>OX155900.1:63704358-63842846 GCA_944588485.1 Phosphuga atrata
TTTCCCCTTTTTCTCTGGGAGACTTAATGGAATCCGTGTGGGAGTTGCGAGCGATTGTCCTGCAGATACAACGCAAATATCAGTTTTGCGAGTTTTCCGGAAAGTTATATTAGGTAATCATTGTGTGAGTAATTTCGTTTCGCGTTTGAAAGTTCGCGGTGCAGGAGTAATCTTACATATCATGTCTCGCGAGTCGGCACTGATCCTGCCCCGGCAAATTAAGGACGAGCATTAAGAAAGTTTTAATTATTATAACTTAGTGATTTCGCGGCTTTCGGCAACTTCCTAGCCGCAACACACGACTTTGTTTTCAGCGGTTTTCGCCGAAGAATTAATTACTTTTACAGAAATAAGATAGCACAAGCTTCTGAAAGTTCAAATAATTTTTTTGGAAAATTCCTAAATTTTGTTTGTTATAAATTAATAAACTAGCAAACGAAGATGAAAATAAGTTTGTAAAAGGTAACATAAACAGTCTTGTATATTAGCAGGGAAGTAACCGTGGGAGACATAAAGGGGGTTAACAAATCTAATTTGGTGGTCTAATTCGAGCCTCAAAGTGCAATCCTCATTCACGAGCAATTGGCTCCAAATCCAATAATGTGACAGTCAGGAGCTTCGCTACCCTTTCCGCCCCGCACCCGCCCCCGGCTCCGAACCTCTTAACGATCGCCGAAGACCTGTTGCTCCCCACGGCGATAACGTCTTGTTTCTGCCCTGTTTTTTCGCCGCCACAAAAGACTCCGCCTGTGTTTGGGCACCGCCGCACGAACGAGAGCATTTTAATTAATAGTTGAGGAGTTTTCAAACGGCGCTCCGTTAATTGAATTCCACATTAATGGATCATTTTAGTGTTATCACACAGATCACGTTAATTAAATCTTTTTTGCGTTTCAAAGTTTCACTAGGATACAAAATTTAGGACAAGACAGACGAGACTAGACAGACAAGACTAGAATGACAAGACTAGACAGACAAGACTAGACAGACAAGACTAGACAAACAAGACTAGACAGACAAGACTAGACAGACAAGACTAGACAGACAAGACTAGACAGACAAGACTAGACAGACAAGACTAGACAGACAAGACTAGACAGACAAGACTAGACAGACAAGACTAGACAGACAAGACTAGACAGCCTATTTGTATTTTCCTTCATGTGCAGACTAGCGCACGAAGGCCAGCATTCCGTCCAAAGGACACTATGCTGGTTATAACGCTATCAGTTTTACTTTTCTCTTTTTATGTAGTTTCCCGGGATCTCTGAACCATCTCTCTGGAGTTATTGAATTCTAAACTGTTCATCATGATCCAGTCTAGATAATTGTTTCGCATGTTTATCAAAGATAAGCCACCACTCTCTCAATTTTGAAACTGTTAAGATGTCATCTTCATCCTTGGGCCAGGTAAGTTCATGCATCTGCATATCTGTCTCCAAAGATCGTCTCCATATTTCGGTATCTGAGCAATAAAATAGCACGTGTGCCGCGGTGTCATTTTGGCCACACTCACAGAGGGGACTTTCTCTTTTACCAAATCTATGAAGGTACGCTTTGAAATTACCGTGGCCTGTTATTAACTGGATTGCGTGGTGGGACAGACTGATATTGAAACCCCTCCAGGTCTTAATGGACGGTATAAATTGCTTAGTCCACAAGCCTGTTGTAGCCAGATCCCATCTGTCCTGCCAGAGCTTCTCGAAATGCCCTTTGGAGCACGATCTTAAAGCCTGTTTGGGCAATTTACTAAATGAAATTGGCAGATCTTCCTTGTTAGCTGCTTGTTTGGCAAGCATGTCTGCTCGTTTATTGCCTTCAAAACCAGCGTGTGCCTTAACCCAATGCCAACGGATCTTGTTCTTCCTTGAAACTCTGGCAGCTGTCTTCCAAGTCTCCAACAATAATTCAGTGGGTGAATTTAAATTCTTCAGAGCATCCAGAATAGATCGGCTGTTACAAACGATTGAACAGGGTCTGCTGCTGTTATTTTCCACATAAAGCAAAGCTTGCAGCATGGCCAAAAGTTCAGCTTGAAAAATTGAGCAATACTTTTCTAATTTAATCAGCTTATGGTACACTTCCTCGTCTTGAAAGTAGACCACGAATGCAGCCCCCGTACATCTGATCGAACTCGAACCGCCCGTGTAAACCCGGAGTTGAAATATATTACTCAGTGTCAAATAGTATGTAACCAGCGACAATTGTGAAGGATGAACTAGTTCTTGGGTATTTACGGTCAGTTCGAGCTCGCTCAGTGCAACCGGTAAGCCCGTTATATCTCTAATAATCGTATCGTCTGCGATCTGGTGTGAGTTGTGGAGGGCCAGCTGCTTGAGACGGATGTCGGCTGGAAGGAGACCCGTAATCACACAGGCTGCCTCAGAGGAGACTGTGCGATACGCTTTTGCAGCACGGATGGTGCTGAGGCGCTGTACGCTCAAAAGCTTTAGGCCTCCCTTCACGCCACACGACCTCTGCCATATTGGGGCAGCGTATAATAGTGCGGGTTCTATAGCGCCACGGTATATATCAATCAGCTGTGAACTCCCCAGACCCCACTCCTTTCGCGCAGCGATACCCAACTTTATGCTGAACCGTTTTACCCTACCACAAGCCTGCTTTATGTGTTCTCTAAAGTTCAGGAATCTGTCAATTATGACACCTAAGTACCGTAGGTGTTGTTGGCATCTAATTTTTGTATTTCCAAGAGTGAATACGGGACTCCTTTGCTTCGAAGATCTGCCGAAAAAAAGGGCCTCGGTCTTTTGGGCATTAAAATTAAGTCGGGTTTCAATTGCCCACTGGCAAAGATTATCTAGAGCCCGATCAGTTTTCTCCTTTAAGCCCGTGATGGTTTTGCTTTTGCAGAGTAGAAACGTATCATCCGCATAGGCAACAATCTCGCAATCTTCAGGCAGATCTCTTTCGAAAATGGTGCCATATAATATATTCCAGAAACCTGGACCTGACTTTGAACCTTGTGGACAACCTTTGCCGATGCTCCTTTCTAAGTATAAACCAGGTTCGCTGATTATTGCTCTGCGATCTACAAAGTAAGACTTGGCTAACTTGATTAGATTGTCAGGACAATCTTTTTCAATCAGCCTGTGGATAATAAGCGGCCACCAGGCGTTGTCAAATGCCCCACTTATATCCAAGGCTATGGCTGAACAATAAAGCTTCGATCTTAATGCCTCCCTTATAAACCTGACCGCCTTTGAGATGGCCTGAACAGTTCCTGTGCCTCTTCTAAAGCCAAACTGATTTTGATTCACCAACTTGTTCCGATAAAAGTGATGGTCAATTCTCGAGATGAGAAGACAATCCAACACCTTTCCGGCCACTGGAAGCAAACTTATTGGTCTGAAATCTTTTATGGATAGCGCTGGTTTGTTGGGTTTAGGGATAATCTTTATTAGTTGTTCTTTCCAGCAGGACGGGAATATGGACTTGCTCAAACACTTGTTATAAAGATTAAGAAATGTGTTTGGTGCTGAGTTGAAGGCAGCCAATACTATGTCAGAGGTAATGCCATCCAGCCCAGGGGCTTTCTTCGAGCTCATACTTTGTATAACTCGTTTAATCTCAGACATAGTGAACGGTATATCGTCTTGCCCTCCTTGACCAGTTTCAGCAAGTAATCTGACAAACGTGTGTTGCTGAGTGTCCTCCTTCTTATCGTCCTGCGGAAAGAATGTCTCAAGAAGTTTGTGAGAGGTTTCAAAGATATCTAATGAATTATCCCCAACCTTAAGGCTACTCAGATAGCTTGTAGAGGTTTTTCTACCTCTAAGAACCTTGAAAACAGGGCCCCATGGGTTTTCGTGTGAAGATCGAGTGCAGAATTCTCGCCACTTGAGTTTCTTCGACTCTAGAATTGCGTTTTTATATTCATTTGATTTAGCGTTATAAGCTATTTTACTATAATGTCTTTGTTCGCCTCTGCTCTTTTGATACAGTCGCCGTAGCCTGTTGTTTTCCTTGCGCAAGGCAGTTAGTTCAGCAGTCCACCAAGGCACGGAATGTCTAAAGTATTTCCTTGGAGGAAAGGTATCTCGTGCTGCCTTTTCCATGGCAGCATTTAATTTATGGGCGAATATTGAAATATCTTCAGGGGCAGAACACTGGTGAAGCTTTGGGGCAATGTTCTGGAGACAGGACTAGACAGACAAGACTAGACAGACAAGACTAGACAGACAAGACTAGACAGACAAGACTAGGCAGACAAGAGTAGACAGACAAGACTAGACAGACAAGACTAGACAGACAAGACTAGACAGACAAGACTAGACAGACAAGACTAGACAGACAAGACTAGACAGACAAGACTAGACAGACAAGACTAGACAGACAAGACTAGACAGACAAGACTAGACAGACAAGACTAGACAGACAAGACTAGACAGACAAGACTAGACAGACAAGACTAGACAGACAAGACTAGACAGACAAGACTAGACAGACAAGACTAGACAGACAAGACTAGACAGACAAGACTAGACAGACAAGACTAGACAGACAAGACTAGACAGACAAGACTAGACAGACAAGACTAGACAGACAAGACTAGACAGACAAGACTAGACAGACAAGACTAGACAGACAAGACTAGACAGACAAGACTAGACAGACAAGACTAGACAGACAAGACTAGACAGACAAGACTAGACAGACAAGACTAGACAGACAAGACTAGACAGACAAGACTAGACAGACAATACTAGACAGACAAGACTAGACAGACAAGACTAGACAGACAAGACTAGACAGACAAGACTAGACAGACAAGACTAGACAGACAAGACTAGACAGACAAGACTAGACAGACAAGACTAGACAGACAAGACTAGACAGACAAGACTAGACAGACAAGACTAGACAGACAAGACTAGACAGACAAGACTAGACAGACAAGACTAGACAGACAAGACTAGACAGACAAGACTAGACAGACAAGACTAGACAGACAAGACTAGACAGACAAGACTAGACAGACAAGACTAGACAGACAAGACTAGACAGACAAGACTAGACAGACAAGACTAGACAGACAAGACTAGACAGACAAGACTAGACAGACAAGACTAGACAGACAAGACTAGACAGACAAGACTAGACAGACAAGACTAGACAGACAAGACTAGACAGACAAGACTAGACAGACTAGACAGACAAGACTAGACAGACAAGACAGACAAGACTAGACAGACAAGACTAGACAGACAAGACTAGACAGACAAGACTAGACAGACAAGACTAGACAGACAAGACTAGACAGACAAGACTAGACAGACAAGACTAGACAGACAAGACTAGACAGACAAGACTAGACAGACAAGACTAGACAGACAAGACTAGACAGACAAGACTAGACAGACAAGACTAGACAGACAAGACTAGACAGACAAGACTAGACAGACAAGACTAGACAGACAAGACTAGACAGACAAGACTAGACAGACAAGACTAGACAGACAAGACTAGACAGACAAGACTAGACAGACAAGACTAGACAGACAAGACTAGACAGACAAGACTAGACAGACAAGACTAGACAGACAAGACTAGACAGACAAGACTAGACAGACAAGACTAGACAGACAAGACTAGACAGACAAGACTAGACAGACAAGACTAGACAGACAAGACTAGACAGACAAGACTAGACAGACAAGACTAGACAGACAAGACTAGACAGACAAGACTAGACAGACAAGACTAGACAGACAAGACTAGACAGACAAGACTAGACAGACAAGACTAGACAGACAAGACTAGACAGACAAGACTAGACAGACAAGACTAGACAGACAAGACTAGACAGACAAGACTAGACAGACAAGACTAGACAGACAAGACTAGACAGACAAGACTAGACAGACAAGACTAGACAGACAAGACTAGACAGACAAGACTAGACAGACAAGACTAGACAGACAAGACTAGACAGACAAGACTAGACAGACAAGACTAGACAGACAAGACTAGACAGACAAGACTAGACAGACAAGACTAGACAGACAAGACTAGACAGACAAGACTAGACAGACAAGACTAGACAGACAAGACTAGACAGACAAGACTAGACAGACAAGACTAGACAGACAAGACTAGACAGACAAGACTAGACAGACAAGACTAGACAGACAAGACTAGACAGACAAGACTAGACAGACAAGACTAGACAGACAAGACTAGACAGACAAGACTAGACAGACAAGACTAGACAGACAAGACTAGACAGACAAGACTAGACAGACAAGACTAGACAGACAAGACTAGACAGACAAGACTAGACAGACAAGACTAGACAGACAAGACTAGACAGACAAGACTAGACAGACAAGACTAGACAGACAAGACTAGACAGACAAGACTAGACAGACAAGACTAGACAGACAAGACTAGACAGACAAGACTAGACAGACAAGACTAGACAGACAAGACTAGACAGACAAGACTAGACAGACAAGACTAGACAGACAAGACTAGACAGACAAGACTAGACAGACAAGACTAGACAGACAAGACTAGACAGACAAGACTAGACAGACAAGACTAGACAGACAAGACTAGACAGACAAGACTAGACAGACAAGACTAGACAGACAAGACTAGACAGACAAGACTAGACAGACAAGACTAGACAGACAAGACTAGACAGACAAGACTAGACAGACAAGACTAGACAGACAAGACTAGACAGACAAGACTAGACAGACAAGACTAGACAGACAAGACTAGACAGACAAGACTAGACAGACAAGACTAGACAGACAAGACTAGACAGACAAGACTAGACAGACAAGACTAGACAGACAAGACTAGACAGACAAGACTAGACAGACAAGACTAGACAGACAAGACTAGACAGACAAGACTAGACAGACAAGACTAGACAGACAAGACTAGACAGACAAGACTAGACAGACAAGACTAGACAGACAAGACTAGACAGACAAGACTAGACAGACAAGACTAGACAGACAAGACTAGACAGACAAGACTAGACAGACAAGACTAGACAGACAAGACTAGACAGACAAGACTAGACAGACAAGACTAGACAGACAAGACTAGACAGACAAGACTAGACAGACAAGACTAGACAGACAAGACTAGACAGACAAGACTAGACAGACAAGACTAGACAGACAAGACTAGACAGACAAGACTAGACAGACAAGACTAGACAGACAAGACTAGACAGACAAGACTAGACAGACAAGACTAGACAGACAAGACTAGACAGACAAGACTAGACAGACAAGACTAGACAGACAAGACTAGACAGACAAGACTAGACAGACAAGACTAGACAGACAAGACTAGACAGACAAGACTAGACAGACAAGACTAGACAGACAAGACTAGACAGACAAGACTAGACAGACAAGACTAGACAGACAAGACTAGACAGACAAGACTAGACAGACAAGACTAGACAGACAAGACTAGACAGACAAGACTAGACAGACAAGACTAGACAGACAAGACTAGACAGACAAGACTAGACAGACAAGACTAGACAGACAAGACTAGACAGACAAGACTAGACAGACAAGACTAGACAGACAATACTAGACAGATAAGACCAGACAGACAAAACTTGTCAGAGAAGCTTAGACTATCTAGTCTATCTTGTGTGTAGTATTGTATGTTTAGTCTGGTCTGGTTTGTGTTGTTAAATTTAATTATTGAAATTCACTACAAAAAATGGGAAAATTTTCGCTATCACAGTAAAGCATTTTGGGTCGTAAAGCACCTTCTCGGTCAGCAATTGTGAAATTTTGTGAAAGTTTGAGCTTTTGGGGCAAGTTAGTTTTTATCGCGCAAGTCGCTCAAGAACAACTGAGTATATTGCTGTTGCAGTCCATAGTGTTGAGGAAAACTCAAGTTGGTCCATTTCTCGTCGTTTTTTGGAATTGGGCATTCCATAAGCGACAATACACCGTCTTCTGCATATATACTTAGGTCTTAAGGCTTTGAAAGTTCATTTAACACTAGAACTCACGCCTGCCGACCATCAACAACGTCGTGTCTTTGCTGATTGGGTCCTTGAAACGCATCAAGCTCATCCGGAATTTCATCGAAAAATCATCTTGAGTAATGAGGCCATTTTTACCTCGGGGGCTACGCTAACAAGCAGAATATCCGAATTTGGGGCAAATAAAACTCAAGAATTATTGTTAAAAAACCTATCGATCTTCAAAGTGTGCCTAATTCCATGCGGAATAATGTATTTTACAAATTTCTTTATATAACATTGTTTATGAGGAATCGATCAGGAATTTATTTCTATTAAACAATCACCGTTGGATTGTAAACGATCGTTTATTTATTGCTGTTACTAATTCGTGTTTTCTTTCTATTCCAGGTGAGTGTTATTCACGACAAAGGCACGCCGAAGCCTCTTACAACAAACAGGTACAGAAAATGTTTCATATAAATACGTCTAATTCAGCGGTTCTAAAATTTATTCTCGCGTGCCATTCATGTAGATCGAAAGCGAAAAGAAAGCCGTGCTCCATGTACGTATCTAACTTGTAGCGTAATAAAATATGATTAAAGAGACAAACTAATAAATGTAAGAAAAGATAAATTAAGATAAATGTGTTAAAAAGATAGCTAATATTTTATTTAAAGGCATGTGCGTAACGTCTATTGTCTGCTCGCATACCAGTTTTGTAAGTTTCATGTACCACTGGTGGTACGCATACAAGGGTTTGAGAACCTAACTGGAATTATATGAAAACAAAGTGAATTTATTCTTCCGTTTGATGAGAACTAAATGGGATTTCGGTTTTTCACAGCGAGCATAACGAACGCACGCAGTCGATCTGGTGTTTGTTTCGAGTTATGAGTGCGTTAACCCAGTTTAATCGAAAATATTAATAAAACCGACTGCATTTGAAAATTAATGTCTCTGGTTTTAAACGTCGATGAAAACCAATTCCGAAATAAAAACACCAACTAGAATATCGTGCTTAGTGATCTATGTTGCTGGTATAATATTTGATTCAATGCCAACACTTATTTTTCATTCAAAAAACCACACACAACCAATTACATTTAATATATGGATATATAATCTTGCGTGCATAAAAATCGTCCCACTGTAAACTTGTGACTTTAACCATTTATATTTTAGAAACTATTTTTGAGATGAAATAAAGAAATATGCCGTTTCAAAGACAATTTAATATAAGTTTACATTTATCACGAATGCTAATCACTTATAGGCGAAGCAACCGATAAACGAAAACGAACGTAATTAGTTGGTGATTATAGCGAGAATAACAAACTTGTGAAAGATTGTAATTATTGCCTTTGCAATTGAAATGGGCACATTATTCGTTTTATAATTTGATTGGTTTTCAAGAGTGTTAGTTCAATGCATAATACACCGCACTCAAGTTTCTGTTCTAATCTAAAATGGACGAGCTGTTGCTCGACAACTGGATACGACACGCGCCGCGGTTCGAAGAGTGTTTCAACGTTATGGGGAGGCAGGATCCTTTCATAGACGACCTGGTACAGGCAGAAGGAGATTTAACGGCTCGGGATGACCGCTTTATTGTGTCAACTTCACTAAGAAACCGTCACCTTTATGCTGTTCAACTGCAACAACAGCTCCGTGAAGTACGAAAAGTGGCTATTAGACAGTGGACAATAAAGGTAGGCGTCCACAGTTTCGCATCTTTCGCATCAAACGGATAATTTTTGTACAATGCATCCACAGTATCGGCAGCGATCGGATTTGCCGACGCAACTACTAGCAAATACCATATTCCTTATGACGCCATCGGCACGCATCGTAAAAGTTGCCCCTCTGAGCATCGGCATTGAAGACGGGTAGATTCGTGCGATCCGTACGATGCGGAACAGTGGACGCACTTATTATACGCACGTATTACTTTCTATAGAAAGAATACCTACGATTCGTTTGATGCGATGCGTCCGATACGTACCATGCGAGACTGTGGACGCCTACCTTAAGACGAAGACTGCAAGAAAGTAACTTGAGCCCTAAGACACCCGCAGTTTGTTGAAAACTTCCGCCTGCTCAACGTCAAGCACCCCTGCGTTTTACAAGGCATCATTTAAATTTGGCGTTGGAACAATGGAGGTATGTTCTGTTCTCAGATGAAATTAGAATATGGCTCTATGGTAGCGGCCGAAGAAGAAAAAAAGTGTAGCAGAGATCAAGAGAGCGATTTGCAGAATGCTGCATTGAAGAGCGGAGGTGGTACCTGCATGATCTGGTGTGCAATTTCTATGGGAGCACGAACCAACCCTGCTTTCATCTATAGGGGCGCCTGTTATCACCGGAGAGGAGGTTTAACGAGTGCTAGATACATCGAGGAGATTTTAGCAGTTCATGTAGTACCTTACGTCGAGTACATTGGAGAAGAATTTATCGCTATGCCTGACAAAGCGATGCAAAAACCGCAAAAATCGCGCAAGATTCTTCGCGATGTCCCGCTGGTACAGGGTCCGCTTTCAATGACCGCCATTTTGTACGTCTTGTGCGTCATTTGGTTTTAGGCACACGATCTTTAGGTCACTAGTTATCGTGTCCTGCCATCGCTGCTTCGGTCTTCCTCCGGAACGTTGGCGTTCAATCTCAAAATGGAGGGAAGAGTTGACAACAGTACCAGTAGCTGCTTGCAGTGCACGGCCATACCGTCTGAGTAGTTTCTCTCTCATTTTGTCCACAATTCGAGCGAGACCCATTTGCTCCCGAATTGTGTCGTTTCTGACATGGTCTATAAGGGAGATGCCCATTTTCAAATAAATTTCCGTCGGTCCAAGTGATTTCCGCCGCTCCAACTCGTTTTCTCGATCTTCTGTGATGACCAACTAGTCGCCCTTCACGATCTTCGGGTGGTCCGAAGGCCTCCATAACGATATTTAGGTCTACTATTTTTCGCCTGCTCAACGTCAAGCACCCCTGCGTTTTACAAGGAATCTTTTAAATTTGGCGTTGGAACAATGGGGGTATGTTCTGTTCTCAGATGAAATCAGAATATGGCTCTATGGTAGCGGCCGAAGAAGAAAAAAGTGTAGCAGAGATCAAGAGAGCGATTTGCAAAATGCTGCATTGAAGAGCGGAGGTGGTACCTGCATGATCTGGGGTGCAATTTCTATGGGAGCACGAACCAACCCTGCTTTCATCATTAGGGGCGCCTGTTATCACCGGAGAGGAGGTTTAACGAGTGCTAGATACATCGAGGAGATTTTAGCAGTTCATGTAGTACCGTACGTCGAGTACATTGGAGAAGAATTTATCGTTATGCCTGACAATGCGATGCCAGAACCGCAAAAATCGCGCAAGATTTTTCGCGATGTCCCGCTGGTGCAGAGTCCGCTTTCAATGACCGCCATTTTGTACGGTCTTGTGCGTCATTTGGTTTTAGGTACACGATATTTAGGTCTGCTATTTATCGTGTCCTGCCATCGCTGCTTCGGTCTTCCTCCGGAACGTTGGCGTTCAATCTCAAAATGGAGGGAAGAGTTGACAACAGTACCAGGAGCTGCTTGCAGTGCACGTCCATACCGTCTGAGTAGTTTCTCTCTCATTTTGTCCACAATTCGAGCGAGACCCATTTGCTCCCGAATAGTGTCGTTTCTGACATGGTCTATAAGGGAGATGCCCATTTCCAAATAAATTTCCGTCGGTCCAAGTGATAACCGCCGCTCCAACTCGTTTTCTCGATCTTCTGTGATGACCAAGTAGTCGCCCTGCACGATCTTCGGGCGGTCAGAAGGCCTCCATAACGATATTTAGGTCTACTATTTATCGTGTCCTGCCATCGCTGCTTCGGTCTTTCTGCGGAACGTTGGCGTTCAATCTCAAAATGGAGGGAAGAGTTGACAACAGTACCAGGAGCTGCTTGCAGTGCGCGGCCATACCGTCTGAGTCGTTTCTCTCTCATTTTGTCCACAATTGGAGCGACACCCATTTGCTCCCGAATTGTGTCGTTTCTGACATGGTCTATAAGGGAGATGCCCATTTCCAAATAAATTTCCGTCGATCCAAGTGATTTCCGCCACTCCAGCTCGTTTTCTTGATCTTCTGTGATGACCAAGTAGTCGCCCTGTACGATCTTCGGGCGGTCCGAAGGCCTCCATAAAAGGCACGCAAAGGCACGCATCGTAAACGTTGCCCGTCTGAGCATCGGCATTGCCGACGGGTAGATTCGTGCGATCCGTACGATGCGGAACACTGGACGCACTTATTATACGCACGTATTACTTTCTATAGAAAGAATACCTACGATTCGTTTGATGCGATGCGTCCGATACGTACGATGCGAAACTGTGGACGCCTACCTTAAGACGAAGACTGCAAGAAAGTAACTTGAGCCCTAAGACACCCGCAGTTTGTTGAAAACTTCCGCCTGCTCAACGTCAAGCACCCCTGCGTTTTACAAGGGATCATTTAAATTTGGCGTTGGAACAATGGGGGTATGTTCTGTCCTCAGATGAAATCAGAATATGGCTCTATGGTAGCGACCGAAGAAGAAAAGTGTACCAGAGATCAAGAGAGCGATTTGCAGAATGCTGCATTGAAGAGCGGAGGTGGTACCTGCATGATCTGGGGTGCAATTTCTATGGGAGCACGAACCAACCCTGCTTTCATCATTAGGGGCGCCTGTTGTCAGCGGAGAGGAGGTTTAACGGTACATCGAGGAGATTTTAACAGTTCATGTTTACGTCGAGTACATTGAGTCGAGTACCTTACGTCGAGTACATTGGAGAAGAATTTATCCTTATGCATGACAATACGAAGCCAGAACCGCAAAAATCGCGCAAGATTCTTCGCGATGTCCCGCTGGTGCAAGGTCCGCTTTCAATGACCGCCATTTTGTACGGTCTTGTGCGTCATTTGGTTTTAGGCACACGATCTTTAAGTCACTATTTATCGTGTCCTGCCATCGCTGCTTCGGTCTTCCTCCGGAACGTTGGGGTTCAATCTCAAAATGGACGGAAGAGTTGACAACAGTACCAGGAGCTGCTTGCAGTGCACGGCCATACCGTCTGAGTCGTTTCTCTCTCATTTTGTCCACAATTGGAGCGACACCCATTTGCTCCCGAATCGTTTCTGACATGGTCAATAAGGGTGATGCCCATTTCCAAACTAATTTCCGCCGGTCCAAGTGATTTCCGCCGCTCCAGCTCGTTTTCTCGATCTTCTGTGATGACCAAGTAGTCGCCCTGCACGATCTTCGGGCGGTCCGAAGGCCCCCTCGCTTTCCATAAAGGACCCGGTTGGATTTGGCATTGGTACCGAGCGTCATCGTCCAACGTCATCACGGGGAGATGCCCATTCCGCAACGGAGCATTCTCATTTCCACGGTATTTAGATGACGTTTAGAAATCTTGTCAGATTGTCGACATTCGACTCCATACAGCGCAACAGGCCGTACCACTGTCCGATATATTTTGGATTTGAGGTGAAGTGGCATTTTCTTATCGCAAAGTACACCCCTGACCTCCTTCCACCACATCCAGGTTTCATCATTCAAGCAGCCATCACTCTGTAGACGAGACCCAAGGTACCTAGAGGAGTTGGTCTTGACTAGATTTTCTCCACCGACTTGCATGGTACCCTCACTTGGATTTAACTCCGTCCTTTTCACGCTTAGACGTAGACCATACTGGGACAGTCGGTTATTCCAGTCTTCAACTTGACGTTGCAGTTTCTCGCGGGAGACATCTGCAACCATTACATAATCCGCATACAGAAGGGTCCAAGGGACATTCCGTTGTAGATCACGAGTGGTGGTGTGCATGACAAGAACACAGAGGGACAAAGGAGGGTATGAAGAGGAACAAAGAGGGTGGGTGATAGTGCTGAAGCTTTGTGGACCCCGAAATTTACATGAAAGTTAGCTGAGGTGCCAATAGCACAATGTTCTCTGCTACTGCTGTTTGTGTATAGCATCTTGACCACATTAACAAATGATTCCGGCACTCCTAGGTCTCAGAGCGCATACCAAATTATCTCATGAGGAACACGATCAAAGGCCTTTTCGGGGTCTAGGAAGCTAATATGCAGTAGTTTCCTTTTCTCACGATGCTTCTCCATATCTTTCTCTTTCTCGGTAGTTCCAGCTTTCTTGACAAATCCACATTGGTTGATATTAAATCGATGATCAAAAGTTCTCTCAAAGATCTTCATTGTATGGCACCCTCCAAACGGGTGTCGCTCCAATTGTGAACAAAATGAGAGAGAAACGACTCAGATGGTATGGCCATGCAGTGCGAACAACTCCTGGTACTGTTGGCAATTCTGCCCTCCATTTTGAGATTGAAGGCCAACGTTCCGCAGGAAGACCGATGGCATTAACTTCCTCGACCCCGAAAAGGTATTTGATCGTGTTCCTCATGAGTTAATTTGGTATGCGCTCTGAGCCATCGGTCTTCCTGCGGAACGTTGGCCTTCAATCTCAAAATGGAGGGCAGAATTGCCAACAGTACCAGGAGTTGTTCGCACTGCATGGCCATACCATCTGAGTCGTTTCTCTCTCATTTTGTTCACAATTGGAGCGACACCCATTTGGAGGGTGTCATACAATGAAGATCTTTGAGAGAACTTTTGATCATCGACTTAACATCAACCAATGTGGATTTGTCAAGAGAGCTGGAACTTCTGAGAAAGAGAAAGATATGGAGAAGCATCGCGAGAAAAGGAAACTACAGCATTAACTTCCTCGACCCCGAAAAGGTCTTTGATCGTGTTCCTCATGTGTTAATTTGGTATGCGCTCTGAGACCAAGTACACGATAAATAGTAGACCTAAAGATAGTGTGCCTGAAAGCAAATGACGCACAAAACCGTACAAAATGGCGGTCATTGAAAGCGGACCTTACACCAGCGGGACATCGCGAAGAATCTTGCGCGATTTAAGTCATGCATAAGGATACATTGTTCTCCAATGTGAGAGAAGGCGTATTGGACGATAGTTAGAGCACTCTGCTGGGACTTTATTCTTGAAAATCTTGTAGTTCAGTCAGTAGGGATGTGACCAGAGTCGAAAAAGGTAACAAGCAACTCGAAGGTTGATTCGAAAGGTAACTCGATCAATTGCGGAGGTTTGTAGTTCCTGCAACTTCCATAAGTCAGCGGGAAGATTGTCAGGAGATCTCGTGCTTTTGAGGGCAATAGCAACTTCCTCTGCAGTGATTTTGGGAATAGGTGCTTCAATTGGAACACCTTCTTGGATTGGTGGATGCGGAAACTCTATATTTGCGATCTCCTCAAAATGTTGATGCCAGCGTTTAAGAATCCAATGTTAGCTCTGAAATCGCGCAAGATTACATTAAAAAAATCAGTTTACGAGGTGTGGACTAACCAGTATGCAGTCCCGTCCTAATCCCGATGCTTCGGTCTTCCTACGGAACGTTGGCCTTTAATCTCAAAATGGTGCGCAGAGTTGCCAACAGTACCAGGAGCTGCTTGCAGTGCACGGCCATACCATCTGAGTCGTTTCTCTCTCATTTTGTCCACAATTGGAGCGACACCTATTTGCTCTCGAATTGTGTCGTTTATGACATGGTCAATAAACGAGATGCCCATTCCTAAATAAATTTACGTCGGTCCAAATGATTTCCGCCGCTCCAGCTCGATTTCTCGATCTTCCGTGATGACCAATTAGTCGCCCTGCACGATCTTCGGGCGGTCCGAAGGCCCCCTCGCTTTCCATAAAGGACCCGGTTGGATTTGGCATTGGTACCGGGCGTCATCGTCCAACATCATCACGGGGAGATGCCAATTCCCCAACGGAGCATTCTCATTTCCACGGTATTTAGATGACGTTTAGAAATCTTGTCAGATTGTCGACATTCGACTCCATACAGCGCAACAGGCCGTACCACTGTCCGATATATTTTGGATTTGAGGTGAAGTGGCATTTTCTTATCGCAAAGTAAACCCTGACCTCCTTCCACCACATCCAGGTTTCATCATTGAAGCAGCCATCACTCTGTAGACGAGACCCAAGGTACCTAGAGGAGTTGGTTTTGACTAGATTTTCTCCACCGACTTGCATGGTACCCTCACTTGAATTTAACTCCGTCCTTTTCACGCTTAGACGTAGA
Source organism: Phosphuga atrata (assembly GCA_944588485.1). Lineage (NCBI taxonomy): Eukaryota > Metazoa > Arthropoda > Insecta > Coleoptera > Silphidae > Phosphuga > Phosphuga atrata. The sequence continues at coordinate 63,720,468 of OX155900.1, forward strand.
CCATACTGGGAGAGCCGGTTATTCCAGTCTTCAACTTGAGCTTGCAGTTTCTTGCGGGAGACATCCGCAACCATTACATAATCCGCATACAGAAGGGTCCAAGGGACATTCCGTTGTAGATCACGAGTGGTGGTGTCCATGACAAGAACACAGAGGGATAAAGGAGGATATGAAGAGGAACAAAGAGGGAGGGTGAGAGTGCTGAAGCTTTGTGGACCCCGAAATTTACAGGAAAGTTATCTATATAGGTGCCAAATATATATCTATATAGGTGCCAATAGCACAATGTACTCTGCTACTGGTGTTTGTGTATAGCATCTTGACCACATTAACAAATGATTCCGGCACTCCTAGGTCTCAGAGCGCATACCAAATTATCTCATGAGGAACACGATTAAAGTTCTTTTCGGGGGTCAAGGAAGCTAATATGCAGTAGTTTCCTTTTCTCACGATGCTTCTCCATATCTTTCTCTTTCTCGGTAGTTCCAGCTTTCTTGACAAATCCACATTGGTTGATGTTAAGTCGATGATCAAAAGTTCTCTCAAAGATCTTCATTGTATGGCACCCTCCAAACGGGTGTCGCTCCAATTGTGAGCATAATGAGAGAGAAACGACGATATGGTATGGCCATGCATTGAGAGCAGCTCCTGGTACTGTTGGCAACTCTGGCCTTAATTTTGAGATTGAAGGCCAACGTTCCGGAGGAAGACCGAAGCAGAGATTGTGTGCCTTAAGCAGGGATTGTGTGCCTTAAACCAAATGACGCACAAAACCGTACAAAATGGAGGTCATTGAAAGGGGACCTTGTGAGACATCGCGAAGAATCCTGCGCGATTTTTGCGGTTGTGGCTTCGTATTGTCATACATAAGAATAAATTGTTGTCCAATGTGAGAGAAGGCGTATTGGGAGATAGTTAGAGAGATCACTCTGCTGGGACTTTATTCTTGAAAATCGGTACCATGATGCTTTCAGTCAGTAGGGATGTGGCGAGAGTCGAAAAAGGCAACAAGCAACTCGAAGGTTGATTGGAAAGGTAACTCGATCAATTGCATAGGTTTGCAGTTCTTGCAACTTCCATAAGTCAGCGAGAAGATTGTCTGGTCCAGGAGATCTCTGATTTCGCATGCATTTGAGGGCAGTGGCAGTCTCTGCAGTGATTTTGAGAATAGGTCCTTCAATTGGGACATCTTCTGGTATTGGTGGATGCGGGAACTATATTTGAGATCTCCTCAAAATGTTGATGCCAGCGTTTAAGAATCCAATGTTTGCTCTGAAATTGCGCAAGATTACATTACAGAAATCAGTTTACGAGGTGTGGACTGACCAGTATGCAGTCCCGACCTAAATCCGATAGAAGACTTATCATCATCATCATTCAGCTATACTTGTCCACTGCTACATAAGCCTCCCGTAACAACTTCCTGTCCCGTGCTGCTCTCATCCAATTGGGATGGATACGCTTAAGATCGTCTGATCATCGAGTGGGCGGTCTTCTTTCATTTCGGAATGCATCGTTACGCGGTCTCCACTCAGTCACCCTTCTCGTCCATCTGTCATCACTGACTCTGGCCTGGTGTCCCGCCCAATTCCATTTGTGGTTGGAAATTCTCTCGATGGCGTCGGTTACTCCACTTCTTCCCCTCACAGTTGTGTAGAGAAACTTATCTCTCACAGACAGACCCAGCATTGCTCTCTTTGCTACTCTGATTTTGTTAGCTGTATGTTCTGTTAGGGTTAATGTTTCGGCCACATATGTTTCACGCACTGATTGAAGACTTTCCTTTTAAGGCATATGGGAATGTCGGATCTTAGGACATAGCCTAACTTTGCGAAGGCTGCCTAAGCTAGTCCACGAACACTTATGGGATGAGCTTAAACGAGCTAGGCTTCGTGCCCCAACCTCGATGCCAGAGCTTATCGTAGCAGTAGAAAACGAGTGGCTTAACATCCCACAAGAAACAATAGCGCACTTGATTATATCTATGCCTAATCGTAAGAGAGATGTTCTGAGGGCAAGAGGAGGTCATACCCATTATTAAAAATAAAGTGTTAATTTAGATTATTGTCAATAACCAATTAATTTACTTCTTCGTAATTTGCAAAAAAATCTAAAGCCACAGTTGTACTGACCCATCGTTTATCATTCTATCAGATTTAGCTCCAACTAAAACTGACAAATAAAAGAATTGCATCGATGAGTGCAATGAGCACTTTAACCGAAAGCTCGCTCTAATTACCAATTTATAATCATTCCGGTTTCCTTGCGCTGTTCTCCGCTTAGTTGTGAACCCAGTTAAAGTTAAGGAGACTATAAAAAGCTTTGTGGGAGTTTAAGTACGGAATTTAAAGAACTAGCTTTATTACGTCCGCAGCTGGACGCTATTATTACATCTCCCTAAATAGATCACACATTGTAAAACGCATTTCACGTTTTGCATTTCTGGTTCTCCGATAAACAAATATATCGGGAATTATTAATCGAGCGGTGTCTGGTCTCATTAAGATTCGTGTAAGTTTATGGATTGAAACGCACGCAATGCGACTATTAAAACGTACAAACCGACGTTCGACAAAGGAACATTTAACAAATGGAAAACATGCAAAGTGAGCACAGAGCGTTGAAAAAATTATCCAGTTCCAGGACAAAGACCGACCGTTTACATTACGTTAATTGAATTCTCGTCAAAGCGAGACAGTTTTCCCCGAGCCCCCACAGCTAGACAGAGACAAAGTTCGTCCCTCCATGTATTTATTTATACATTATTAATGTTAATGCATGATATCATCCGGTGAAGAGGGATGATGTACAGGTAAAGAAAAATAGCCCGGCTATTTAATATACTTTTAGACGGGGAATCGATAGAGGCAAGTACGTGCTTAATGCTAAATATATTTAATACTCTGCCAAATTAGAAAAACTCCCTAAAACGGATATTTAATTTCAAGCAAACAAGAATTGGGTTCGGACACGCTATAGGGATCTCTGTTCTGTTCCAGTTCGTGGAGAAATTTCCAGGAGCCACGCTCGCCAACTGCGCTCGTTCTGATCTAATAAACTTGTTTACTGCGTATATTTATTTATTGCTCCATAAACAGTTTAGAATTGAATTGCTGCGAAAGTTCTGTAACAAAGTTTTCACTTTTTGCTTAATTATCTTACAATTCGTCATGTGGAACAATTTAAGGTGGATGAAGATTCTCTTAAGACGAAATTTCCCTGTGATCAATTTTCTTACTAACAATTTCCTTACAAACATTAATAAATATTTTATTGTTTGTGAAGGATGCCATTATTATAATCGTTTGTAAAAGTATCAAAATCGTGCGTAAAAGTCCAATGTAAATCAAACTGATTGTGAGTTTCATTATTAAACGGTTTCTGTTTGTTGTTACTATGGCAACAACTTGCGTCACTAAACAAAAAACATAGACGTAGTGAAAATAAATTTTGTGACGAATATTAAGATCAAATTAATTTTTCATATTTTGAATCAAAAAGTCTCGGCCTCTCTGTCTGCATTTATGTGGTGTGGAAGGCTTTTGTGCATGAGTTGCGAAGTTTAAAGCACGAGCCAATGGCGAGTGGTTTAATCGCAATGAGTGTAACAGTGCCATAGTAATAACAAACAGAAACCGTTTAATAATGAAACTCCTTTTGATTTACATTAAACTTTTACGCACGATTTTGATACTTTAACACACGATTATAATAATGGCATCCTTTACATACAATAATGTATTTATTAATGTTTTCATTTTGGTGTGTGAGTAAATAATATAACCTAATCCTTCTTCTTGTGTTCGGACCGTGTCTCACGAAATTCCAAAATTCTCAAGTAAAACACAGGCTGGTCAAATCACTTACCTGTGAGGACTGATAGCGTCTCCTCCACGTGGGATCGTCCTTTCCGGCGCCTCTTTTAAGGGAGGAAATGGGGATAGTAGGTATAGGGATTCCCTTAAAATCGTTGTCTTCAGGACGTTGGGTTCCGCTTCAGCCCTTTGGGCTCATGATCACCCCCTGGTTAGTTTGTCTTGAAAACTGAATCACGCGTGCATGTGCCGGTCGAAGTGGGCCTCACGTTTTGCTCTCGCTCTCCACACTTCGCACCGTCCAAACGTACCTGTCGACCGATATAAATTCGCGAAAAAATAATTAAATCGCGCGATTTCGACACAGGTCCTTTTCCCCTTCTATTGATCGGTGCCGAAATCTATTTAAATGTTAAATTTAAAAACCTAGATTTGCTAAAATTCTCGCGAGAACACTTGTATCATAAACTACGATTTTAAAATAGAAAGCATCCCTGAAAAATGGCTTTTATTATCATTCCCTTTTTCTAGACCACTTGACTGACCCCTGTCCTGCGGACCCCTGCAGATCCCTGGTCTAGATTAACTAGATCAGATTAACTTGTTCAATATAGCATGTTTGTCAAACAATCAGTATTTAACCTTGAGATTGTGAACTGTACTAGCGGATTTCCAGTTTGATTGATTTACGTATACCGGGTGTTTGATTTTAATTATTCTCGCAGTTTTTATCGGATTAAACATTGCTTGTGTTGTCGAATAAAACTAGTAAAGTTTTTGTTGTATAAAATGCATGCAAACAAAATCCGTCGATGTATTTCGAAGCCGTTGGCTATTTTCGTTTCTTTCGTGTGCAAATATAGAGTGCGATTTGTTGGGCGGATTTAGTGGAGCAGTTCTGTTTGAACGATATAAAAGAGATATATCGCGGATTGCACTGCGAATTGTCCGCGCGCGACCGATTTTAATTATTGCCTCACTGCACTCCGACCGAAACACAATATTCTTTTTTTCACATTATTATTGAATCTGTTTATTATCCGGTCGCGTAATCTGTAAAGATAAAAATCTGATAAAGATAGAGTAAGATAAAGATATAGTTTTCGGACACTTTTTTGACGTATAACCAGTGAGAATAACAAAATGTGCCCGAAACTTTCATATTCTCGCCTTTGAAACAAGACGGACGCGCATGCGCTTAACTAACCGTAAAAGGTCTATTTTTTATAATATGTCACTATGACAGACATATTTTGACTACGAATTTCTAATTGAAAACAGAAACTAAAAATTTTGAAAAATGTCAAGTTTGAGCCTCCCTTTATTTATTGCTTAAAATTAGTTTCAGATAAGTTCTTGTCAAACTTTGACAGGACTGGTAAGAAAATGACAATTATAAACGATCAAATAGCATAAATAATTTCATTTGTCTTGCACATTCATTTCTGTAATGTGTCATATCTGACATGTATTGATATAATTTCTTTTCTGTTTAGTGAAAAGTTGAGAGACGACTTAAAAATGTTTCGCTAAATCTTAGTTGTGTTTTGCCAAAATTTGACAGATGAAATGACAACGTATGTCAAAGTTTGACAAGCTCAAATATGTTTTGTATAGAATTAACGAATAGATCTTTGAATAGTTGAATTTTTTGTGCGCATGTGTCAATTTCCGCCATGTTTTTCGGGCACTTTTTGACGTATAACCAGTGAAAATATCAAAATGTACCCGAAACTTTAATATTCTCGTTTTCGAAACAAAGCGGACGCGCATGCGCTGACATGTATTGATATAATTTCTATTCTGTTTATTGAAAAGTTGACAGATGATTTAAAAATATTTCGCCAAAATTCGCTAAATCTTAGTTGTATTTTGCCAAAATTTAACAGAAGAAATGACAACGTATGTCAAAGTTTGACGAGCTCAAATATGTTTTGTGTAGAAGTAACGAATAGATCTATGAATAGTTGTATTTTTTTGTGCGCATGTGTCAATTTCCGCCATGTTTTTCGGACACTTTTTAACGTATAACCAGTGAAAATATCAAAATGTGTCCAAAACTTTAATATTCCCGGCATTGAAACAAAGCGGACGCGCATGCGCTGATATGTATTGATATAATTTCTATTCTGTTTAGTGGAAAGTTGACAGACGACTTAAAAATATATCGCCAAAATTTACTAAATCTTAATTGTGTTTTGCCAAAATTTGACAGATGAAATGACAACGTATGTCAAAGTTTGACAAGCTCAAATATGTTTTGTATAGAAGTAACGAATAGATCTTTGAATAGTTGAATTTTTTGTGCGCATGTGTCAATTTCCGCCATGTTTTTCGGGCACTTTTTGACGTATAACCAGTGAAAATATCAAAATGTACCCGAAACTTTAATATTCTCGTTTTCGAAACAAAGCGGACGCGCATGCGCTGACATGTATTGATATAATTTCTATTCTGTTTATTGAAAAGTTGACAGATGATTTAAAAATATTTCGCCAAAATTCGCTAAATCTTAGTTGTATTTTGCCAAAATTTAACAGAAGAAATGACAACGTATGTCAAAGTTTGACAAGCTCAAATATGTTTTGTATAGAATTAACGAATAGATCTTTGAATAGTTGATTTTTTTTTGTGCGCATGTGTCAATTTCGCCATGTTTTTCGGGCACTTTTTGACGTATAACCAGTGAAAATATCAAAATGTACCCGAAACTTTAATATTCCCGCCTTTGAAACAAAGCGGACGCGCATGCGCTGACATGTATTGATATAGTTTCTATTCTGTTTAGTGAAAAGTTGACAGACGACCTAAAAATATTTCGCCAAAATTCGATAGATCTTAGTTGTGTTTTGCCAAAATTTGACAGATGAAATCACAACGTATGTCAAAGTTTGACAAGCTCAAATATGTTTTGTATAGAAGTAACGAATAGATCTTTGAATAGTTGAATTTTTTTTTGTGCGCATGTGTCAATTTCCGCCATGTTTTTCGGGCACTTATTAACGTATAACCAGTGAAAATATCAAAATGTTCCAGAAACTTTAATATTCCCGCCTTTGAAACAAAGCGGACGCGCATGCCCTGACATGTATTGATATCATTTCTATTCTGTTTAGTGAAAAATTGACAGACGACTTAAAAATATTTCGCCAAAATTCTCTAAACCTTAGTTGTGTTTTGCCAAAATTTGACAGATGAAATGACAACGTATGTCAAAGTTTGACAAGCTCAAATATGTTTTGTATAGAATTAACGAATAGATCTTTAAATAGTTGAATTTTTTTTGTGCGAATGTGTCAATTTCCGCAATTTTTTTCGAGCACTTTTTGACGTATAACCAGTGAAAATATCAAAATGTACCCGAAACTTTAATATTCCCGCCTTTGAACCAAAGCGGACGAGCATGCGCTGACACGTATTGATATAATTTCTATTCTGTTTAGTGAAAAGTTAACAGACGACCTAAAAATATTTCGCCAAAATTCGCTAAATCTTAGTTGTGTTTTGTCAAAATTTGACAGATGAAATGACAACGTATGTCAAAGTTTGACAAGCTCAAATATGTTTTGTATAGAAGTAACGAATAGATCTTTGAATAGTTGAATTTTTTTTGTGCGCATGTGTCATCTTCCGCCATGTTTTTCGGGCACTTTTTAACGTATAACCAGTGAAAATATCAAAATGTGTCCGAAACTTTGATATTCCCGCCTTTGAAACAATGCGGACGCACATGCGCTTAAATAATCGTAAAAAGGTCTATTGAGGCACATACAGACAGGTTAAATCTAATAATCTTGAACTAATCTTGTCTGTCTAGTCTTGGACAAACAGATAAACTTACTCTATCGACAACAGACTTCATGAATTGTTAATTGAGGCACAAATAAACAAAGTTAATCTAAAAAACTGAAACTACAATAATTTGACGAAGATTGAATTGACAGACATAATCTGCATAGTTTAAAGAAATCTAAGAATCTTGATCTAGCTTGACTAATTTTGAATGGACAGATGGATGTGTTGAAGTAATTATCGTTTCCCACATATAGATGAGTTGAAAGAGATGTGTTTTAAACCTTCATTTGACCCTGCTTTGTCTAGCAAGTCCTTGTACCACGTTAGCCTCTTCCATTGCAATTTTATGAGTTAATTTTCACAATATGAAATTCGGAAAATTTTTCAAAAATGGGAAAATGGCAAAATGTGGACGGGAAGTGGTTTTCAGCGAATGAAATTACGCAAATTGGTTCTATACGTGCGGCCGTTCTGCTTAAACTCGCGGTTTATTTATTTAGCGAGCAAAATCCAACAGGTAGGACTCAATTAGAGAGAGCCGGCGCAAAATAAATGTATCAACCGCACGAAAGAACGCGAAAAAAAGAAAAGTTAATTAAAATCTACTAATTAGTGCAGAAATATCATTTTGCAAAAAATAATTGCATAGTTGTAACATACAAATGTTCTTTCCTCGCAAGGCGGTTCAGTTACATGTATTCGTTTATTCCACAATTTAATTCCCAAATCGAAACAATACGTTTAATTTTAATTATTTTTGGAAAAAAGTTTCATTTTATTGCACAGTTTTCCGTTCGTAACACAACTTGGGTGCGTATGAAAGTTTGTGCAAAACAAGGATGTTTGCATAATCACAGATTAATGCATTGATTGGGTGGCCGGAGGGGCCGTGCGTGGATTTCGCAAATATACAACTTCCACCACTTCCAACTTCCACCGGAGGAATCGCAGTTTACATTAGAATATCTGAAATTTGAATTTTCAGGTGTTGAGCAAACACAACAAACTTTCCTGCCTTAGCTCTTTATTCCATATTCTATTAGTTCCAAGACGTTAAGATCAAAGTTACTAAAAGCCAAAAGTGTTATAAAACGCGTCAATAAGAGATATATCGCGGTCCGAAGTCTTGTCCGTAAAAGTCCGGTATTTTTTTGTACCGAAATCTTGCCACACACATAGTTTTAAAATCGTAATTCCACTAAATCTAGCCTAGTTTACATTTGCTGCTTTCAGTTAATTGAAACGCAAACTAAAGTAAGCACACTAATCCGCACTCAAACATTTGCACTGGTACTCCTACACTCGCGCCCTTTACCCTCCAGTGCTACGTGTTGCTACCAGTGTTAGATTTCTAAAACCAGATAATGCTCGGGATTAAGCCATACATGTATCTCAGCGGAAATTTAAATAGATTACAATCAACAAGTCGCTGAATCAACAACAACACGAAGGTTTTATATAACACGACTGCTGTTGTTCTCAGCCTCAGATAAAAGAACAAAGATTTTGAGTCTGTCTGGTCTGTCTATCTAGTCTCGTCTGTTTTCTGCGGAAGAAGGAGGATTGGCTTTCCAAAGCAAGCGTTGAAGCAAAGAATTTCAATCATGATGGAACCTTGAGGGAACTCTGAATAATCAATCTATTCCAATCATGATGGACCCTTGAGGGAATTCTGAATAATCAATGAGTTTCTTTTTTTCTTGTCTCTTTAGTTTTAGAGCGGACTGTATTAATGCGAGAATGGACCGAATCGGACCAAGGCCTTGCCGCATGGTAATTATGCAATTTCTTTCTTGAATCGTCCAGAACTCCCTCAAGGTTGAATTAATCGGGAAACACTCCCAATTACCTCAAGGTTCCAGCCATGATATAATTAGGATGATTTCACCTCGATCGTTTTCTGGAATCGCGTATACTCTCCTCAACGTTCCATCTTGATTTTTCAAAATTACTTTCAGTCCCTCAATGTTCCATCACAATTTAAATGAAATTGACTAAAGATTTTCCAGAATTCCCTCAGGGTTTTTTCAAGAATCGCCTAAAGGTTCTATCATGGTAGTAGGGAAAGATAGTTCGTTCTAGGCCCGCCTCCGCCTCCGACCAGTGCGCATGCGCGATTAGACCTTCGTTCTAACAGAAGTCGCTAGATGGCGCTTTAGTTCAGTTTTTTGCCGTTAGATGGCGCGTGAAATTACGTATTCCTGTAAAATTAATAAAATTACGGATTCCTATAAATTAGCGTTTTAGTTCAGTTTTTCACCAACAGGTGGTGCGTGAAATTACAGATTTACTTTTTAAAAAATTATAGATTCCTGTAATTTAGCGCTTTAATTCAATTTTTCACCAACAGACGGCGCGTGAAATTTCAGATTCCTGTAAAATTAAAATATCTTGTGCATTTGGTTGCCTAACACTATTTAGTGGATTAGAGAATTAAATACTGGACTACTAGGCCGGACTAGTATATCATACTAGAGTGAACTAGATTAGTTAATGCTAGACTAGACTAGAATAGATATTACCAGACTAGAACCGGAATGGATTAGATAACTCCAGACTGGATTAGTTAATACCACCAGACTAGATAAGGTTGGACTAGATTAGCAAATCCGCTTTACTAAAACTGTTATTGTTTACTATCGCAATTAAAATGATGTAATTATATGCGATAGTAAACACTATTCAGTTTTAACAATGCGGATTTGCTAATCTAGTCCAACCTGATCTAATCTGGTGGTATTAACTAATCCAGTCTGGTGTTATCTGATCCAATCCAGTTCTAGTCTGGTAATTTCTATTCTAGTCTAGTCTGGAATTAACTAATCTAGTTCACTCTAGTATGATATACTAGTCCGGCCTAGTAGTCCAGTATTTAATTCTCTAATCCACTAAATAGTGTTAGGCAACCAAATGCACAAGATATTTTAATTTTACAAATCTGAAATTTCACGCGCCATCGGTTGCTGAAAAATTGAATTAAAGCGCTAAATTACAGGAATCTACAATTTTTTTAAAGTAAATCTAATTTCACGCGCCACCTGTTGGTGAAAAACTGAACTAAAACGCTAATTTACAGGAATCTGTAATTTTGTTAATTTTACAGGAATCTGTAATTTCACGCGCTATCTGATGGAGAATAACTGAACTAAAGCGCCATCTAGCGAGTTAGGTTAGAACGAAGGTCGTGAACGAAATCGTGTCACTTCGCTGACTGGGTCCACTGGCTGGACTAGTGTTGTTGGTTGGTTGCGCCTGTTGGTTGAACTGAACTGGAGTTGACTTGCTGACTGTCTTCGTTGACTGTTTGCGTCTGATTGGCGTGTTTATTCAGGGGTCCAGGTATTTATACTATGTCCAGGTATGCTGGTCCCTCATCTCGGGGTAATTATTCGGCAATTTGTTGTTTTAACGATTACCGAATCTCTGGAAAAACAATTTCGTAAATCTTCGTCTTAATTACCCCGGGGATTACACCATTGACCCTAATAAAATGTTTTTCGAAATTCGTCTGAAAATACCTGGGTATTCCCCGTAATGCCTTCGTAAAACTAAAAATAAAAATATTTCTTAATCTGGTCGAGAAATACATTACCGACCCTAATAAAATATTTTCGGAAATTGTCCGAAAATGTTTGGGTAATTGTAATGCCCTCGTAAACTTGGAAATAAAAATGGAACGGCTCGTTGCCGCTACATCACCCCCTTGCCAGTGATAACGCTATGTAGCGTTTGTTGCTGTTGTTGTTTGTTTGTTCATTGGCGTCTGGTAGACGGTTGAAGTCGTAACCGTAGACGTAGTTTGCTGTTGCAGGCGTCCTGGTAGACGGTTGAATTTGTCATCCTCGTCGCTGTTGCGGGGTTTGTTCGTGGATGTCTGGTGGACGGTTGAAGGCGTCATCGTAGAGGTTGTTGTTGCTTGCGCCCTTGTAGAAGGTTATCGCAGACGTTGTAATTGCCGGCGTCCTCGTGGATGATTGAAGGCGTCATCGTAGTCGTTGTTGCTGCCTGCGTCCTCGTAGACGGCTGACGGCGTTATCGTAGACGTCGTTTTTGGTTGCAGAGCGGAAGCGGCATCATGAGGCGTACGAGAGACGGAGCTTGACTTGCGGTGTTCAGTTTCGCGTGTAAGGTTGTATTGGCACAGATGCAGGTTGTAGTTCAACGATGCGGTAGATTTCAGGTGAATTTGGTTCCATATTTGAGTGCGTAGTTTTCTCTTTTCGATCACGACGACGAATTTGTGGATGATCGGATTCCTCTGGTCGATCACGTCGGTGTCACCAATTTGTAGTGACCGGATTCCTCTTGTCGATCACGCCGGGGTCACCAATTTGTGGGTGGATACGCGGTAGAATAATGTTCATCACTCACGGTTTGCAGAGGAATTTATTTACATGGATATATATATATATATATATATATATATATATATATATATATATATACAAATGTCCAAGAGATACAAACTCTGTTGAGGGACTGAGTGAGCTGGACTCTCTGAACTGGACTCGACTGGTCTGGTAGATTGACTGCTGGTTGAGTCTGGTTGACTGACTGCTTGTTGAGTCTGGTTGACTGGGTCCACTGGCTGGACCGGTGTGTCTGAGTCCACTGGCTGAACTAGTGTCACTTCGCTTACTGAGTCCACTGGTTGGACTGGTGTGTCTGACTCCACTGGCTGGACTTTGTTGGTTGGTTGCGCCTGTTGGTTGAACTGAACTGGAGTCGACTTGCTGACTGTCTTGCTTGACTGTTTGCGTCTGATTGTCGTGTTTATTCGGGGGTCCAGGTATTTATGCTATGTCCAGGTATACTGGTCCCTCATCTGGGGGTCATTATTCCGCAATTTGCTGTTTTGGCGATTACCGATTCTCGGGAAAAACATCTTGCCGTAATTTCCCCGGGGAGTACACCATTGACCCTAATAAAATACTTTTCGAAATTCGTCCGAAATTACCTGGGACATCCCCGTAATGCCTTCGTAAAACTAAAAATACAAATATTTCTTAATCTGGTCGAGGATTACATTACCGACCCTAATATAATATTTTCGGAAATTGTCCGAAAATGTTTGGGTAATTATTGTAATGCCCTCGTAAACTAAGAAATAAAAATGAAACGGCTCGTTGCCGCTACAGTTCCATCATTATTTAAATTCATAGGTTATTTAGAGTTCCCTCAAGGTTCCATCAAGACTGGAACTTATTGATTTTCCAGAATTCCCTCAAGGTTGCATCGTGGCCTTTTCGATGTGGATCATCCAGAATATACCCTAAGGTTCTCATGAGTTCTAGTTTCCTTGAGGTTCAACAGTGATTTGTTCAAAATTGTCATTGTGAATCGCCCGGAATTGATTATCCAGAATTCCCTCAAGATTCCATCATGATTGGAATGGATTGATTATTCAGAGTTCCCTCAAGGTTCCATCATGATTGAAACTCATTGATTTTTCTGAACACCCTTAAGGTTCCATCATGATTGGGATTTATTGATTATCCAGAATTCCCTCAAGGTTCCATCATGATTGGAACTTATTGATTATCCAGAATTCCCTCAAGGTTGCATGATGGCCTTTTCGATGCGGATCATCCAGAATATACCCTAAAGGTCCTCATGAGTTCTAGTTTCCTTGAGGTTCAACGATGATTTGTAAAATTGTGTTTGTGAATCGCCCGGAATTGATTATCCAGAATTCCCTCAAGTTTCCATCATGATTGGAATGGATTGTTTATTCCGAGTTCCCTCAAGATTCCATCATGATCGAAATTCATTGATTATCCAGAATTCCCTCAAGGTTCCATCATGATTTGAATGGATTGATTATTCAGAGTTCCCCCAAGGTTCCATCATGATTTAAACTCACTGATTATTCAGAATTCCCTCAAGGTTCTATCGTGATTGGAACTTATTGATTGTCCAGAATTCCCTCAAGGTTCCATCATGATTGATTATTCAGTCTTGCCTGTCTAGTCTTGTCTATCTAGTCTAGTTTTGTCAAGTCTTGTTTTATCTTGTGTTGTGAACAATCTAAGTATCTATAAACTATCTAGTTAGTTTAGGTAGTTAGTTTCTGAATATTTAGATAAATAAATCAGTTTTGTTGTGAACAATCTGAATATTTAGAAACTATCTAGTTAGTTTAGGAAACTATCTACCGAAACTGATTGATTCCTTAAACTTTTAACAGTCGCCGCGTTGTGATATTCGTCTTTCATATTTATTGAGACATCTAAAGGCGTATATATACGCTTTTCGTATTCAAGAGGATCAAATAGATTTTGCGCTCACAATTTATATAATTTTTTTTTTTCTTGAATTTAATTTAAATTTTGTGGTTATTCTGCTGAAATTGGATAGCTTTAAGGTAAATATTAATTCGCGCATAGTAGCTGTAGGCAAACAGAAGTTTAATATTAGTCGAGAAGGATTCAGTGCGGGGCATTAAGAAAGCTGTGCATGTTACCTAGTGGGTCTAATTGGTTTTATTAGAGTCGGCGGTGAAACCGTTCGTGCGAAACTATTTGATCCAAGATACTGGGATAATAATCATCTTTGGAATATCGGGCAAATTAAACGTGTCGCATTAATCTCGATAGTTTGGGATTAATGTGCCGAAATTTCAAACTTACAAATTGATTTGTTGAATTCAATTTCTATTGCGGATATTTCTGCAAATATTTCCATAACGTGCTAGCTATAACCCGCGGCTTCACACGCGTGATTTAAATATTACTCAAAATAATTCAAGTCAGATATGATAGAATTGGTGAAACCATCCTACGTTATAGATAATCATACAAACTTAAAACAAACGGATCACAGCCTGAATATTAAAATATATTCAGCCTCTCCGTAGCTCTATAAAAATTGTTTATAGAGCTCCGGAAAGGCTGAATATATTTATACATTCAAGCTGTGATACGTTTGTTTTAAGTTTGCAGGTCAGATATGTTTATTAAATGATCTATCTCAGTAATATTAAGACTAATATTCAAATTGACGACTGTAAGCTACATTTGAAAATTGTTGCAATAGTCCGACTGTATATAGAGGCATTAGAAAATACTCTGCCCTTAATTACCCTACAATAATTCAGACTCAAGTTTTCATTTCAAGATCCATTCTTCGGGATTATCTCAGTACTAATAACAAGCCAATCGATTTATTGTCGTGTTTTCTATATACAATATACATTTTGATTCCGGGCGAATAATGCGCTCATTGATTTATACGGGGCAATAAAGGCTCCCAAATTTCCTATTAAAAGTAAATAATGGACCCCCGGTGATGTAAATAACTCAGAGCCCGTGTACGATATGGCGGAACGTAATGTAATAGCCGCCCCCGCTATGCACAGCCGCGGCCGCCGTCCTCGCCGATATAATAAATACATTAAATGTGTAATTAAATTCGGCGGGTTTATTATATTGATTCGATTGCGTTATAGTTTATAGCCGTTTACACAGTTTTTGTAAATCGGTTTTGTAGTTTTATCAAATATTTTTTCGATTTTGCGTCTGTAATGGACTCATAACAGCACTCATATGCGTGTGGTTATGGCTCGCCGAGTGCGATACAAATTTCTCAACATGTATGGGCGATTTTTTATTTAGAAATTGCATAAAAGGGCGCAAAATAGTATTGAAGGACGAGTTCAATAAGCGCGATTTTTCAGCACTTTTCAGCGATTTTTCCATTAGAAAACCAAAATTGGACGCTGTAAAATCGAGCTTACTGAACTCGTGCTTTAATATACTAAAAGAGATACCACTAGACAGACAAGACTAAACAGACAAGACTAGACAGACAAGCTTAGACGGACAAGATTAAACAGACAAGAATTGAGAAAAATGACTAGTGAGATAAGACTAGACAGAGAAGTCGTAAACTCGCGTTCCATATTTATTTTTCGTGCGGTAATTCGGTCGTAAACGCAGTTGATATTTGGCGGACAGCTGGATGTAGTTAAAATCAATTTGATTGCGTCCGCGAATCCGTCTCGCACCGAACGGACTTTATTGCACAACGGCCGTAAATGTACGCGCGCAGTGTTCGGCTGGTGCAAATAAACGAGAGCTCCTTCTGAAATAACAAACATTTTACGATTCGGGGAATCGGTCACGCCGCCGCGGACGCATGTGGCTGCCATTTA
The DNA here is from genome assembly GCA_944588485.1 of Phosphuga atrata. NCBI lineage: Eukaryota > Metazoa > Arthropoda > Insecta > Coleoptera > Silphidae > Phosphuga > Phosphuga atrata. The sequence goes on from OX155900.1 coordinate 63,736,230, forward strand.
CCGCCTTCTGTGTGGCATATTCGCGACAATCTCCAGCTACTAAATATACAGATTATTGCAATTTAATATATTTCTAATAATAAAATCTTGAAACGCGATTATGCAAGATTATTTTCTCTTGAAATTAATGCAATAATTTCACGATAACTTGCTTATTTGTAGCATTAAAGCTCCCTATATATTATTGTGTTGTCTTGTCCGGTCTTGTCTGCTTTAAGTCGAATTTGCGGGAAATAATTCTGAAGAAATTCGCGATGAAAGCCGTAAGCCCGTCATCGTCTGAACAACGGAGCCTGGTATTTCGCGAAATACTTCTGCGACTTGTTTGTTCGCGAACTGTAAGCCGCTTTATTGCAAACACGGGATCACGGAATGATCGAAAAAGGAACGAGGCAGCTCGCGATGCCGTCCCACGACCCGTCCGGACGTCTTCTCCACCGACGAATTATTTATTTACTCGTCTCGGGGAACGTTTCACGCATTCGAATAAACTTTGCCAAATTAATCGTTTGAGTCCGGTTGACCAACTTACATTCGACAGGTTTTAACAAACAGTTTTCAGTAAGAGTGTCCCCTCTAAACGTTCTTAAATTATTAAATTGTTCTAGACGATACATCAAGAAAATATACTGATGGAATACATTTTGTAGTCTAGCCTAGTCTTGTATGGGCTTGTCTGCTCATGTCTTGTCTTGTCTGCTCTTCTTTGTTCTTATCTGGTTCTGTCTAAACTTGTCTGGTGTCAGGTTTTCCCTGGTCTAGTCTTATTCATTCTTGTCTGATCTTGTCTGGTTTTGTCTGGTCTTGTCCGGCTGGTCTGGTCTTGTCCGGTAAAATGTTGTTTGTCATTAAGTAGATAATTTCTGTGTTATACAAAATGTTCCTTTATACTGCTTGTTCACTAGCTTCAGGCTGAGACATTACTTATCAAGCGCATGGACTCTGGAAACGTCAATTCTCAAGCTCGTAGAATATAAACGTTGTAAATAATATATGCCAATAAAGATCTTTATTATATAGACTTATCAAGCCTTAAGGCTCGCGTACACCTAATCCGTCATCGGCCGAAGTTTGCTCGGGCGACGACGGCCGAACTCGGACGATTGAAGCAAACACTTGTAAAAGAAAGAGAGCGCGTACACAAACACGACCGCCATCGTTGAATTCTTAACAAAAGTTATTTCTTGCAAATTTTTGCGTTTTTGCTTAGTTTATAAACTACGGCCTTATCAATAAAATTGCAAATCGTTAAGTTCGTTTTTTGTTGATATCTCGGTAAAAACAAAAGATATCACAGTGAAATTTCCAATGGCTTACACAAAATTGAATTCTTAACAAATTTTATATCTTGCAAATTTTTGCGATTTTGCTCAGTTTATAAACTATGACCTTATCAATAAAATTGCAATTCGTTAAGTTCGTTTTTTGTTGATATCTCGGTAAAAACAAAAGATATCTCAGTGAAATTTCCAATGGCTTACACAAAATTGAATTCTTAACAAATTTTATATCTTCCAAATTTTTGCGATTTTGCTCAGTTTATAAACTATGACCTTATCAATAAAATTGCAATTTGTTAAGTTCGTTTTTTGTTGATATCTCGGTAAAAACAAAAGATATCTCAGTGAAATTTCCAATGGCTTACACAAAATTGAATTTTTAACAAATTTTATATCTTGCAAATTTTTGCGATTTTGCTCATTTTATAAACTATGACCTCATCAATAAAATTGCAATTCGTTAAGATCGTTTTTTGTTGATATCTCGGTAAAAACAAAAGATACCTTAGTGAAAGTTTCAGCGGCTTACACAAAATTTAATTCTTAACAAATCTATATCTTGCAATTTTTTACGATTTTGCGTAGTTTATAAACTATGACCTTATCAATAAAATTGCAATTCGTTAAGTTCGTTTTTTGTTGATATCTTGGTAAAAACAAAAGATATCTTTGTAAAATTTTCAATGGCTTACACAAAACTAAAATCTTAACAAATTTTATATATTGCAAATTTTTGCGATTTTGCTCAGTTTATAAACTACGACGTTATCAATAAAATTGCAACTCGTTAAGTTTTTTTTTGTTGATATCTCGGTAAAAGCAAAATATATCTTAGAGAATTTTTCAGCGGCTTACACAAAATTGAATTCTTAACAAAATTTATTTCTTGCAAATTTGTACGATTTTGCTTAGTTTATAAACTGTGACCTTATCAATAAAATTTCAAATCGTTAAGTTCGTTTGTTGTTGATATCTCGGTAAAAACAGAAGATATCTTAGTGAAATTTTCAATGGCTTACACGAAATTAAATTCTTAACAAATTTTGTTTCTTGCAAATTTTTGCGATTTAGCTCAGTTTATAAACTATGACCTTATCAATAAAATTGCAATTCGTTAAGTTTGTTTTTTTGTTGATATCTCGGTAAAAACAAAAGATATTTTAGAGAAATTTTCAGCGGCTTTCACAAAATTAAATTGTTAACAAATTTTATTTCTTGCAAATTTTTACGATTTTGCGTAGTTTATAAACTACGTCCTTATCAATAAAATTGCAATTCGTTAAAAAAAAAGATATCTCAGTGAAACTTGCAACGGCTTACACAAAGCTAAATTTTAAACAAATTTTATTTCTTGCATTTTTTGCGTTTTTTGCTCAGTTTATAAACTATGACCTTATCAATAAAATTGCAATTCGTTAAGCTCATTTTTTGTTGATATCTCGTTAAAAACAAAAGATAGTGAAATTTTCAGCGGCTTACACAAAATTAAATTCTTAACAAATTTTATTTCTTGCAAATTTTTACGTTTTTGCTTAGTTTATAAACTATGACCTTATTAATAAAATTGCAACTCGTTAAGTTCGTTTTTTTGTCGATATCTCGGTAAAAACAAAAGCTATCTTAGAGATATTTTCAGCGGTTTACACAAAATTGAATTCTTAACAAATTTTATTTCCTGCAAATTTTTGTGTTTTTGCTCTGTTTTTAAATTATGACCTTAACAATAAAATTGCAATTCGTTAAGTTCCCTTTTTTGTTGATAAATCGGTAAAAACAAAAGATATCTGAGTGAAATTTTCAACGGCTTACACAAAGCTAAATTGTTAACAAATTTTATTTCTTGCAAATTTTTACGTTTTTGCTTAGTTTATAAACTATGACCTTATTAATAAAATAGCAATCGTTTTTTTGTTGATATCTCGGTAAAAACAAAAGCTATCTCAGAGATATTTTCAGCGGTTTACACGAAATTGAATTCTTTGCAAATTTTTGCGTTTATCCTTAGTTTATAAAGTAATACCTTATCAATAAAATAACAAATCGTTAAGTTCGTTTTTAGGGTTCCGTACCGAAAACGGAACCCTTATAGGATCACTTTGTTGTCCGTCTGTCTGTCTGTCAAGACCATTTTTCTCAGGAACGCGTAGAAGTAACATGTTGAAATTTGTACTAAATACTCGGGTCTGCGGTCTCTTTCAGCTGTGAAAAAATCAAACTTGTAAGTCAACGCGATCAAAAGATATGACCGTTTATGTCGCATATTTTGCGATTTCACAAGGGAACCTAAACCTATAGGGTAGTTCCCGTTGACCTAGAATCATGAAATTTGGCAAGAAGCGGTGTCTTACAGCACATGTAAAGGGAAAAATCTGAAAACCGTAAATACGTAGTTTAATTACAAGAAAAATGCGAATTTACTATTAGAAACTTATGAAAATACACTAATGTTGTCGTAGTAGTATTGTCAGGCTCCAGAAGTATAAGGGTTGCATACAGTTAGGTCCTCGGTTAGGTCCGAAGGTTAAAAAGTATGTGTTGGCACCAAGCTGTTTATTCTGAATTTTCTTTGTTTATATTCGTTATGCATTTCATCACGTACGCTCTATATACATAATATATACAGGGTATATATTATGTCTAAATTTTGCTTGTTTATAACCGACATGCGACATACTCAAGTCCCGTAACATCCTGTATATATTATATTTCGTCTAATTTTTGTTTATAATCTACATATACTTAAATCACGTACGCCCTATATTTTTTGGTAGTCAATTGCCCAAAAGCAGTCAATTGAACAACTGAGTGTTAAGAGTATCGAAATAGATCTAGAAATAGTTAATGTATTAGTTTATATTAAATCTAGAAATAGTTAGATCTTAATATAAGTTTGTGAATAACTGTAATACTAAAATAAAGTTTTCTTTTTATAAGTTTAAACAATCGCGTTATTTAAAAAAATACCCTGTATACCTTTATACAGGGTATATAGGTATACAGGCAAAATTGAGCAGTAAAAACAAATAGTGAAGTTCCAGAACCCCTAAACACTCATAGTGAATGGGGGATGTATTGTAATAAAATATAGAGTAGAATTCCATCGTACGATAGCGACATCTTGAGGTTATGCTTGCAGCGGTACTAAGATGGTCGTAATTTCAGGAGGGCCACTTGTCAAGTTAACTGATGTGATAGCTACGTCCTCACAAAAAAAAGATACCTTACTTACAAGTTTGTACGGAACCCTCGGTGCGCGAGTCACAACTCGCCCTTGGCCGTTTTTTTTTTGTGGATATATCGGTAAAAACAAAAGATATCTTAGTGAAATTTTCAACGGCTTACACAAAATTAAATTCTTAACAAATTTTATTTCTTGCAAATTTTTTCGTTTTAGCTTAGTTTATAAACTACGACCTTATCAATAAAATTGCAAATCGTCCAGTTAGTTTTTTGTTGATATCTCGGGAGAAACAAAAGCTATCTCAGTGAAATTTTCAACGGCTTACATGAAATTAATTTCTTAACAAATTTTATTTCTTGCAAATTTTTGCATTTTTGCTCAGCTTATAAACTACGACCTTATCAATAAAATTGCAATTCGTTAAGTTCGGCATTTACAGTTTCTAATAAAACTAACAGTCTCAAACAAAGAACTGCATTGATCAGGTTCCGTTTTCTTTGTGTATAAATTGTTTGGCAAGCGATTCATCATGATGGGAAATTAGGTAAACGCATTCCTTTCCATTGCTTTAATCGAATTGAATTTTACAATCATTTCTGATTGCAACTAAAACCTTATTTAATTAATTGCTCTAGTTTTAATACAAAGCAAAATTTCCTCTTAAAGATTACAGACATGCAAACTAACTATTAAATATGTTCCGCAACGAAACATTGTAAAAATAGAAAACTAGGCTAAACAAGGATCACTGTCTAGTCTTGTCTGTCTAGTCTTGTCTGTCTAGTCTTGTCTGTCTAGTCTTGTCTGTCTAGTCTTGTCTGTCTAGTCTTGTCTGTCTAGTCTTGTCTGTCTAGTCTTGTCTGTCTAGTCTTGTCTGTCTAGTCTTGTCTGTCTAGTCTTGTCTGTCTAGTCTTGTCTGTCTAGTCTTGTCTGTCTAGTCTTGTCTGTCTAGTCTTGTCTGTCTAGTCTTGTCTGTCTAGTCTTGTCTGTCTAGTCTTGTCTGTCTAGTCTTGTCTGTCTAGTCTTGTCTGTCTAGTCTTGTCTGTCTAGTCTTGTCTGTCTAGTCTTGTCTGTCTAGTCTTGTCTGTCTAGTCTTGTCTGTCTAGTCTTGTCTGTCTAGTCTTGTCTGTCTAGTCTTGTCTGTCTAGTCTTGTCTGTCTAGTCTTGTCTGTCTAGTCTTGTCTGTCTAGTCTTGTCTGTCTAGTCTTGTCTGTCTAGTCTTGTCTGTCTAGTCTTGTCTGTCTAGTCTTGTCTGTCTAGTCTTGTCTGTCTAGTCTTGTCTGTCTAGTCTTGTCTGTCTAGTCTTGTCTGTCTAGTCTTGTCTGTCTAGTCTTGTCTGTCTAGTCTTGTCTGTCTAGTCTTGTCTGTCTAGTCTTGTCTGTCTAGTCTTGTCTGTCTAGTCTTGTCTGTCTAGTCTTGTCTGTCTAGTCTTGTCTGTCTAGTCTTGTCTGTCTAGTCTTGTCTGTCTAGTCTTGTCTGTCTAGTCTTGTCTGTCTAGTCTTGTCTGTCTAGTCTTGTCTGTCTAGTCTTGTCTGTCTAGTCTTGTCTGTCTAGTCTTGTCTGTCTAGTCTTGTCTGTCTAGTCTTGTCTGTCTAGTCTTGTCTGTCTAGTCTTGTCTGTCTAGTCTTGTCTGTCTAGTCTTGTCTGTCTAGTCTTGTCTGTCTAGTCTTGTCTGTCTAGTCTTGTCTGTCTAGTCTTGTCTGTCTAGTCTTGTCTTGTCTGTCTAGTCTTGTCTGTCTAGTCTTGTCTGTCTAGTCTTGTCTGTCTAGTCTTGTCTGTCTAGTCTTGTCTGTCTAGTCTTGTCTGTCTAGTCTTGTCTGTCTAGTCTTGTCTGTCTAGTCTTGTCTGTCTAGTCTTGTCTGTCTAGTCTTGTCTGTCTAGTCTTGTCTGTCTAGTCTTGTCTGTCTAGTCTTGTCTGTCTAGTCTTGTCTGTCTAGTCTTGTCTGTCTAGTCTTGTCTGTCTAGTCTTGTCTGTCTAGTCTTGTCTGTCTAGTCTTGTCTGTCTAGTCTTGTCTGTCTAGTCTTGTCTGTCTAGTCTTGTCTGTCTAGTCTTGTCTGTCTAGTCTTGTCTGTCTAGTCTTGTCTGTCTAGTCTTGTCTGTCTAGTCTTGTCTGTCTAGTCTTGTCTGTCTAGTCTTGTCTGTCTAGTCTTGTCTGTCTAGTCTTGTCTGTCTAGTCTTGTCTGTCTAGTCTTGTCTGTCTAGTCTTGTCTGTCTAGTCTTGTCTGTCTAGTCTTGTCTGTCTAGTCTTGTCTGTCTAGTCTTGTCTGTCTAGTCTTGTCTGTCTAGTCTTGTCTGTCTAGTCTTGTCTGTCTAGTCTTGTCTGTCTAGTCTTGTCTGTCTAGTCTTGTCTGTCTAGTCTTGTCTGTCTAGTCTTGTCTGTCTAGTCTTGTCTGTCTAGTCTTGTCTGTCTAGTCTTGTCTGTCTAGTCTTGTCTGTCTAGTCTTGTCTGTCTAGTCTTGTCTGTCTAGTCTTGTCTGTCTAGTCTTGTCTGTCTAGTCTTGTCTGTCTAGTCTTGTCTGTCTAGTCTTGTCTGTCTAGTCTTGTCTGTCTAGTCTTGTCTGTCTAGTCTTGTCTGTCTAGTCTTGTCTGTCTAGTCTTGTCTGTCTAGTCTTGTCTGTCTAGTCTTGTCTGTCTAGTCTTGTCTGTCTAGTCTTGTCTGTCTAGTCTTGTCTGTCTAGTCTTGTCTGTCTAGTCTTGTCTGTCTAGTCTTGTCTGTCTAGTCTTGTCTGTCTAGTCTTGTCTGTCTAGTCTTGTCTGTCTAGTCTTGTCTGTCTAGTCTTGTCTGTCTAGTCTTGTCTGTCTAGTCTTGTCTGTCTAGTCTTGTCTGTCTAGTCTTGTCTGTCTAGTCTTGTCTGTCTAGTCTTGTCTGTCTAGTCTTGTCTGTCTAGTCTTGTCTGTCTAGTCTTGTCTGTCTAGTCTTGTCTGTCTAGTCTTGTCTGTCTAGTCTTGTCTGTCTAGTCTTGTCTGTCTAGTCTTGTCTGTCTAGTCTTGTCTGTCTAGTCTTGTCTGTCTAGTCTTGTCTGTCTAGTCTTGTCTGTCTAGTCTTGTCTGTCTAGTCTTGTCTAGTAATATAATATGAAACAGACAGAACTGAAACAATTGTTAATATGTAGGTTCTGTAGTTGTGCGCCTTGGCAAGTCCATTTCGTGTTTGAGAAGCAAATACGAACCACACTGTAGTGTAATCGACTTGCGGTGCAAACTTGGCCCTAAAATCAACGGTAATTTGCCCTACAGGTTTCTAATAATTACGTAAACAGTTGCAACGCTTGTTGTGATGTGTTTGGAACGTTCCACTAACTATTCCATTCTTAATTGTTTAATAATATTTATGTAGTTTGAGACCAATGTGTGCATCACAGTGACGCTGATGACCGTTGTTTTTGGGATTTCCGTGTTGGGCGTCGAATCAAATTTATCGAAAGCAATTATGGATCGGATTATCGGAGACAAATCCGGTGATGTATTGCAATTTAAAGCGGCGCGTGGATCAACAAAATCGCGGTATGCACGACCCCGCCGTGCAAACAAATCTGCACGTCCCAATTGGGATTACGCCAAATGTACACATACAAAATGACCGGATCCTTCACCCAAATGTTCATCCAATGTGTCTCATTCACGTTTATTTATAAGCGAAACATTGTGCAAAACGATCAAATTTATACGAGCTCTAGTTCTTCGCATCGTATTATTAACTTACTGCCGAAAGTTACTTGTGTGCGGTGGTCGAGATCAATCAGGATGGTCTTTGTTGGAGTTCAATGTTGCTTTTCGCGTCGAGTGTACTTGCCCGAGTGGAGGGTTCTTTAGAAAATATTCTCGTTTTTATCTACGACCGGATTCCTCCGTTCTGTTCTTGTGTGACCCTCGTTCACTCCGACTCGCACAAAACCGTCTTCACCTGCGTATTTGCACACAAAACAACTCAACCAAACTGAACGACAATAAACAGATAAGAATAGAGTGTCGAGAGTGGATACGATTAGATGGAGCTAGTCGAGACGGACAAGAATGGACAGAATAGACTAGACATATACGATTAGGCTAGATAGATAAGATTAGAGTAGACATTGCAAGGCACACAAGTCTAGACTAGGTTGACAAGGCTAGACAGATAAGACTCTAAAGTCTAGACCAGGGGTCGGCAAACTGTATAAACTTAAGAGCCAAATTTTTATTTAAAATTATTTTAAACTGGATCAAGAGCCACGGATGATTTTTTTCATAAAGTCATATTTTTGTATTTTTACCAATATCTTCTGGAAAGGTTTGTGCGCAAAGTTCTTCCTGATGAATTATGCAATGGAAAGATAACACGTCATTGTTCGCGAAATAATTATTGGCACACTCATTCTAAGCCCCCGTAGGTTATTAAGCCACGACATCCGAACATTAAGCCACGTCTACCAATATTCTTTCTTCCCATAATCTTCCCATGTATTATCAATTCTCTCTCTCTCTGTGTAGCTCTTACAACCCATGGTTGGTCTTGGCTGACTCAACAACTCTCCTCCATTGGACTCTGTCCATCATTAGCTCCTCCGCTTCTATGATATTCAGGGTTTCATCTAAGATCTGATGCTATGTTGTCTCTCCACCGTAGTCACGGTCTTCCTAGTGGAGTTCCTCCTTAAGCTACAACTCGGGAACTAGACTAGGAATCGAGAAAAGTTTTAGGTAAAACTTGTAGAGGATTAAATTCTGCATAAGTTTATTTCGCTAATTCCAGCTTATACTCATAGCTAGTGCGTGGATTTAGTCTAATTCCGTCTGTGGATACAAAACGTTACTCCACGCTTAGTTAAGCTATCACTCGAGAACTAGACTAGGTATCGAAAAAAGTTTTAGATAAAACCTGTAGAGGACCAAATTTTCTATAAGACGCTGGTAATAGTTAGTCCGTGGATTACGACTAACTTGTCTAATCCGGGCTGTGAACACAAAAATTTGTTTGGGTGTTTTGAAAAATTTGTTTGCGTTAATTTAAGCTAAACTCGGGAACTAGACTAGGCATCAAAAAAAGTTTTATATAAAACTTGTAGAGGATTACATTCTGCATAAGCTAAGTTCGCTAGTTCCAGCTAATACTCACAGCTAGTTCGTGGAATTAGTCTAATTCCGTCTGTGGATACAAAACGTTAGACGACGCTTTGTTAAGCTATATTTCGAGAACTAGACTAGCTATCGAAAAAAGTTTTAGATAAAACCTTTAGAGGACCTAATTTGCTATAGGACGCTAGTAATAGTTAGTCCGTGGATTACGACTAACTAGTCTAATATGGGCTGTGAAAACAAAAATTTGTTTGGGTTCTTTGAAAAATTTGTTTGAGTTAATTTAAGCTAAACTCTAGAACTAGACTAGGCATCAAAAAAATTTTTAGATAAAACTTGTACAGGATTAAATTCTGCATAAGTCTAGTTCGCTAATTCCAGTTAATACTCATAGCTAGTTCGTGGAATTAGTCTAATTCCGTCTGTGAATACAAAACGTTAGTCGACGCTTAGTTAAGCTATATTTAAAGAACTAGACTAGGTATCGAAAAAAGTTTTAGATAAAACCAGTAGAGGACGAAATTTGCTATAAGACGTTGGTAATCGTTAGTCCGTGGGTTACGACTAACTAGTCTAATCTGGGCTGTGAAAACAAGAATTTATTTGGGTGTTTTGAAAAATTTGTTTGAGTTAATTTAAGCTAAACTCGTGAACTAGACTAGGCAACAAAAAAAGTTTTAGATAAAACTTCTGGAGGATTAAATTCTGCATGAGTCTAGTTCGCTAATTCCAGCTAATACTCATAGCTAGTTCGTGGAATTAGTCTAATTCCGTCTGTGGATACAAAACGTTAGTCGAAGCTTAGTTAAGCTATAATTCGAGAACTAGACTAGCTATCGAAAACAGTTTTAGATAAAACCTGTAGAAGACCAAATTTGCTATAAGACGCTGGTAATAGTTAGTTCGTGGATTACGACTAACTTGTCTAATCCGGGCTGTAAAAACAAAAATTTGCTTGGGTGTTTTAAAAAATTTGTTTGCGTTATTTTAAGCTAAACTCGGGAACTAGACTAGGCATCAAAAACAGTTTTAGATAAACCTTCTAGAGGATTAAATTCGGCATAAGTTAAGTTCGCTAATTCCAGCTAATACTCGCAGCTAGTTCGTGGAATTAGTTTAATTCCGTCTGTAGATACAAAATGTTACTCGACGCTTAGTTAAGCTATAACTCGAGAACTAGACTAGGTATCGAAAAAAGTTTTAGATAAAACCTGTAGAGGACCAAAGTTGCTATAAGACGCTGATAATAGTTAGTCCGTGGATTACGACTAACTAGTCTAATCTGGGCTGTGAAAACAAAAAATTATTTGGGTGTTTTGAGAAATTTGTTTGCGTTATTTTAAGCTAAACTCGGGAACTAGACTAGGCATCAAAAAAAGTTTTAGATAAAACTTGTAGAGGATTAAATTCTGCATAAGGTTAGTTCGCTAATTCCAGCTAATACTCATAGCTAGTTTGTGGAATTAGTTTAATTCCGTCTGTTGATAGAAAATGTTACTCGACGTTTAGTTAAGCTATAACTCGAGAACTAGACTAGGTATCGAAAAAAGTTTTAGATAAAACCTGTAGAGGACTAAATTTGCTATAAGATGCTGGTAATAGTTAGTCCGTGGATTACGGCTAACTAGTTTAATCTGGGCTGTGAAAACAAAAATTTATTTGGGTGTTTTGAAAAATGTGTTTGCGTTAATTTAAGCTAAACTCGGGAACTAGACTAGGCATCAAAAAAAGGTTTAGATAAAACTTGTAGAGGATTAAATTCTGCATGAGTCTAGTTTGCTAATTCCAGCTAATACTCATAGCTAGTTCGTGGAATTAGTCTAATTCCGTCTGTGGATACAAAACGTTAGTCGACGCTTAGTTAAGCTATATTTCAAGAACTAGACTAGCTATCGAAAAAAGTTTTAGATGAAACCTATAGAAGACCAAATTTGCTATAAGACGCTGGTAATAGTTAGTCCGTGGATTACGACTAACTCGTCTAATCTGTGCTGTGAAAACAAAAATTTGTTTGGGTGTTTTGAAAAATTTGTTTGCGTTATTTTAAGCTAAACTCGGGAACTAGACTAGGAATCAAAAAAAGTTTTAGATAAAACTTATAGAGGATTAAATTCTGCATAAGTCTGGTTCGCTAATTCTAGCTTATACTCATAGCTAGTTCGTGGAATTAGTTTAATTCCGTCTGTGGATACAAAATGTTACTCGACGCTTAGTTAAGCTATAACTCGAGAACTAGACTAGGTATCGAAAAAAGTTTTAGATAAAACCTGTAGACGACCAAATTTGCTATAAGACGCTGATAATAGTTAGTTAGTGGATTACGACTAACTAGTCTAATCTGCGCTGTGAGAACAAAAATTTGTTTGGGTGTTTTGAAAAATTTGTTTGGGGTATTTTAAGCTAAACTCGGGAACTAGACTAGGCATCAAAAACAGTTTTAGATAAACCTTCTAGAGGATTAAATTCTGCATAAGTTAAGTTCGCTAATTCCAGCTAATACTTATAGCTAGTTCGTGGAATTAGTCTAATTCCGTCTGTGGATACAAAATGTTACTCGACGCTTAGTTAAGCTATAATTCGAGAACTAGACTAGGTATCGAAAAAAGTTTTAGATAAAACCTATAGAAGACCAAATTTGCTATAAGACGCTGGTAATAGTTAGTCCGTGGATTACGACTAAATAGTCTAATCCGGGCTGTGAAAACAAAAATTTGTTTGTGTTTTGAAAAATTTGTTTGCGTTATTTTAAGGGAAACTCGGAAACTAGACTAGGCATCAAAAAAAGTATTGGATAAAAATTGCAGAGGATTAAATTCTGCATAAGTCTAGTTCGCTAATTCCAACTAATACTCATAGCTAGTTCGTGGAATTAGTCTAATTCCGTCTGTGGATACAAAATGTTACTCGACGCTTAGTTAAGCTATAACTCGAGAACTAGACTAGGCATCGAAAAAAGTTTTAGATAAAACCTGTAGAGGACTAAATTTACTATAAGACGCTGGTAATAGTTAGTCCGTAGATTATGAATAACTAGTCTAATCCGGGCAGTGAAAACAAAAATTTGTTTGGGTGTTTTGAAAATTTTGTTTGCGTTAATTAAAGCTAAACTCGGGAACTAGACTAGGCATCAAAAAAAGTTTTAGATAAAACTTGTAGAGGAATAAATTCTGCATAAGTCTAGTTCGCTAATTCCAGCTAATACTCATAGCTAGTTCGTGGAATTAGTCTAATTCCGTCTGTGGATTCAAAACGTTAGTCGACGCTTAGTTAAGCTATAATTCGAGAACTAGACTAGGTATCGAAAAAAGTTTTATATAAAACTTGTAGAGGATTAAATTCTGCATAAGTCTAGTTGGCTAATTCCAGCTAATACTCATAGCTAGTTCGTGGAATTAGTCTAATTCCGTCTGTGGATACAAAACGTTAGTCTCGTCGCTTAGTTAAGCTATAATTCGAGAACTAGACTAGGTATAGAAAAAAGTTTTAGATAAAACCTATAGAAGACCAAATGTGCTATAAGACGCTGGTAATAGTTAGTCCGTGGATTATGACTAACTACTCTAATCCGGGCTGTGAAGAAAAAAATTTGTTTGGGTGCTTTGAAATATTTGTTTGCGTTAATTTAAGCTAAACTCGGGAACTAGAATAGGCATCAAGAAATGTTTTAGGTAAAACTTGTAGAGGATTAAATTCTGCATAAGTCTGGTTCGCTAATTCCAGCTAATATTCATAGCTAGTTCGTGGAATTAGTCTAATTCTGTCTGTGGATACAAAACGTTAGTTGACGCTTAGTTAAGCTATAATTCGAGAACTAGACTAGGTATCGAAAAAAGTTTTAGATAAAACCTGTAGAGGTTTTAGATGAAACCTAAATTTGCTATAAGGCGCTGGTAATAGTTAGTCCACAGATTGCGACTAACTAGTCTAATCTGGGCTGTGAAAACAAAAAATTATTTGGGTGTTTGGAAAATTTGTTTGCGTTAATTTAAGGTAAACTCTAGAACTAGACTAGACATGAAAAAAAGTTTTAGATAAAACTTGTAGGGGATTAAATTCTGCATAAGTCTAGTTCGCTAATTCCAGCTAATACTCATAGCTAGTTCGTGGAATTAGTTTAATTCCGTCTGTGGATACAAAATTTTACTCGACGCTTAGTTAAGCTATAACTCGAGAACTAGACTAGTCCGTGGATTACGACTAACTAGTCTAATCCGGGCTGTGAAAACATACATTGAGCATACATGGAAGCACCCAAACATGCTTTGAAATATTTGTTTGCGTTAATTTAAGCTAAACTCGGGAACTAGAATAGGCATCAAGAAATGTTTTAGGTAAAACTTGTAGGGGATTAAATTCTGCATAAGTCTGGTTCGACGAAAAAGTCGAAAAACGAAAAAGGTTTTAGATAAAACCTATAGAAGACCAAATTTGCTATAAGACGCTGGTAATAGTTAGTCCGTGGATTACGACTAACTAGTCTAATCTGGGCTGTGAAAACAAAAATTTATTTGGGTGTTTTGAAAATTTGTTTGAGTTAATTTAAGCTAAACTCTGGAACTAGACTAGGCAATAAAAAAAGTTTTAGATAAAACTTGTAGAGGATTAAATTCTGCATAAGTTAAGTTCGCTAATTCCAGCTAATACTCATAGCTAGTTCGTGGAATTAGAGTCTAGACAGACAGGGCTACGCAGACAGGATTAGACAGACAAGCCTTTTTCGCTCACGCTCGCTAATTCTGTGGGTTTTTTTCTTACAAATATTTCGACCAAGCCCGAGAAAATCGGGGAGGGAAAGCCATATTTTCATAAATTTGCATTTACAGCGGTCCTCAAACTCGTCCGAGTCATCGGACCTAGAATAGTTTCAAAACTATACAAATCTATGAATAGATTGGATATTGCAGCACTAAATAACACCATGCAATTTAGACAACGGTAGTCAAGTTAATAGAAGACTAGACATGTTTAAACAATAACACACACACACCATGCAGTTTAAACAACGGTAGACAAGTTTATAGAAGACTAGGCAAGTTTAAACAAGAACACACAAGGTCAGAAAAGGTCAAACAAGACTAGACAATACTGGATCAGACAAGACTAGCAATTTTGAAACATTTTTGCAGAAAATTGGAGCTTATTTGGTACGGAATTTATTATCAAACCTAAGACTGGACAAGACTAGTCAAGATTAGACAATATTAGACAAGATTAGACAAGATTAGAAAAGATCAGACAAGACTAGATAAAACTAGATAAGATCAGACAAGACTAATCAAGACTAGGGAAGATTAGAAAGGTTGTTTGAGATAAAACTTTTGTGGAGAAAATTCTTATTTGTTGCGTAAATTATTATGAAAGCATGTTAATGCAAACAGCTTTTCAAAGCAAAACGTTTAGTGTTAATTCATGGATTTTTCAAAATCAAGTTATTCTGTCCTTTCTGTTCTTTACAAGCGTCTCAAGACACGCAATGCTTTCCGAAACACTTTGTTAATCCACATCCCGGATTTTTAAAAGCTCGCATTAAAATTACCCGACCGCGTGCAAGCAAATCTTTGCACCTAATTCGCGCAAGCAAGGAATTACGAATTAAAAACGTTGCCGCAGACAGCGCCGCGAAACCATGCGCCTATGCTAATTCCATGAGATGTGACGCAATCATCTAACAACCTTTGCGCGAACGCTCGGTGCAATGACATCGAGCCAGCGCCAAGGATCATCGGACACTCAGCGACAAAAAACCCGTCTCATGAATTATTCCGAGCAAATATCAAGGGCGCAATCAATTTTTCGCAATCACCCAACACCATATCAGATCCGCAAAACATTCAAGGACACCAAAGTTACATCAAATTTTTTTGAATACAAAACCTTGTCCAAAATCGACGAGATTTAAGAAAGCAATGTCCGTTGTGTAAGAATCAAATCTCTGTTAATTAACTTGATCTCTGATCCGAGATTGGGCAAGAAAAAACCGTGCGTCGACCTTGGCATGATTACCATTGAGGCGAACGCGCAACGAACAATGCGATTGCGTTCCGCGGAAAGTAAAAGCCAAGGCGGGCGTGTGTAGGTCCATGATCTAGACCAGCGGCGAGCCTACCCGACGACCGGTTGTTATGCAACTTGCGGTTTGCTCACGACAAGAATGTTTGCGTTACCTGACGAGTTCGCTTTCATTGCCAAGGCATTGCTCTCGCTCTCGATCGCGGTAAAATACACCGGCTGTATTTAGTTCAAACGCCAAAGAATCAGAAAGGCTTTCGAGAACGAAGAAGATCATTTAATACGAAGCCAAATAAAGTTGGCAAACCGCGACGGAATTGAATGGAGAAGTCATCAACTTGCATAAGCAATCGTTTAATATCAAGCGATAAAAAATTGGAAAACAGCTTCGGATTTGTAGGAAGAAGTCATCAACTAGCATAAGCAATTATTTAAGAGTAACTGCAATAAAATTGGCAAACATCTTCGGATTTGTATGATGGAGTCATTTACTTCCATTAGCAATTATTTAAGAGCAAGTACAATCAAATTGGCAAATAGCTTCGGATTTGAATGAAGAAGTCATCAATTCCATAAACAATCATTCAATATCAAGCGGAATAAAATTGTCAAAGAGCTTAGGAACTGAATGAAGAAGTCATCAACTTCCATAAGCTATCATTTAGGTTCAAGCGGAATACAATTGGCAAAGAGCTTCGGAATTGAAGGAAGAAGTCATCAACTCCCATAAGCTATCATTTAGTATCAAGCGGAATAAAACTGCCAAAAAGCTTCGGAACTGAATGAAGAAGTCATCAACTTTCCTAAGCTATCATTTAGTGTCAAGCGGAATAAAATTGGCAAAGAGCATCGGAATTGAATGAAGAAGTCATCATTTCGATAAGGTATCATCAAGCGGAATTACCTACCTAGAGGCTAAGTTAACGAGCCAAAATAAGATGAGTGAGGAAATCGCCCACAGAATTATGTTAGGGAGGAAAGCATACTTTGCCAACAGGAAACTGCTAGGATCCAAACTACTGAGCAGAAAAGCTGAAAACTAAAAGTGTACAAAACACTAATCCGTCCAATAATCACTTATGCGGGGGAAAGATGGACACTATGCAAAAGTGGTGAGGAAGCTTTAAGAGTATGCGAAAGAAATATCATAAGAAAAATATACGGAGGGATACAGGAAGACGAAGAATGGAGAATAAGAACCCACGTAGAAATATATGGAATACTCGAGGGAAGAGACATTGTGAGGCATGTGAAGGCGCAGAGGACGACCGAACCCCAAAAGCTCTGACGCTATGGTTGCCTGTCGAAAAGAGATCGAGAGACAGGCCACGAATACGATGGAGAGACGACGTTATTAAAGACTTGAAAGTACTCGAGGTACGGCAATGACCCCACACAGTATATGACAGAAGGATATGGGACGTTGTGAAGCAGGCCAAGGCCCATAGAGGGCTGTAGTGCCAAGGAAGAAGAAGATCATCAAGCGGAATAAAATTGACAAAGAGCTTCGGAACTGAATGAGGAAGTTATCAACTTCCATAAGCTATCATTTGGTATCAACCGGAATAAAATCTGCAAAGAGCTTCTGAACTGATTGAAGAAGTTATCAACTTCCATAAGCTATCATTTAGTATCAAGCGGCATAAAATTGGCAAAGAGCTTCGGAAATGAATGAAGATGCCATCAATTCCATAAGCTATCATTTAGTATCAAATTGAATCAAATTGGCAAACAGCTTTGGTATTTAATGGAGAAGTCATAAATTCCATAAGCAATCATTTAGTATAAAGCGAAATAAAATTGGCAAACAGCTTCGGAACTGAATGAAGAAGTCATCAACTTCCATTAGCCACAATTTAGTATCAACCGAAATAAAATTGGCAAAGAGCTTCGGAACTGAATGAAGAAGTCATCAATTTCATAAGCAATCATTTAGTATCAAGCGGAATAAAATTGGCAAACAGCTGAAGAAGTCATCAAAATGGTTATGAGAGAATGGCGCAAGGAACAGATCAATTTGGGTGCTCTGAGTGGTATCTAACTGGGACGTAAGGACGATGGACTGGTTGTAGATTGCCTGGCCTTTGCAGATGACATGGCACTGTTTGCTGATTCTCTTGAGATGGCAACAATGCAGGTAAATTGCCTCCGAAAACAAACTGCCAAAGTGGGTCTTCAAGTGTCGCTGGAGAAAACTGAATTCTTCACCAACATCAGAGAAGCAAACAAAGAGATGTTCAGGGTGAACAGGGAAACATCAAGAGGACTGAAAACTTCAAGTGTCTCGGCGAATGGATTGAACCCAAATTACCAGAATGCTCTTTCTGATAATTTGGGTTCAATCCATTCGCCGAGACACTTGAAGTTTTCAGTCCTCTTGATGTTTCCCTGTCATTATCCAAGAGAGTCAACAAGTTAGAACTAGTCTATCAACTGACAACAAGAAATGCATGTCACGCAACCTGAAACTTAAACACTACACATCAGTCTTACGACCAGAAGCCATGTATGCCATGGAGTGTCTTTCCTTGAACCGAAGAGGTCTATTAGATAAATTGGAATTCAAAGAGAGGAGAATCCTCAGGAAGATCCTAGGCCCGGTAAAGGAAGAAGGGGACATAACTCTGAGCTCTATGAATATATTTAGAGGCTCTCTGACTGTGCAAGGAAAATAAGGGTAGCTTTCTATGGCCACGTTGCAAGATTGCATCCAAACCGACTAACCAACCGTCCGTTCACCTTCTGGCACAACAAGAAGGTTCGTACCAGTTGGTTGACAGAAACCGAGAAGGATATTAATGAACTGGGAATAACAGATCTCCAAAACAGACAGTCTGTGAGACGCACCCTGAAGCGACCTCCTTCAGGGTGGAGGGGGTACCTTTCCTTCGGGGTTTTTTCCTGGAAGACAGAAGAGAGAAAGGAGTTACACCGGCAGAAGATGCGACAATACTGGGCAAAGATCAAAACCCAACAGTTGAACAAGCGTGGTCCAAAGTAGGCCCATTCGAAAGAAAAAGAAGAAGTCATCATTTCCATAAGCAATCATCAAGCGGAATAAAATTGGCAAGGAGCTGCGGAACTGAATGAAGAAGTCATCAATTCCATAAGCAATCATTTAGTACCAAGCGGAATAAATTTGGCAAAAAGCTTCGAAAATGAATGAAGAAGTCATCAACTTCCGTAAGGAATCAAGATCAAGTTCGAGCGGAATAAAATTGGCAAAAGCTTCGGAGATGAATGAGGAAGTCATCAATTCCATAAGCAATCTTTGAGTACCAAGCGGACTAAATTTGGCAAAAGGCTTTGGTACTGAATGAAGAAGTCATCAATTCCATAAGCAATCATTTAGTACCAAGCGGAATAAATTTGGCAAAAAGCTTCGGAACTGAACGAAGAAGTCATCAGCTTCCATAAGGAATCATTTAGGACCAAGCGGAATAAAATTGGCAAAGAGCTTCGGAACTGAATGAGGAAGGAAATCATCAATTTCCATAAGCTATCATTTAATATCAAGCTTCTGAATTGAATGAAGAAGCTATCAATGTCCCATTACCAGTGCTTAAGTTTAGGAACATCTGGTTTAGGAGGATGCAAAATCTTGATATGATTTTGATGGTTGTAAACCTAAACTAGAAACAATCTTTAAGAATAATTGAAAATATTTTACGAAAACCTTCCAGTTGAAGGTTTGGCGAGGTTTGGTTTTTAAAGAGATTAAATAACTAAAAAATTTAAGAAAAATAATCACAAACATTTTCAAAAAAACGTGTTTATTTTGTAAATGTTTTTGATAATTGAAAGTAGGAGATTATCATTACGGTATCTTCAAATCTGTCAGTAGCTGGAATTACACGGATATCTTCTGTTACTCTTTGGCGCACCCCGCTCAAGATGCGTTGTGTGAGCCGTTCGCTGCGTCAAAGCAAGTAACTGGAACGGTCAAGACCAATTTTTGTCAGGGACTGAAGGCAAACAGATATTATGAAAGAGTAAAGAGCGGGGTGTGCCAAAGAGTAACAGAAGATATTCGTGTAATTCCAGCTACTGACAGATTTGAAGATATCGTAATGAAATCTCCTATTTTCAATTCTGTTATTAATTTGGTTCAAACCATGACATCTCATTTTAAAGTTTTGGATAATTTTTATTAAATTCAGACTTTTTTGCATTTGAATTTGAATATACTACTTTTTTGAATTGACATTTATTTGACATTTATTTTGCAAAAAATTCTGAAGACTCAAATTACCATTTATCTTTATTTATCTCGGCTATTTGATTTCGGCGACATATCTATGCAAAGTTATTCGCTCGAGAACTTTTCCTCTCGCAAATGTTACGCGGCCGAGACAAAAAACGAAACTCGTCGTGTCGCCTGCGACCCGCCGATTGATCAATTAGAGGTCACGGCTGTTTGCACCAGCGCACCCGTAACACACTCGTTAGTCTCTCCGACGCGTCTACGACCTCACATTTGCAAAAATTACAACACGCCAGTGATTGTGCATCTTCGATATGTTTTTCATTGATATGTAAGTGCAATTTAAACGCAACTTTTATTCTTTTGTGCGAAATCTTACGTACGAACCGATTCAAATTTCGCTCACTTATGGTTAAAACAAGTTACATCTTAGCAAAATCTCAAACAAGTACAACACATTAATTTGCAAAACTTAAATAAAACCTGTGTCCACAAAATGCACATTCTAAACAATTTTTGTTTCAGCGGACAATCATTAATGAACACCATGTATACCATTGTTCATTAAATAAACAAAACTTTTCTTGCTTGTGTAGTCTTGTCTGTCTAGTCTTGTTTGTCTAGTCTTGACTGTCTAGTCTTGTCTGTCTAGTCTTGTCTGTCCAGTCTTCTCTGACCAGTCTTCTCTGTCCAGTCTTCTCTGTCCAGTCTCCTCTGTCCAGTCTTCTCTGTCCAGTCTTTACTGGCCAGTGCACAGTTATCTGCATTGTCGAAGAGTGTGTATTGAAGCGCATGGACAGACTGCGGAACGCGAGGTGTGCAGCGGTGTCCCACATGGCTCAGTAATGGGACCTACCCTGTGGAACATCCTGTACGATGTAGTCCTGAGTTTGAAACTGCCTCACGGAGCGGAAGTGATTGGCTTCGCTGATCTTGCTCTGGTGGTGGCGGGGAGAACCGAGAAAGATCTAATGAGGTGAGCGAATACGGCTATTGCTCAAGTAAATGAGTGGGTGGGAAAAAAGCGGCTGTGCCTGGTCCCACATAAAATGGAAGCTGTGCTGCTCACAGGATTACGAAAAATGGACCCAATACGTATTGTATTGGGTGGCACCACTATCATGCCAAAAGACTCTATAAAGAACCTCGGAGTAAACATTGACAGGCGGCTGTCCTTCAAAAAGCACGTGACGAATGCAAGCCAAAAAAACTATGAAAACACTTGTGGCACTTGAAAGGGTGCTGCTAAATGTTGGTGGTACAAGCAGTAGCAAAAGGAAACTGCTGTGCACTGTTACCCATTCAACAATGCTGTATGGGGCACCAGTCTGGGCAAGTGCAATGCATATAAAACGTACCTGCTAAAACTTCTCGCTGTGCAGAGGAGGATGGCACTGCGGATGTGCAGAGCTTACAGGACAGTGTCTAGAGATGTTGTGCATGTGGTCGCATGTATATCTCCAATAGACTACATGATTGAGGAAAGGGCAGTGTTCTTGTGGTCGCAGGAATAGCTCCACTAGAGTACATGATTGATGAAAGGGCAGAACTATATTGAACCTGCGGCACAAAACACGACAAAACAAGGAAAGAGAGAAGGAAGCAGGTTCTTGCAAAGCTCTACCACAAGTAGCAAAGCCACTGGAGTGCCGCAGATAGGGGCAGTTAATACAACTTGAACCATGGTTGACACGAACGCACGGGGAGGTTAACAACTACCTCACTCAAGCGCTCACCGGCCACGGATGCTTCCGTGACTATCTGAATAGCATTGGCAGAGTCCCTATGCGAATACTGCGGCTTTGTGGACAGTGTCTTGCACACGATGTTCCAATGTGGCAGATGGACCCCAAAGAGTGACAAATGGACAGCTGCGACGCACCCCAAACTAGAAGCGAAAACTCTAGTCCAAAAAATGCTAACGTCTGAAGAACATGGTATCCGAACACGGTATCCGTTGCCTGGTTGGCAACGGATACCATGACAAGGGCCAATATTAAAAAGAAAGGAAGAAGACGGAGCGGATGACACAGACATACAAAGAGAAGCTCCTGACCCCCTAATGATCCTGTGTGGAAGGAGATGTAAGGCAATATATTTACGGAAACACTATAATGTGGTACGCCATCATCCTGATGTTATGGGAGGAGCAGTCCCGGGATGTGTGGGTTCCAGGGGGACCTCTTGCTGAAGTTAACTCAAGTTGCTCAAGTACTTGCTACGCCACACCGCCCTCCACGCCCAGAAAAAATCTCGTGTCATCTCTCACTTAGCTCCGACTAATCATAAGTCTTCTAATCTAATCCTATCATCTAATAATATACTAAACCTAATTATATCTACTATACCTTGTTTATTTATTTTTTCAAATAAAAATTCGCGATAATTATTTTTCACCGGGCGTGTTTGCGGAATAAAATTGCGTTTTGCAACCGAGAACGAAGCCGCGGGCGATGGGTCGTGCGCCCAAAACAAAATTCGCAAAGTACGCCCGAGCGTTGCCCAAAGCTCGCCTCATTATACAAACACCGAGCTTAATTCCAGCCCTAATTATTGATTCGATAACCCGCGTATTAATGATACACCGAGCGATATAAAAAATAATGATGTTAGGGGAGGCTACGAAAAATTCGTAGCTTATTTGCAGATTGATATTTTCGCACAGTTGAAACAGTTTTTCACAAATGGTGAAATATAGCTCTTTGAGGCACGGTGGTATTAAAAGTGTCCCACCTTTGGTGCGGGGTATTTAAAACTTAGATAAAGGAGAACGATTGAATCAAAACTTCGAACTTTGAACGAAACACTTGAGTTTTGAATCAAGAGAGCGCGTACACAAACACGACCGTCATCGTCCGATGACGATTCAATCGTTCGAGTTCGGCCGTCGTCGCCCGAGCAAACTTCGGCCGATGACGGATTAGGTGTACGCGCGCCGTTAGTTTCTTCTTCCCGGCGTTATTTTTTTAGCACAGCCGTTGTTATTCCACCGAAAACAAATTTAATTAATTTCGCAATTACCTGCAATATTTACTTATCCTCCCTGAATAACAACAAGTTTATAAATTATTGTTTTATTTAAATGAAACACAAACTCCATTAAAACTAGAAAC
This sequence comes from Phosphuga atrata, assembly GCA_944588485.1. NCBI lineage: Eukaryota > Metazoa > Arthropoda > Insecta > Coleoptera > Silphidae > Phosphuga > Phosphuga atrata. The sequence goes on from OX155900.1 coordinate 63,759,073, forward strand.
CCCATTATTAAACGTTTCTACTATGACTTAAATCTAACTTATTTTATACGCAAATGCAAAATTTTCTAGATTTAACCGGCTAATTTATATTTTAATTTCATTTTTATGCACGTGTATGTAAATGTAACGGTTTATTTTCTTCTGGGGGAGAAAAACTACACGGGAAAATCCGCGATCGACGTGCTGATAACTTGTGCTTTTTTTAGGCGGAGTATTTGCAACGATATGCAAATCTCGTGTACAGTTCAGATTATATTGTAATGAATCTGTTAATAAAAGTTTTTGTTGTTGCGAAAACGAGTTATTGAGGAGGAAACGTGATGTTTTAATACGAATTATGTCTTTCAAGCTTTCAGTAGCGAACTTTTTATATGTTAAAACGTGGTTCTTTAGTTTTAAGAGATTGTTTGAAGTTTTATCTAGCTTAACATTCGTTCTAACATTATCTGTATTTTAAATTCGTCTGGTATCAAGCTAATTGTAGGAAGAGGAAGTTGCTGGATTGATTAATATATCAACAGCAAATATAACTAAATAAACGAAACATAAATCTTGCAATTTATTAATTTATTTTTGCCAAAAAAAATTATATTTGTTCAGACAGACACAATTTAGCTCTCGCGTGAAATTGATAACTTTCCGCCCTAGTTACAAGCGATATTTTACTTGGTAAAGAATACGGGATTGTTTTGAAATTTAGTGTTGCGGACTTTTTACCCGGTTTAACTGTTGTCAATCGTCTTTGGCTCTCTTTAACTAAGATCCGAAATTTTAAGCTTTTTAGGGTTCCGTTTTCGGTACGGAACCCTAAAAAGCTTAATTTTTGCTTTCGGATCTGTAATCGTCGGTAGGTACTTATACGATCACTTTGTTCTCTGTCTGTCCGTCCGTACGTCTGTCTGTCTGTCAAGACCATTTTTCTCAGGTACGCGTATAGGTAACAAGTTGAAATTTGTATCGAATACTCGGGTCTGAGGTCTCTGAAAAAATCAAACTTGTAAGTCAACGCGATCAAAAGATATGACCGTTTATGTCGCATATTTTGCGATTTCACAAGGGAATCAAAACGTATAGGGTACTTCCCGTTGACCTAGAATCATGAAATTTGGCAAGCAGCGGTGTCTTACAGCACATGTAAAGGGAAAAATCTGAAAACCGTAAATATGTAGTTTAATTACAAGAAAAATGCGAATTTACTATTAGAAACTTATGAAAATACACTAATGTGTTGCGTGGTATTGTCAGGCACCAGAAGCATATGGGTTGCATACAGTTAGGTCCTCTTCGGTCATGTGTCCTCCACAAAAAAAAAGATAACTTACAAGTTTGTACGGAACCCTCGGTGCGCGAGTCACAACTCGCACTTGGCCAGTTTTTTTTTTTTTTAAATTAATTAGTCACAATTTTAAAACTGAACTAGGTAGTAGAATCTCTCTCTCCAATGGCGCTACAGCCCGAAGCGAGCCCTGGCCTCCACCAAACGTTGTCTCCAGCGTTCCCTTTCCTCTGCCGCCGCTCGCCAGTTCCGCACCCCCAGCATCTCTCTCGCATCCCTTTTCACACTTTCCTCCCATCTCGCCCTTGGCCTGCCCGCTTTCCTTCTACCTTCCGGCACTCTGAGTATTTGTCTCGGCACTGCTGTTGGAGCCATCCGGCACACATGTCCCGCCCATCTTAGCCTGCTTAGTTTTATGTGGGATACCACATCTGGGCTTTTGTATAACTGATATAGTTCGAAGTTCATCCTAATTCTCCAGCCCTCTTCGCTGTTAATTGCCCCATAAATTTTCCTCAGGATCTTTCGCTCAAAAATCTCCAGCATCTTTTCCGATTTCTGGGTCAGCGTCCATGCTTCGCTTCCATATGTGAGGATGGGTCGTATGATTGCTTTATATATATTACACTTCGTTTGTCTGCTAGCTAGCTTCGAGTTAAGGATGGATTTAAGAGTGAAGTATGCCCTGTTGGCTTGCATGATTCTATGTTGTACTTCCACCCCTTCGTCGTTCTGATCCGTGACGGTTGATCCCAGATATTTAAAGTTGTTGACGACTTCTACAGTGTACTCTCCCATATCCAGATTATTTACTGCGTGTACTGGCGCTCCTGGTCTTACCATCATTACTTTTGTTTTATCCTTGTTTATTGACAGACCTATCTCCTTGGCTCTCTTCTCCATTTTACCGTAAGCATCTTTCATTGCCGTTAGCGATCTACCGATGATGTTTAGGTCGTCAGCATAGCCCAAAAGTTGCGTGGATTTATTGTAGATGGTCCCGTTGCATTCTATCTGAGCTTTCCTTATAGCTTTTTCGAGCGCGATGTTAAATAATATGGGTGATAGACTGTCTCCTTGTCTCAGACCTGTAATGGTTTCAAACTTGTGCGATGTCGTTTTTTGGATACCGACTTGGTTCCAAGTCTTTTTTAACGTACAATTTACCAATTTAATGATCTTTTGTGGTATCTCGAATTCTTCCATTGTCTTCATGAGAGTTCTTCTATCGATAGTATCATACGCTTGTTTAAAGTCTACGAAGACCTGGTATGTGCTGATGTTCATTTCCCATGTCTTTTCTAGTATTTGTCTGAGTGTGAACATTTGGTCAGTCGTCGACTTTCCTTTCCGGAAACCTGTCTGATACTGTCCTATAATGCTCTCTGCGTACGGTTGGAGTCTTCGTCCGATTATCCATGACAGCACCTTGTAGGCCGTGTTAAGAAGAGTTATACCACGATAGTTCTTGCACTCCAGTTTGTTTCCTTTCTTATAGATAGGGCATATCTTCCCCTCCCGCCATTCCTCGGGTATCTCTTCTGTCCACCAGATTCTTCCTATCAGCTGGTGTAAAGCACAGTTCAGAGCGTCTCCTCCCATTTTGATCATTTCAGATGGTATCATGTCCGGTCCCGGTGCTTTGTGGTTCTTTAGTGCCTTTATCGCCTCGCTTATTTCTCTTTGTGATGGTTCGTTATCTTCTCCCAGATCTCCTACTTCTGGTGTGTGAATTGGGTCGTCTTCAGCTGTTTGTCCGGTTAATTCCACTCGTAGTGAGGTATTCAGGAGTTCGTTAAAATATTCCGCCCATCTACCTACCACTTTACTTTCTTCAGCCAGTAAGGTGCCCTCTTTACTCTTGATTATTGTTGCTCTGGGCTGAAATCCATTTCGCAGGTTGTTCACTATCTTGTAGCATTCTCTAATTTCGTGTTTCTCTTGGTGGTGTCCTATCTGTGCCACCTGGTCGTTAAAATGGGCCCGTTTCTTCTTCCGAAATAATTTGGATGCTTCCTTTCTTTGCTTGTTGTATTCAGCTTGTTTGGCTCTCGTGGGTCTCTGCAAATTCTCTGCCCTAGCTTTCTGTTGTTTCTCGCGTGCTTCTTCACACTCTGCATCGTACCATTGGTTTCGTTTTTTCCTATGGACTTTCCCGAGAGCCTCCTCTGCCGATTCCTTAATCCCCTTTGCAATTTCCGTCCATTGTTCTTCAATACTATGATTTTCCGTCACCACTCCTAGTTTTTCGACGATCTTTTCTTCGTATCGTTGCCTTACCCTGGTTAAGTTCAGTTTTTCCACATCCCATTTTTCTATTCCGCTGTTTGCTGGCTTTTTCGAGTTGGCTAGCCTTTGTTTTAATTTAATCCTCACCAGGTAATGGTCCGAGTTGCAGTCTGCCCCTTTGCAGCTTCTGACGTCCTGTATGCTGGACATAAATCTTGTGTTTATTAAGACATGGTCTATTTGATTGAGTGTCCTTCCGTCTGGTGATCTCCATGTCATCTTGTGGATGTCTTTATGTGGGAATAGCGTACTGCTGATTACAAGGTTTCTAGATGCTGCTAGGTCCACTAGTCTCTGTCCATTGTCGTTAGTATTTTCGTGTAGGCTTCGTCTTCTTTCCCTATCTTAGCATTGAAATCCCCCAAGATCATCTTTACGTCGTTGTTGTGTGTCGAATCGAATAGCCTTTCTAGTTTTGCGTAGAAGATCTCTTTTTCGTCGTCTGTTTTCTCTTCGCTCGGTGCATGTACGTTAATTATTGTCAGATTGAAGAGCTTCATTCTTATTCGGATCATGCAGAGTCTGTCATCTACTGCTTGGAAGTCCATAATATCCTTCCCTACACTTTTCTTGAGTATGAAGCCTGTTCCTAACTTGTGCGCCTTCCCATTATTACTGCTTTTACATATCCTATATTTTCCTATATCCATGATGCCGCTATCGCTCCAGTTGGTCTCCTGTAGTGCCACTATGTCGAGTTTGTATCTCTCCATTTCGTTTGTTAAGGCTTTTAGTGCACCTATCTGGTAGAGGCTCCTTACATTCAATGTTCCCATCGTAATTTCTTTCGATTTCCTTGTGCATTGCTGTGGTCGTTGCCGAGTAGTCAGTCCAGTCCGAGGCACGTTTGGTGGTTTCGTAACGGTTTCTTTTTTTTTTTCTATGGATTAGTTGTTGGCCCATCGCAAAACCCCCTTTTCGGAGGACCATTTCACCCGTAGTAGAATCTAATTAGTTCTAATTTCTCACAGTGTTATCCAGCTTTAAGACACTGGAAATTAGCCTAGACAAAGTCTAATGGAGTGTCTGTAATAGAAGAATTAGTGCATCCACTCCAGTGACTAAGTTAGAGCCAATTTTTGGTATTATTTAGTCATTGCTTGAGAACTAGACTAGCTAGGAGAGTCTAACTAGTCTTCGTTTGTCGCTCCATTATGTAGCTTTAAGGCTATGGAAACTAATACTGTCTAACTCAACTAGTTTGTCTGTAATTGAGCAATTAGTGCAATCACTCCATAATAATTCAATATAGACGCGAGATCAAAGTTTCGAGTCTCCCAAAAATTGATCGAAACTTTTTATGGAAATATTGCGAGGTTTAGCGCGTGCAGCTGCTAGTATCATACATAGTTTCAATCTATATTTACTTTGGAATGGTTTAGAAAGGGATTCAGGCAATTTGGATTATTTTGGAAAAAGTTTCGGCCAAAAATCCGAGAGTAAGCTAATTGGCGCGTTTATATAAGCGTTTATTTCAGGCTTATGTTTCACCAAAACTGAAGAAGATTAATAGTTGCTTGTTCTATACAAAATTTCGCGTCTTTTGATGAATTGTATGTCAATATCGCTGACATGTAAAAATTCGCGAATCCAAAAAGGGCAATTTTCGACACCTCTCCGATTTTTGCATATTATATATCAAAACACAGATTTTACACAGATTACACTGATATAAAACATTATTAAATTTAGTTTACAATAAGTGAGTAAATTAAAAAAAAAACAATTTTCAACCACCTAAAAACGCCTTGTTATATTTGCGACGATATCTTAAAAACGAATAACAGTGGCGGAATGAGTTTTAGATTTTCTAAAAGCTTAGAAAAGCCTTAAAATTTTGATGTATCATCTATTAATATTATTGCAAACAATAAGGCTATGTAGACTGTTTAAAAGCGACGTCGAAATTTGGGAAAGTTATCTGCAACAAGCCATAACTTTAAAGCTAACTATACGATTGCATTCAAACTTAACTACATCTTTAGCTTGATTCATAAGTAATAAGTGTGTAGTGTGCACTTTCTAAAATAATACGCTAGTCTTTTTCCAGACTTGCTCAACCTTGACTAGTCTAATCTTAATAGCCTAGTTCTCCTGAGTCGGGTCAAATATTGTCCAGTTTTATCCAGCCTTGTGAAGTCATGTAGTAGGCAAAGATGATATGTTCTACACCCACCTCCACCTCGGACAAGCGCATGCGCGATGACCTTTGACCCTGACCTTAATCTTGATCTGGCCCTGAGCTTTGACCCTGACCTTGAATTTGATCTGACCCTGACCTTAACCCTGGTCTTGATCTGACCTTTGGCCTTGACACCCACTTTTGGAGCTGTGCATGCTTGAAATTTGAAGATGTACAACTGCTAACGGAGTTTTGCAGCTGCATACAGCGTGGAACTAATAAATTATGCCGTTCTAATTAATTTCTTAGAAATTGTGTTTTAATTTAATAAACATATTAAGATTTTGATTTATTAGATACATGAGACTAGATAGACGAGGCTAGATACTTGAGACTAGATAGACGGGACTAGATACTTGAGATTAGATAGAAGGGACTAGTTACATGAGACTAGATATATGGGGCTAGATACATGAGACTAGACAGACGAAGCTAAATACACGAGACTAGATAAGACTGACCTAAAATATATAAGGAATTGTTTTGTATTTTAATTTAATAAACATATTAAGATTTTGATTTATCAGTAGTCGGTTAAGTCACTCATTGGGTTAGTTGGGTTAGAATTAGGCTAGCATTAGGTTATGGGAGGTTAGGCATGAAGCGTGCTTCGTTCCTAACACCCTGTAACCTAACCTAACCTAAAGTAATGCTAACCCTACTAACCCAATGAGATTAAAGCTGATTAAAAGCTGAGTAAAGCTGATAAAAGCTGACTAAAAATAAACCTCACACCCTCTTTACTGTGGGGCACCATAGACCTCACACTCTGTTTAGCGTGGGGTTACATAGACCTCACACCCTGTTTATCGTGGGGTTACAGAGACCTCACACCCAGTGTGGGGTTACATAGACCTCACACCCTGTTTAGCATGGAGTTGCATAGACCTCTCACCCTGTTTATCGTGGGGTTACATAGACCTCAAACCCTGTTTAGCATGGAGTTGCATAAACCTCTCACCCTGTTTAGCATGGGGTTACATAGACCTCAAACCCTGTTTAGCGTGATATAAAGTAGATGAAAAATGGATGCAGGTAGATGAAAAGTAGATGCAAGTAGATGAAAAGTGGATGCAAGTATGACTTAATGGAAGAAATCAGTTTGGATAAAAGTGTAGCAGAAGATATTGAAGCAGGTGTACTCAAAGAGCATGATATATACAATGACTTAAGGGTGGGAATAAAAGAAAACAGAATAAACGTCTCAATGTTAGCTGACTCCTTTAAAGAGTTGTTAAATTACCTGGATTTATGGGAACATCAATTTGATATTAGTAATTCTCAAACATCTTCTCAGACATGTGAGCCTTTATTCTACAAACTTTAGGAAAACGCAGTTTGCATTCATAAATCAACTTCTGTTCTCCAAGTTTTGATTGGAATATAAAGTAATCACTCAAGTGCGGCCAAGGATTTGATTCAGCTTCACTTTCAGAGCTTTGCGAAGTAGTAGTGTTCATGATGTACACTTGTAAATGTTACACCATCAGTTATTTCCAGCTCAATAACGAACACAAACATAAAAGATAAATAAATGAAGGTTGATTAAATCTAAATGAAGTCGAATAGTCGAATACATATTAGTAATTCTTAAACAGAGCATCCCACAGAATTTCCAAGAAATTGCATTAATAATAGAGAAGAAGATGAAAGTGTTTTCACAGATATGTGAGATATGCGTTTCATAATTTATTTTTTCTCCACTCGCGTGCAGCTGATAAGATAATAGGGAGTTGTTATGACTGTCAACATACGACACGCTTAACCGACTACTGATAAATCAAAATCTTAATATGTTTATTAAATTAAAACACAAAACAATTCCTTATATATTTTAGTTCAGTCTTATCTAGTCTCGTGTATTTAGCTTCGTCTATCTAGTCTCATGTATCTAATCCCGTCTATCTAGTCTCATGTATCTAGTCCCGTCTATCTAGTCTCATGTATCTAGTCCCGTCTATCTAGTCTCATGTATCTAGTCCCGTCTATCTAGTCTCATGTATCTAGCCTCGTCTATCTAGTCTCATGTATCTAATAAATCAAAATCTGCATATGTTTATTAAATTAAAACACAATTTCTAAGAAATTAATTAGACCGGCATAATTTATTAGTCCCTGCTGTATGCAGCTGTAAAACTCCGTTGGCAGTTTACATCTTGAAATCTCACGCATGCACAGATCCAAAATTGGGGGTCAAGGCCAAAGGACAGATCAAGGTCAGGGTCAGATGAAGATCAAGGTCAGGGTCAAAGCTCAGGGTCAGGTCAAGATCAGGGTCAAGGTCATGAGTCAAAGGTCATCGCGCATGCGCATGTCTGAGGTGGAGGTGGGTCTAGAACATATCATCTTTCCCTACTTCTTGTCCAGAATTATCTGGTCTAAGCCCCAATCATCAATAGTCTTTTCGATTCCTGCTCAGTATTGTCAAATATTGTCCACTTTTATTCTTCTTTTTCTTCCGTTGGCATTATAACCAGCGGTCGGTGTTTGCCTCTACAACAATCTTCTTCCATTCTGTTCGGGTCACTTTTATTGGTATAATTGGTTTTCGGCCTCTATCCAAAGGAGGGCGACAGGTGCTCCGACCTGGGTCGATACCGAGCTAAATTAGCACAAAAAAAAATCACGCTGCGATATGAGATATCGGGCAGTGTGTTTTGAGAGTTCGGCGAATCCGCGACATTTTCGTGCATCTGACCTCAGCCGACATGTTGGCCACGCCGTCGTTAATTTGACGTCAGTCCCTATCGGGTGGTTCGATGATCGCATGGAAGGCAGCATCGGCTTTTCCCACGTCCGGAACAATTTGATTTAGGGGTTGTATTTCCCTGCTCATATTATTTCTTCCTATTTTCTCCCTTTAAGAAGGACATTCCACGGAACGGGTCAGAGACGGTTGCAGCCTGAATGTAGACAAACTTTTTTGTTGCAGACAAACTTTTCTGAATTTCAACGTCGCTTTTACGTGACCATCCCGATCTGATATATAATCGCTAAATTTATCGTTAAATACAGTCCATTCACATTCTGTTTTTTTTCATTTCTGAAGCTTTCATTTCTGAATGTCCTTACTCCCATCCTTCTAAGACTTTCCTCCACGTCCTTCCATCCATCTTCATTACATCTATCATCATCCTTTCTCTACAGATCAACACAAATTTCTGAATTAAAAAAAATCCTGTGTCAAGGCTATCGGCCACTGCGATTCCAAAATGACAATTTCAATAGATAAATGTATGCGCTATCTAGAACTGAAAGATTTGTGAATACATCTGTTACAGTTTTCAAAATATAGTTATTTGAACTTGTTGGCTTCTGTGCTGCGTTGACTTTCTTGACTTGCTGCGTTGATCTTGAATGCGGATAAATATCCTACCGGTTTCCTTTTATCGGCCGTGGCGAACTCGTGGTTTCTGCGAATCGGCAAATCGGCACATCGTAGGCAAGATACCGTCGACCTTCATCGAACGGTATAGAAGAAATTGCAAAATTACACCTACTTCCGGTTCTGCAGATTTTTTTTTTCGGTTTTTCGCAATTATCTCCAAATTTTCAGCGAAGACTCGAAAATTCGACATGACAGTTTGTACTATTGTAGATCTTGATTGCTGATTGACATCCTACCGGTTTCCTACTATCGGCTGTGGCCAATTCGTGGTTTCTGGGAATCGGCAAATCGTCACATCGTAGGCAAAATACCGTCGACATTCATCGAACGTTCTAGAAGAAATTGCAAAATTCCACCTGCTTCCGGTTCGGCAGCCGCAAACGTCCGGTTTTGCAAAAATATCTACCGCACGGCCATGTTTGCAAAAAATTGTGCGGCCTCTTCGAAGGCCTAGAGAGGAAGAACTCACGCAACTGGATCCGTAAACAGGAAGGATTTCCGTTCAGCGATCGGCTCGCAATAAAACTTCAAAGATGATCGTTTTTTGCGATTGTTTTTTCGGTTTTTCACAATTATCTCCAAATTTTCAGCGAAGACTCGGAAATTCGAGATGACAGTTTTGTGCGGAAAAAATCGGCGCTCCCGATAGCACCAGTTATGTCGCTATCGGTCCAAATACGGCCGCTTGGCAGCCGAGAAACAGAAATTTCGTTTTCGCGCCGCACCCAAAGATTTATCAATTGTCCGGAGTTTTCTAAACATTTTACCACAATTATTTTCGAAAATCATTCAAAACGTCCGTTTTCATTCTCCTAAACCTATTAGACGTATTTTTCCCGTCCCTCCCAGAAAGGCCTACGATACTATTTTAGTCCACAAAATATTCAACGGATTCAACTTTTCAAAGGACAGTAAGCAATTCCAGAAAGCTGGAGGGAAGGAGACATCGTACCAATTTTCAAAGCAGGAAATAAGGGAGAAGTAGAAAATTACAGATGCATCACGCTGATGGATACATCATATAAGATATATGTGAAAGTAGTGGAGATGAAAGTACAGGTAAAAATTTAGGAAAAGGAAGTGATTCCTGAAGTACAAGGGGGATTTAGAAAAGGAAGAGGAACAACGGACCAGCTGGTTACCTTAAAATACATAATAGAGCAGGAGCTGCCACAGCAAGTTGGAAAGGTGTATGCTGTATTCAGAGATCCTAAAGCGACATATGACACAGTAAACCGAAAGATGCTATGGGAACTCATGAGAGCAAAGGGGATTAGCAGGTGGCTAGTGAAGGCGTAAGTAAGAATAAGAGGGAAAAAATCCGAAAGATTCTGGGTCAGGAAAGGCTTAAAGCAAGGGTGTCCACTTAGCCCTGTCCTATTTAATGTTTTTATTACTGACTTAGAAAAGGTTTTAAAAAATGGACAGGCAGGAGGAGTGGTAATAGGTAGGATAAAAGTGTGGTCTCTAGCATGCGCGGATGACATTGCGTTAGCAAGAACAAAAGGGGAAATGAAAAAGATGATTGGAAGGATTAAAAGATATTTTGAGAGAAGAAGGTTAAGTGTGAATGTAAAGAAGTCTAAGTGGATGGTGGTTAGAAAGAAAGTTGGTAAGAAAGAGGAAAGCTTGATGTGGGGAGAAGATGTTATAGAGCAGGTTAGCTTAGGTTTAGGTTCAAGTTAGGTCAGATTCAAATAATTAGGATTTATATTTGGTAGTAATGGGTCCAATAATGAGCACATTAAGTTCATATGTAAGAAAGCATGGGTGGCTGCTAACAGGTTTTGGAATGCTTAGAAAGAGAAATTTGAAGAGAGTTTCGTGGCAAAAATGATAGTGCGGAAAGCGTGTGTTCGGAGTATTTTGTTGTATGGAGAGGGAAATATGGGATATGAATGAGGTAGAAGAAGTAGAAAAGGTACGGTAAGGGCCTTGAAACTAGATAGGAGTACGCCAGGGTACCTGGTGCTACAAGAAGCCAATATGTCTAAAGTAGCAGTAGAAGCATCAGTGAGAGTGGCAAGATACGAAAGGAAAGTGTATAGGTTAGGGAAGCGACCAGCTTTTACAAATCTCACTATGCCCGCTTCGTTTGTTAACCTGCTTAGCGTAAAACTCTTGGCGTTATCTGAAATTATATTCAGTATAGTTTGATTTGTGAAGTCTTGTCTAGTATTGTCTAGTCTAAGCCCACATCATGAATGGTATTGCTTAATCCTGCCCTAAGTCGTGTCAAATATTGTCCAGTTTTGTAGTCTTGCGACGTCTTGCCTAGTATTGTCCTTGCTTAATCTGATCTAGTCTTATTATATCTTGCCTAACTTTCCTGTTAATTCCTGTTTGGTTTTGTAACTTATCTTTTGTGCAATTATTGTTTCGTTCGGTAGCAATAAATAATCCGTGTTCAGTTTTCTATGAGCGAATCAGTGTCGATGTAATCGTTGGTAGGTACTGATTCCACCGGCGAATAGATTACACGATTACGCTCAAATTAATACTGAAATATCATCCCATTCCGATTTAATTGTCTCAATTATTTTCCAAACCCGCACCGGATAATTGCCACAACGGGGATCATTTGTCCGTCAACGGCATCGATTTTAAAACAAGGATTTCCAAACAACAAAGAAATTTTGAATTAACTCAATCAGGAGACAAATTCAGTTTGTTATTAATAATATAAATTCTTTTGGGCGATTCTGCTCGAAATTGTTGTTTAATTTTGTCTTAACACCTTAAATATCATGCTAACATCGCATGACTCCACAGTGGCGTCAACAAAAAATTAAGAGTGTGAATATAAATTCTTTTGGGCAATTCTGCTCGAAATTGTTGTTTCATTTTGTATTTAACACCTTAAATGTCACGCTAACATCACATGACTCCACAGTGGCGTCAAAAAAAAATTGATCTTTGCTTCGCTATAAAATCACTTGAAATTGTTTAATTTAATTTTATCTTTTATCTTGTCTCGACTTGTCTGATCCTCTTTTTAACACGTCGAATGGCACGTTATTAACCCACCGCAGCTTCAACACAAATTATGAGTAATCTTCGCAGTAATTTCACTAGAAATTATTTTATTTAATTTTATCGTTTCTGTTGTTGTCTGATCCAGTCTTTAACGCGTTGAATGCCACGCTAATAACACATGACTCCACCGTAGCGTCAACATAAATTATGAGCAATCTTCGATGAATTTCACTTGTAATTGTTTTATTTAATTGTATCTTGTCTAATCTTGTCTGATCCTGTCTTTAAAACGTTGAACGCCACGCTAATAACACATGACTCCACAGTAGCGTCAACATAAATTATGAGCAATCTTCAATGAATTTCACTTGTAATTGTTTTATTTAATTGTATTTTGTCTAATCTTGCCTGATCCTGTCTTTAAAACGTTGAACGCCACGCTAATAACACATGACTCCACTATAGCGTCAACATAAATTATGAGCAATCTTCGATGAATTTCACTTGTAATTGTTTTATTTAATTGTATCTTGTCTAATCTTGTCTGATCCTGTCTTTAAAACGTTGAACGCCACGCTAATAACACATGACTCCACAGTAGCGTCAACATAAATTATGAGCAATCTTCGATGAATTTCACTTGTAATTGTTTTATTTAATTGTATCTTGTCTAATCTTGTCTGATCCTGTCTTTAAAACGTTGAACGCCACGCTAATAACAAATGACTCCACCGTAGCGTCAACATAAATTATGAGCAATCTTCGATGAATTTCACTTGTAATTGTTTTAGTTAATTCTATCTTTTATCTTGTCTGATCCTGTCTTTAACACGTTGAACGCCTCGCTAATAACACATGACTCCACCGTAGTGTCAACATAAATTTTGAGTAATCTTCGCCGTAATTTCACTTGAAATTGTTTAATTTAATTTTATCTATTATCTTGTCCAGTCTTGCCTGATCCAGTCTTTAAAAAGTTGAATGCCACGCTAACATCACATGACTCCAACGTGGCGTCAGCATAAATAAATAAGTAATCCCGACCTGGCCAATCAGTGGTAAAATTAAGCTTATTGTCGGTCACGGGTGCCCCCCATAACCCGCTAACATTCCCAAAACATTTCGAATTAATTCAGTGGTAAAGTAATAAGTGAAAGTGTGCATTACGCAATCGGCACGTGTGTGGGTTTTGGCGCAAAATCAAGCAAACAAAAACAATTCTCCTTGAACCCGCGCTCGTCCGACCGGTTTTCCGTGCGATTTTTTCCGCAGCGGAATCTAAAACGGCCGCCAGAATGCGTATAAATTACGCCGATTAATCTCGACCGATTTGTTAGGTAAATTGATTGCACGCCGGTCGCATACACAATCGGTCCAATCACGCCAATTGGAAAACGCTTTAAAGGGAATTCAGACAATTAAATGGATAACACTAGACAAGAGACATAGCACTTGACGAGGACTAGAGTGGCTTAGTCTTAAAGCTTTGACAAGACTGGCGTATGATATTTTGGAATGTGCGCCATCTCACCCAACATAGGTAATACCTAGACAAGAGATGGATAACACTTGATGATGGCTAGAGTGACTTACAACTAAAACGTTGAACAAGACTAGGGTATGATAGAATAGATAGAATAGATTTTGGAATTTTAGGAAGTGCGCCATCTCACCCAACATAACATATTTGTTATGTTGGTCCAACATTATATTTGTTGGACTAAAACAGTCCCATCTTTGTTGTATGTAACGAATTCTCACAACCATTGACTGTGTTCTATTAAGATTTGATAAGACTGGCACATAACACTTTGGAATTTTACGCCATCTCACCCAACATAACAGTATCCTTCTTGGACTAAACAAACCCCACAGCAATTGATTAGATTCTGTTAAGATTGGACAAGACTAGCCTCTAACATTATATTTTCTAATTTTAGAAAGTAAGCCATCTCACCCAATATAATCTTTGTTGGACTATGTCAAGATTGGACAAGACTAGCGTATGACAAAATATTTTGGAAAGCTAGCAAATGCGCCGTCTCACCCAGCACAATATTATCGTTGTAATATTTAAACAATCCTCACAGCCATTGACTGTGTTCTATAAAGATTGACTAAGACTGACACATGAGATAACACGGAATTTTAGAAAATGCGCCATCTCACCCAACTTAATATTATCCTTCTTGGACTAAAACAATTCCTTCAGCAATTGGTTAGATTCTGTCAAGATTGGACAAGACTAACCTATGACGCAATATTTTCTAATTTTAGAAAATGCGCCATCTCACCCAACATAATATTCTCTTTGTCGGACTAAAACTATTCTCACAGCAATTGACTGAAGTTTGTCAAGATTGGACAAGTCTAGAGTATGATAAAATATTTTGGAAAATTGGAAAATGCGCCATCTCACCCAATACGATACTATCTTTGTTACATTTAAGAAATTCTCACAGCCATTGACTGTGTTCTATCAAGATTTTATAAGACTGACATAAGATGATATTTTGGAATTTAGAGCGTACGCCATCTCACCCAACATAACATTATCCTTCTTGGACTGAAACAATCCCTACAGCAATTGATTACATTCGGTCAGGATTGGACAAGACAAGACTAGACATAATATTTTCTAATTTTAGAAGGTACGCCACCTTACCCAACATAATATTCTCTTTGTCGGACTAAAACAATTCTCACAACAATTGACTGAAGTTTGTCAAGTTTGGACAAGACTAAAGTGTGACAAAATTGTTTGGAAAATTGGAAAATGCGCCATCTCACCCAGCACGATACTATCTTTGTTGCATTTAAATAATTCTCACAGCCATTGACTGTGTTCTATTAAGATTGGATAAGACTGACAGGAGATGATATTTTGGAATTCAGAGAATACGTTATCTCACCCAACATAACATTATCCTTCTTGGACTGAAACAATCCCTACAGCAATTGATTGCATTCGGTCAGGATTGGACTAGACTAGACTAGACATAATATTTTCTAATTTTAGAAAGTGCGCCATCTCACCCAACATAATATTATTTGTTGGACTAAAACAGTCCTATCTTTGTTGAATTTAAAGAATTCTCACAGCCATTGACTGTGTTCTATTAAGATTTGATAAGACTGGCACATGAGATAACACTTTGGAATTTTACGCCATCTCACCCAACATAACAATATCCTTCTTGGACTAAAACAATTGCCACAGCAATTGATTAGATTCTGTTAAGATTGGACAAGACTAGCCTATGACATAATATTTTGTAATTTTAGAAAGTAAGCCATCTCACCCAACATAATCTTTGTTACACTAAAATAATTCTGACAGCAATTTACTGCAGTATGTCAAGATTGAACAAAACTAGCGTCTGACAAAATATTTTGGAATGCTAGCAAATGCACCATCTCACCCAGCACGATGCTACAAGCAAGACTAGCGTATGACAAAATATTTTGGAAAGCTAGCAAATGCGCCGTCTCACCCAGCACAATATTTTCGTTGTAATATTTAAACAATTCTCACAGCCATTGACTGTGTTCTATCAATATTGACTAAGACTGACACATGAGATAACACGGAATTTTATAAAGTGCGCCATCTCACCCAACATAACATTATCCTTCTTGGACTAAAACAATTCCCACAGCAATTGGCTAGATTCTGTCAAGATTGGACAAGACTAGACTAAACATAATATTTTCTAGTTTTAGAAAGTACGCCATCTCACCCAACATAATATTCTCTTAGTCGGACTAAAACAATTCTCACAGCAATTGACTGAAGTTTGGCAAGATTGGACAAGACTGGAGTATGACAAAATATTTTGGAAAAATGGAAAGTGCGCCATCTCACCCAGCACGATACTATCTTTGTTGCATTTAAAAAATTCTAACAGCAATTGACTGTGTTCTATCAAGATTGGATGAGACTGACATGAGATGATATTTTGGAATTTAGATAGTACGCCATCTCACCCAGCGTAATAAGGACATAACATTATCCTTCTTGGACTGAAACAATCCCTACAGCAATTGATTACATTCTGTCAGGATTGGACAAGACTGTACATAATATTTTCTAATTTTAGAAAGTGCGCCATCTCACCCAACATAATATTATCTTTGTTGGACCAAAACAATTCTCACAGCAATTGACTGAAGTTTGTCAAGATTGGACAAGACTAGATTATGAGAAAATATTTTGGAAAAATGGAAAATGCACCATCTCACCCAGCACGATACAATCTTTGTTGCATTTAAGAAATTCTCACAGCCATTGACTGTGTTCTATCAAGATTTTATAAGACTGACATGAGATGATATTTTGGAATTTAGAGAGTACGCCATCTCACCCAACATAACATTATCCTTCTTGGACTGAAACAATCCCTACAGCAATTGATTACATTCTGTCAGGATTGGACAAGACTGTACATAATATTTTCTAATTTTAGAAAGTGCGCCATCTCACCCAACATAATATTATCTTTGTTGGACCAAAACAATTCTCACAGCAATTGACTGAAGTTTGTCAAGATTGGACAAGAGTAGAGTATGACAAAATATTTTGGAATGCAGCCAAATGATCCCACCAAAATCAGAAAACTATGGAAGGTTTGCTGTCGTACTGATCGGAAGCGTAACATTCCCCGCGGATATAGAAAAGAATACATATCCTGTTGGAATAAGAACACTGCAACTTTATACAAAGGGTATGAGAAAACTGGGAACCCGGATCTGGGAAGCCAGATATTGAAAAACGCTCAACGATGAAAGAAGGGAGCGATGGGAAAGTACGACAGAAAATATGGATTTTACAGCCTCCAGCCGAAAGAGATTAAGTCGACTAGAAGCTTCCACGCCTATACTTACCAAGGAAACTTAAGTGACCTCTTCCCAAGTAGCGTTACATATTAAACAACGTTCAGAGAATGTACGGATCCGTAAAGAGTTTGAAGAAGCGATAAAGGAAGAACTTAAAATAACGATGACAACCCTCTTTTGTCTTCCTCTTTCACTAACGCTGAACTGAACAAGACTATAAGTACACTCAAATTTCGGAAGGCAGCTGGCCTGGATGGTATATTCCCAGAATTTATAAAGCACCTAGAACCTGCGAGAGAGTGGCTTAGAAATTGCCTCATAGATATACTAAATACGGAACAAATCCCAGAACAGTTCAAAATAGCCCAGACCCCTGCTATTCTGAAACCAGCGAAACGAAGCGACGACCCAGCTAGTTATCGTCCAATCGCACTGTTCAGTGATGGCTATAAATTACTGGAGAGGCTTATATACAATAGAGCAAGCAAATGCACCATCTCACCCAGCACGATACTACAAGCAAAACTAGCGTATGATAAAATATTTTGGAAAGCTAGCAAATGCGCCGTCTCACCCAGCACAATATTATCGTTGTAATATTTAAACAATCCTCACAGCCCTTGACTGTGTTCTATCAAGATTGACTAAGACTGACACATGAGATAACACGGAATTTTAGAAAGTACGCCAACTCACCCAACATAACATTATCCTTCTTGGACTGAAACAATTCCCACAGCAATTTGCTAGATTCTGTCAAGATTGGACAGGACTAACCTATGACATAATATTTTCTAATTGTAGAAAGTGCGCCATCTCTCCCAACATAATATTTTCTTTGTCGGACTAAAACAATTCTCACAGCAATTGACTGAAGTTTGTCAAGATTGGACAAGACTAGAGTGTGACAAAAAATTTTGAAAAATTGGACAATGCGCCATCTCACCCAACACGATACTATCTTTGTTGCATTTAAAAAATTCTCACAGCCATTGACTGTGTTCTATTAAGATTGGATAAGACTGACAGGAGATGATTTTTTGGAATTCAGAGAATACGCCATCTCACCCAACATAACATTATCCTTCTTGGACTGAAACAATCCCTACAGCAATTGATTACATTCGGTCAGGATTGGACTAGACTAGACTAGACATAATATTTTCTAATTTTAGAAAGTGCGCCATGTCACCCAACATAATATTATTTGTTGGACTAAAACAGTCATATCTTTGTTGTATTTAAAGAATTCTTACAGCCATTGACTGTGTTCTATTAAGATTTGATAAGACTGGCACATGAGATAACACTTTGGAATTTTACGCCATCTCACCCAACATAACAATATCCTTCTTGGACTAAAACAATCGCCACAGCGATTGATTAGATTATGTTAAGATTGGACAAGACTAGCCTATGACATAATATTTTCTAATTTTAGAAAGTAAGCCATCTCACCCAACATAATCTTTGTTAGACTAAAATAATTCTGACAGCAATTTACTGCAGTATATCAGGATTGAACAAGACTAGCTTCTGACAAAATATTTTGGAATGCTAGCAAATGCACCATCTCACCCAGCACGATACTACAAGCAAGACTAGCGTATGACAAAATATTTTGGAGAGCTAGCAAATGCGCCGTCTCGCCCAGCACAATATTTTCGTTGTAATATTTAAACAATTCTCACAGCCACTGACTGTGTTCTATCAAGATTGACTAAGACTGACACATGAGATAACACGGAATTTTATAAAGTGCGCCATCTCACCCAACATAACATTATCCTTCTTGGACTAAAACAATTCCCACAGCAATTTGCTAGATTCTGTCAAGATTGGACAGGACTAACCTATGACATAATATTTTCTAATTTTAGAAAGTGCGCCATCTCTCCCAACATAAATAATCTTTGTCGGACTAAATCAATTCTCACAGCAATTGACTGAAGTTTGGCAAGATTGGACAAGACTAGAGTATGACAAAATATTTTGGAAAAATGAAAAATGCGCCATCTAATCCAGCACGATACTGTCTTTGTTGCATTTAAAAAATTCTCACAGCAATATACTGTTTTGCAATTGACTGAGGTTTGTCAAGATTGGACATGACTAGAGTATGACAAAATATTTTGGAAAATTGGAAAATGCGCCATCTCACCCAATACGATACCATCTTTGTTACATTTAAGAAATTCTCATGGCCATTGACTGTGTTCTATCAAGATTTTATAAGACTGACATGAGATGATATTTTGGAATTTAGAGAGTACGCCATCTCACCCAGCATAACATTATCCTTCTTGGACTGAAACAATCCCTACAGCAATTGATTACATTCTGTCAGGATTGGACAAGACTGTACATAATATTTTCTAATTTTAGAAAGTGCGCCATCTCACCCAACATAATATTATCTTTGTTGGACCAAAACAATTCTCACAGCAATTGACTGAAGTTTGTCAAGATTGGACAAGACTAGAGTTTGACAAAATATTTTGGAATGCAGCCAAATGATCCCACCAAAATCAGAAAACTATGGAAGGTTTGCTGTCGTACTGATCGGAAGCGTAACATTCCCCGCGGATATAGAAAAGAATACATATCCTGTTGGAATAAGAACACTGCAACTTTATACAAAGGGTATGAGAAAACTGGGAACCCGGATCTGGGAAGCCAGATATTGCAAACGCTCATCGATGAAAGAAGGGAGCGATGGGAAAGTACGACAGAAAATATGGATTTTACGGCCTCCAGCCGAAAGAGATTAAGTCGACTAGAAACTTCCACGCCTATACTTACCAAGGAACCTTAAGTGACCTCTTCCCAAGTAGCGTTACATATTAAACAACGTTCAGAAAATGTACGGATCCGTAAAGAGTTTGAAGAAGCGATAAAGGAAGTACTTAAAATAACGATGACAACCCTCTTTTCTCTTCCTCTTTCACTAACGCTGAACTGAACAAGGCTATAAGTACACTCAAATTTCGGAAGGCAGCTGGCCTGAATGGTATATTCCCAGAATTTATAAAGCCCCTAGGAGAACCTGCGAGAGAGTGGCTTAGAAATTGCCTCATAGATATACTAAATACGGAACAAATCCCAGAACAGTTCAAAATAGCCCAGACCCCTGCTATTCTGAAACCAGGGAAACGAAGCGACGACCCAGCTAGTTATCGTCCAATCGCACTGTTCAGTGATGGTTATAAATTACTGGAGAGGCTTATATACAATAGAGTAAGCAAATGCACCATCTAACCCAGCACGATACTACAAGCAAAACTAGCGTATGATAAAATATTTTGGAAAGCTAGCAAATGCGCCGTCTCACCCAGCACAATATTATCGTTGTAATATTTAAACAATCCTCACAGCCACTGACTGTGTTCTATCAAGATTGACTAAGACTGACAACTGAGATAACATGGACTTTTATAAAGTGCGCCATCTCACCCAACATAACGTTATCCTTCTTGGACTAAAACAATTCCCACAGCAATTTGCTAGATTCTTTCAAGATTGGACAGGACTAACCTATGACATAATATTTTCTAATTTTAGAAAGTGCGCCATCTCACAAAACATAATATTTTCTTTGTCGGACTAAAACAATTCTCACAGCAATTGACTAAAGTTTGTCAAGATTGGACAAGACTAGAGTGTGACAAAATATTTTGAAAAATTGGACAATGCGCCATCTCACCCAACACGATACTATCTTTGTTGCATTTAAAAAATTCTCACAGCCATTGACTCTGTTCTATCAAGATTGGATAAGCCTGGCATGAGATGATATTTTGGAATTTAGAGAGTACACCATCTCACCCAACATAACAATATTCTTCTTGGACTGAAACAATCCCTACAGCAATTGATTACATTCTGTAAGGATTGGACAAAACTAGACTAGACATAATATTTTCTTATTTTTGAAAGTGCGCCATCTCACCCAACTTAATATTATTTTTGTTGGACTAAAACAATTCTCACAGCAATTGACTGAAGTTTGTCAAGATTGGACAAGAGTAGAGTATGACAAAATATTTTGGAAAATTGGAAAATGCGCCATCTCGCCCAGCACGATACTATCTTTGTTGCATTTAAAAAATTCTCACAGCCATTGACTCGGTTCTATCAAGATTGGATAAGCCTGACATGAGATGATATTTTGGAATTTAGAGAGTACGCCATCTCACCCAACATAACATTATCCTTCTTGGACTAAAACAATTCCCACAGCAATTTGCTAGATTCTGTCAAGATTGGACAGGACTAACCTATGACATAATATTTTCTAATTTTAGAAAGTGCGCCATCTCTCCCAACATAATATTTTCTTTGTCGGACTAAAACAATTCTCACAGCAATTGACTGAAGTTTGTCAAGATTGGACAAGACTAGAGTATGGCAAAATATTTTGGAAAATTGGAAAATGCGCCATCTCACCCAGCACGATACTATCTTTGTTGCATTTAAAAAATTCTCACAGCCATTGACTCGGTTCTATCAAGATTGGATAAGCCTGACATGAGATGATATTTTGGAATTTAGAGAGTACGCCATCTCACCCATCATAACATTATCCTTCCTGGACTGAAGCAATCCCTACAGCAATTGATTACATTCAGTCAGGATTTGACAAGACTAGACATAATATATTCAAATTTTAGAAAGTACGCCATCTCACCCAACATAATATTATCGACTGAAACAATTCTCACAGCAATTGACTGAAGTTTGTCAAGATTGGACAAGACTAGACTGTGACAAAATATTTTGAAAAATTGGAAAATTCGCCATCTCACCCACCACGATACTATCTTTGTTGCATTTAAAAAATTCTCACAGCCATTGACTCGGTTCTATCAAGATTGGATAAGACTGACATGAGATGATATTTTGGAATTTAGAGAGTACGCCGTCTCACCCAACATAACAATATTCTTCTTGGACTGAAACAATCCCTACAGCAATTGATTACATCCTGTAAGGATTTGACAAAACTAGACTAGACATAATATTTTCTTATTTTAGAAAGTGCGCCAACTCACCCAACATAATATTATCTTTGTTGGACTTAAACCATTCTCACAGCAATTGACTGAAATTTGTCAAGATTGGACAAGACTAGAGTATGACAAAATATTTTGGAAAGCTAGAAAATGCGCCATCTCAACCAGCACGATACTATCTTTGTTGCATTTAAAAAATTCTCACAGCCATTGAATGTGTTTTATCAAGATTGGATAAGACTGACATGAGATGATATTTTGGAATTTAGAGAGTACGCCATCTCACCCAACATAACATTATCCTTCTTGGACTAAAGCAATTCCCACAGCAATTGGCTAGATTCTGTCAAGATTGGACAATACTAGCCTATGACATAATATTTTCTAATTTTAGAAAGTGCGCCATCTCACCCAACATAATATCCTCTTTGTCGGACTAAAACGATTCTCACAGCAATTGACTGAAGTTTGTCAAGATTGGACAAGACTATTGTATGACAAAATATTTTGGAAAATTAGAAAATGCGCCGTCTCACCCAGCACAATATTATCTTTGTTGCATTTAAAAAATTCTTACAGCCATTGACTGTGTTCTATCAAGATTGGATAAGACTGACGTGCGATGATATTTTGGAATTTAGAGAGTGCACCATCTTACCCAGCATAACATTATCGTTCTTGGACTGAAACAATCCCTACAGCAATTGATTACATTCTGTCAGGATTGGTCAAGACTAGACTAAACATAATATTTTCTAATTTTAGAAAGTAGGCCATCTCACCCAATATAATATTCTCTTTGTTGGACTAAAGCAATTCTCACAGCAATTGACTGCAGTTTGTCAAGATTGGACAAGACTAGAGTGTGACAAAATATTTTGAAAAATTGGAAAATGCGCCATCTCACCCAGCACGATACTATCTTTGATGCATTTAAAAAATTCTCACAGCCATTGACTCTGTTCTATCAAGATTGGATAAGACTGACATGAGATGATATTTTGGAATTTAGAGAGTGCACCATCTCACCCAGCATAACATTATCGTTCTTGGACTGAAACAATCCCTACAGCAATTGATTACATTCTGTCAGGATTGGTCAAGACTAGACTAAACATAATATTTTCTAATTTTAGAAAGTGCGCCATGTCACCCAACATAATATCCTCTTTGTCGGACTAAAACAATTCTCACAGCAATTGACTGTCAAGAGTTTGTCAAGATTGGACAAGACTAGAGAATGACAAAATATTTTGGAAAATTGGAGAATGCTCCAGCTCACCCAGCACGATACTATCTTTGTTGCATTTAGAAAATCCTCACATACATAGACTGAATTTTATCAAGATTGGATAAGACATAACATTTTTGAATTTTAGAATATGCGCCATCTCACCCAACATTACCCTTATTGGATTGAAACAATCCTGAACGCAAACATTTCGCTATATTAGAAAGTGCGCCATCTCACCCAGCATATCATCTTCGTTGCGCTTAAAAAATCCTCACAGCAATTGATCGAATTCTGTAATAACTTCCAATTTCAAAATTCTCGATATTCTGTTTTGAGTTTGTTGTTGTTTTCGCGACGCGCCAGTTTGTTTTCGTTTAATTTCGGCTTAAACGGGGGCCGAGCCGGAAAACAAACCAAGTAGAGACAGACAACGGCGAGATTAATTCGCCCGAAATGTTGACGCGCGTGCGGTAACGAGCGGCCCGCGGCCCGACGACACCGCCGGGGCACGCGAACGCCGCTCTCCATAACATCAAGCGAAAGAAAACCCGGGAACGTTAATTAAAATCGAGCATGTAATAAAGTAATTACTTTAATTAACCCGAGATAACTTCATTACTGAAATGGGTTTCGAAGCAACTGAATACATTAGTCATGAAAAGACTAGATAGGCAAGGACAAGACTAAACGTACAATAGTTTAATGTTGGTAGATAAGCTAGATCTGGTAGATCGAGACTGAATAATATAAGGGATTCGTTGTATTTGAGTAGAAGGGTAATAAATCCGGGGCTAGTTTTTTTTGTGTTGGAAACCTGTGGCGTAATTGGTCGGAATCCTTAGTGTCATAGCTACCCTCGTGGCTCGGGCGAGAGAGATGTATGGGGTAAGAATTCATACGCGGTGGGGAATCCGAGGGAAAATCTAATATTTAGCTTTCCAGCGAGATAACACATGTTTGCGGAGAAATATTGCATATTTGCACAAACGAACGTCTCACTGTGCACACACGGACGGTTTTTACGTCTCCCGTCCTTTCTTTTAACGGCCACAAAACGAATGTAAGAAAATTGCTATATAATACAATATTATACGTGTGCGGGCTATTTCCCTCGCTAATGCCTTTCAAATCCGTTTCGTTTACTTTCTTACCTGGGTCTTCATATCTCACGGTTTACACTGTGCTTGTAACAAGCAGAACACTACTTTCTGCCACCAGTAGTTAAATAAATAATAGGAACTAGATAAGTTAATTACGTGGCGGTGAACTGTTGTCGGTGTACTTTCCGGATATGGAAATAGAGCTTGAACACTCGCTAACTTATAGAAAAAACCTTCTCTAAGTAAAGAGTTGTATGGGTGAATTATCTGTAACTCTAGCTCTTACAGAAATAACATTTTGCGTCACTTCTTGCACTTTTCTGGTCTGGTCTGTCCGGTCTGTAATCTTGTAATTATCAGTTTGGTCTTGAAGGAATACTATTATCAATTTAGGCATTTCATTCTTGTCTAGTTAGCTTAAACTTGTTCAGTTTTATCAGTTCAGTCTAGTCAGAGTTATTTTCTTGAGAAGAAGAAAATATATGAATTGTGTTAGTAAATGGTTGGATGGGGTGAACCGATTATCGGAAAAGTAAACCGTTTCGCTTCGCTCATGCAATATTTATATTGTTGCCGTTTCTGGGGACATTATAAAATGTGATCGTCATAAAACATAGATCGCCCGCTGAGCGTAAATAAAAGTGCGATATCCTCTTCCACCCTTAAAAATATATTTTCCCGTCCTTTAAATAACTCGTCCACCCCGTCACGTAGCCTGTACGTGTGTCGCCCCGACGACCGGAAACGGTTCAAAATGGCGTGAGACGGTCCGCTTCCGCGGACGCAGGCCATCATCGCGACCGGAAATAGCCCGGCGCATATTTCCGGCGCTCGGAACTTGTTGCTCACGCCTCCTTTCACTCTTTACGTGGCACTGTTAAAACCCCGCTGTTTGTTTCTTCGAGGTTTAATTGATTTGTGGGTTGGATATCTTGAGGTGGTAAATAATGCAAAATGCCGGAGCGCGCACATAAATCTCAATAAGATAGTCGGGGCCCTTTTATTTCATCGGGAATGATTGATGATCGGCTCGCACTTTTAAATCACCGGGCCATTCATCAACGGGCTATAAATCAGCCCTCGTCGAAAACCAGCGCCGCTGAATATTTGCATCATACACAGAATACTGCATAATTCCATATCTGCTTTATTTCCAAATGGAAATTGCCGGACAAACTCCTGGTTTTTGCGAGAAAGTTTGATAAAATTATTGATGTATTGCACCCTATAGGTTTCCCAAAACAAAAATTACTTACATTTCTGTATGGAAACAAGTTTGGAAGGTAAAACTTGTTTCCATACATATTAATTAATTTTCATTTCTTGCTTGTCTAGTTTGAAATAATAACTAAATGCACCACAAACAAAGCAACAATTAGGGCACGCAATTCCTTAAACTAGCAAATCAACAAAAAAAAAAACTCCGGGAGCAAACAAATAATTTAGTTTAACTTAAACTACCCTGGGCTACTTAACACACACAGCATTATGAAAATATTTCTTCGCAGTTTCCAAAGCTAACATTTAACTTAACAAAACCCCCTCGGCTCGACCACCATTAAACATTAATTTCCACGACCTGTAACAATCGCACGCAACAATTGTTACTAATTAGCAGTTTATATTCCACCGAAAAATATTTGCACAAAATAAATTGCATAATTCGCACGGCTTAAGCGATTCGGGCAAATATATTTTAATTTCGCACATTGTGTGGATTCAGTCTGTATATAATCAGCGATTAATTGCGAATGTCATAACGGCTGCAATTGTGTTCGGCTTAATCCGGGGCGAAAGCTCAACGCGGATTAAAACTCATAACCGATTTATTCCGTGTTATCAACATAATTTTTGACCGATTTTTGCTATTTGAGTAATATTGATTATTAAACATGTTGGGATTACACTAAGCATCGGAGCAATTTATTGTTTTACAGGGATTATAACTTTAAAGGCTAGTGTAGTCTTGTCTGTCTAGTCTTGTCTTGTCTGTCTAGTCTTGTCTTGTCTGTCTAGTCTTGTCTTGTCTGTCTTGTCTGTCTAGTCTTGTCTTGTCTGTCTAGTCTTGTCTTGTCTGTATAGTCTTGTCTTGTCTGTCTAATCTTGTCTGTCTAGTCTTGTCTGTCTAGTCTTGTCTGTCTAGTCTTGTCTGTCTAGTCTTGTCTGTCTAGTCTTGTCTGTCTAGTCTTGTCTGTCTAGTCTTGTCTGTCTAGTCTTGTCTGTCTAGTCTTGTCTGTCTAGTCTTGTCTGTCTAGTCTTGCCTGTCTAGTCTTGTCTGTCTAGTCTTGTCTGTCTAGTCTTGTCTGTCTAGTCTTGTCTGTCTAGTCTTGTCTGTCTAGTCTTGTCTGTCTAGTCTTGTCTGTCTAGTCTTGTCTGTCTAGTCTTGTCTGTCTAGTCTTGTCTGTCTAGTCTTGTCTGTCTAGTCTTGTCTGTCTAGTCTTGTCTGTCTAGTCTTGTCTGTCTAGTCTTGTCTGTCTAGTCTTGTCTGTCTAGTCTTGTCTGTCTAGTCTTGTCTGTCTAGTCTTGTCTGTCTAGTCTTGTCTGTCTAGTCTTGTCTGTCTAGTCTTGTCTGTCTAGTCTTGTCTGTCTAGTCTTGTCTGTCTAGTCTTGTCTGTCTAGTCTTGTCTGTCTAGTCTTGTCTGTCTAGTCTTGTCTGTCTAGTCTTGTCTGTCTAGTCTTGTCTGTCTAGTCTTGTCTGTCTAGTCTTGTCTGTCTAGTCTTGTCTGTCTAGTCTTGTCTGTCTAGTCTTGTCTGTCTAGTCTTGTCTGTCTAGTCTTGTCTGTCTAGTCTTGTCTGTCTAGTCTTGTCTGTCTAGTCTTGTCTGTCTAGTCTTGTCTGTCTAGTCTTGTCTGTCTAGTCTTGTCTGTCTAGTCTTGTCTGTCTAGTCTTGTCTGTCTAGTCTTGTCTGTCTAGTCTTGTCTGTCTAGTCTTGTCTGTCTAGTCTTGTCTGTCTAGTCTTGTGTGTCTAGTCTTGTCTGTCTAGTCTTGTCTGTCTAGTCTTGTCTGTCTAGTCTTGTCTGTCTAGTCTTGTCTGTCTAGTCTTGTCTGTCTAGTCTTGTCTGTCTAGTCTTGTCTGTCTAGTCTTGTCTGTCTAGTCTTGTCTGTCTAGTCTTGTCTGTCTAGTCTTGTCTGTCTAGTCTTGTCTGTCTAGTCTTGTCTGTCTAGTCTTGTCTGTCTAGTCTTGTCTGTCTAGTCTTGTCTGTCTAGTCTTGTCTGTCTAGTCTTGTCTGTCTAGTCTTGTCTGTCTAGTCTTGTCTGTCTAGTCTTGTCTGTCTAGTCTTGTCTGTCTAGTCTTGTCTGTCTAGTCTTGTCTGTCTAGTCTTGTCTGTCTAGTCTTGTCTGTCTAGTCTTGTCTGTCTAGTCTTGTCTGTCTAGTCTTGTCTGTCTAGTCTTGTCTGTCTAGTCTTGTCTGTCTAGTCTTGTCTGTCTAGTCTTGTCTGTCTAGTCTTGTCTGTCTAGTCTTGTCTGTCTAGTCTTGTCTGTCTAGTCTTGTCTGTCTAGTCTTGTCTGTCTAGTCTTGTCTGTCTAGTCTTGTCTGTCTAGTCTTGTCTGTCTAGTCTTGTCTGTCTAGTCTTGTCTGTCTAGTCTTGTCTGTCTAGTCTTGTCTGTCTAGTCTTGTCTGTCTAGTCTTGTCTGTCTAGTCTTGTCTGTCTAGTCTTGTCTGTCTAGTCTTGTCTGTCTAGTCTTGTCTGTCTAGTCTTGTCTAGTCTTGTCTGTCTAGTCTTGTCTGTCTAGTCTTGTCTGTCTAGTCTTGTCTGTCTAGTCTTGTCTGTCTAGTCTTGTCTGTCTAGTCTTGTCTGTCTAGTCTTGTCTGTCTAGTCTTGTCTGTCTAGTCTTGTCTGTCTAGTCTTGTCTGTCTAGTCTTGTCTGTCTAGTCTTGTCTGTCTAGTCTTGTCTGTCTAGTCTTGTCTGTCTAGTCTTGTCTGTCTAGTCTTGTCTGTCTAGTCTTGTCTGTCTAGTCTTGTCTGTCTAGTCTTGTCTGTCTAGTCTTGTCTGTCTAGTCTTGTCTGTCTAGTCTTGTCTGTCTAGTCTTGTCTGTCTAGTCTTGTCTGTCTAGTCTTGTCTGTCTAGTCTTGTCTGTCTAGTCTTGTCTGTCTAGTCTTGTCTGTCTAGTCTTGTCTGTCTAGTCTTGTCTGTCTAGTCTTGTCTGTCTAGTCTTGTCTGTCTAGTCTTGTCTGTCTAGTCTTGTCTGTCTAGTCTTGTCTGTCTAGTCTTGTCTGTCTAGTCTTGTCTGTCTAGTCTTGTCTGTCTAGTCTTGTCTGTCTAGTCTTGTCTGTCTAGTCTTGTCTGTCTAGTCTTGTCTGTCTAGTCTTGTCTGTCTAGTCTTGTCTGTCTAGTCTTGTCTGTCTAGTCTTGTCTGTCTAGTCTTGTCTGTCTAGTCTTGTCTGTCTAGTCTTGTCTGTCTAGTCTTGTCTGTCTAGTCTTGTCTGTCTAGTCTTGTCTGTCTAGTCTTGTCTGTCTAGTCTTGTCTGTCTAGTCTTGTCTGTCTAGTCCTTGTCTGTCTAGTCTTGTCTGTCTAGTCTTGTCTGTCTAGTCTTGTCTGTCTAGTCTTGTCTGTCTAGTCTTGTCTGTCTAGTCTTGTCTGTCTAGTCTTGTCTGTCTAGTCTTGTCTGTCTAGTCTTGTCTGTCTAGTCTTGTCTGTCTAGTCTTGTCTGTCTAGTCTTGTCTGTCTAGTCTTGTCTGTCTAGTCTTGTCTGTCTAGTCTTGTCTGTCTAGTCTTGTCTGTCTAGTCTTGTCTGTCTAGTCTTGTCTGTCTAGTCTTGTCTGTCTAGTCTTGTCTGTCTAGTCTTGTCTGTCTAGTCTTGTCTGTCTAGTCTTGTCTGTCTAGTCTTGTCTGTCTAGTCTTGTCTGTCTAGTCTTGTCTGTCTAGTCTTGTCTGTCTAGTCTTGTCTGTCTAGTCTTGTCTGTCTAGTCTTGTCTGTCTAGTCTGTCTAGTCTTGTCTGTCTAGTCTTGTCTGTCTAGTCTTGTCTGTCTAGTCTTGTCTGTCTAGTCTTGTCTGTCTAGTCTTGTCTGTCTAGTCTTGTCTGTCTAGTCTTGTCTGTCTAGTCTTGTCTGTCTAGTCTTGTCTGTCTAGTCTTGTCTGTCTAGTCTTGTCTGTCTAGTCTTGTCTGTCTAGTCTTGTCTGTCTAGTCTTGTCTGTCTAGTCTTGTCTGTCTAGTCTTGTCTGTCTAGTCTTGTCTGTCTAGTCTTGTCTGTCTAGTCTTGTCTGTCTAGTCTTGTCTGTCTAGTCTTGTCTGTCTAGTCTTGTCTGTCTAGTCTTGTCTGTCTAGTCTTGTCTGTCTAGTCTTGTCTGTCTAGTCTTGTCTGTCTAGTCTTGTCTGTCTAGTCTTGTCTGTCTAGTCTTGTCTGTCTAGTCTTGTCTGTCTAGTCTTGTCTGTCTAGTCTTGTCTGTCTAGTCTTGTCTGTCTAGTCTTGTCTGTCTAGTCTTGTCTGTCTAGTCTTGTCTGTCTAGTCTTGTCTGTCTAGTCTTGTCTGTCTAGTCTTGTCTGTCTAGTCTTGTCTGTCTAGTCTTGTCTGTCTAGTCTTGTCTGTCTAGTCTTGTCTGTCTAGTCTTGTCTGTCTAGTCTTGTCTGTCTAGTCTTGTCTGTCTAGTCTTGTCTGTCTAGTCTTGTCTGTCTAGTCTTGTCTGTCTAGTCTTGTCTGTCTAGTCTTGTCTGTCTAGTCTGTCTAGTCTTGTCTGTCTAGTCTTGTCTGTCTAGTCTTGTCTGTCTAGTCTTGTCTGTCTAGTCTTGTCTGTCTAGTCTTGTCTGTCTAGTCTTGTCTGTCTAGTCTTGTCTGTCTAGTCTTGTCTGTCTAGTCTTGTCTGTCTAGTCTTGTCTGTCTAGTCTTGTCTGTCTAGTCTTGTCTGTCTAGTCTTGTCTGTCTAGTCTTGTCTGTCTAGTCTTGTCTGTCTAGTCTTGTCTGTCTAGTCTTGTCTGTCTAGTCTTGTCTGTCTAGTCTTGTCTGTCTAGTCTTGTCTGTCTAGTCTTGTCTGTCTAGTCTTGTCTGTCTAGTCTTGTCTGTCTAGTCTTGTCTGTCTAGTCTTGTCTGTCTAGTCTTGTCTGTCTAGTCTTGTCTGTCTAGTCTTGTCTGTCTAGTCTTGTCTGTCTAGTCTTGTCTGTCTAGTCTTGTCTGTCTAGTCTTGTCTGTCTAGTCTTGTCTGTCTAGTCTTGTCTGTCTAGTCTTGTCTGTCTAGTCTTGTCTGTCTAGTCTTGTCTGTCTAGTCTTGTCTGTCTAGTCTTGTCTGTCTAGTCTTGTCTGTCTAGTCTTGTCTGTCTAGTCTTGTCTGTCTAGTCTTGTCTGTCTAGTCTTGTCTGTCTAGTCTTGTCTGTCTAGTCTTGTCTGTCTAGTCTTGTCTGTCTAGTCTTGTCTGTCTAGTCTTGTCTGTCTAGTCTTGTCTGTCTAGTCTTGTCTGTCTAGTCTTGTCTGTCTAGTCTTGTCTGTCTAGTCTTGTCTGTCTAGTCTTGTCTGTCTAGTCTTGTCTGTCTAGTCTTGTCTGTCTAGTCTTGTCTGTCTAGTCTTGTCTGTCTAGTCTTGTCTGTCTAGTCTTGTCTGTCTAGTCTTGTCTGTCTAGTCTTGTCTGTCTAGTCTTGTCTGTCTAGTCTTGTCTGTCTAGTCTTGTCTGTCTAGTCTTGTCTGTCTAGTCTTGTCTGTCTAGTCTTGTCTGTCTAGTCTTGTCTGTCTAGTCTTGTCTGTCTAGTCTTGTCTGTCTAGTCTTGTCTGTCTAGTCTTGTCTGTCTAGTCTTGTCTGTCTAGTCTTGTCTGTCTAGTCTTGTCTGTCTAGTCTTGTCTGTCTAGTCTTGTCTGTCTAGTCTTGTCTGTCTAGTCTTGTCTGTCTAGTCTTGTCTGTCTAGTCTTGTCTGTCTAGTCTTGTCTGTCTAGTCTTGTCTGTCTAGTCTTGTCTGTCTAGTCTTGTCTGTCTAGTCTTGTCTGTCTAGTCTTGTCTTGTCTGTCTAGTCTTGTCTGTCTAGTCTTCTCTCTAGTGTTTCTGTATGCAACTGGTGTTTATAGTAGGGTTGACGGTGTAAATGGAATGGAAACAGCGATAGAAATGAAGGAGGCAATGTTTTTCGGCAGTTTGGGGGTTGAGTGGGGACGGAAGTGGCCAAAGGAAAATGTACAGCTAGTGATGTTGCAAATGGCCCGAAACTTGAAACTTTCTCGGGGAGTTTCGTTTCACGTGTTTCCTTAATTTGAAGTTCGTTATTTCAATATTGTTTACGGGTTGCCTTTGAGAAATTTAATTTACAGTTTAACTAATTAAATTGCAGAAGAAAATGTGAATGTTTGTGAATGTTTTTGTGGTCTAGACTTCTAGATGTGGACGCACGAAATGGATTTGTTTGGATTGTTAAATTGACAAGTTAATTGATAAATTGCATATGTCGTAGTCATATAGTGAAATCAGTCAGATTTTGTAAAACTGAGCCATTGTATAATTTGTCGAGCACATTAAGGTTTATCCACACTGTACCAAATACGTATGGGCATACGTATAATGACCTTTCCTAAAACCGGCCTGCTCTATAGGTTGGTAGAAGTCGAATTTTCTGTCCAGGCGATTTGTTAGTATGTTCGTCAGCAGTTTGTACAATTTAGTTACAAAGCTGATTGGCCGCTAATTTTCGACGTTTGTAGGGTCACCTTTCTTAAATAGAAGTGTTACCTTGGCATTTTGCCACATTTTGGGGATCTTGCCCTCTTCGAGACATTTGTTCAGCAATATAAGCATTAATTTTTCCAGTGTTTCCGATCCAGCTTTTAGCATTTCGCTCGTTACGCGGTCCACTCCAGGTGTTTTATGGTTTTTCATCGAGTTTAGCGCTGCTCTGAGCTCAGGGCCATCTATTTCAACAGGGGCGAACTCAACAAATGGTGTTTTCGAGAAATACGCCTTTGAATTTTTTTTTATCCATTGCGGATAAAGGGCGAACTCAGCAAGGACTGATGTCGATTTTGATGAACTTATGATGAACTCAACATGAAACCTATACCTGCGGATTCTCGAGAGGGTTCTGATCCCATCCGTGAAATAAAAAATGACCCAATGTTGAGTTCGCCCTTCGTATTCGCAACGCCTCATATGTTGAATCGAAGCAGCAATAATAAGAATATTCTAAGAAGCTTTAAGACAGCAAACAATTAATGTAATTACAAATACTGGCAAAACAACAAAAAAATTTGTATAAATTCTCGAGTTTGCCGGCGTACAATCTCCAAAATTAGATTCGTTCGGCTGAATTAAACTAATATTTCTGATTTGCTCGTCGTCGGCACGACCCCCAAAAACCGAATTGATGTTAGTTCATTACTTTAATTATGTAAAACTTGGTCGTTAGGCCTCAACAAATATAGATTTTCTATCACCGCGGCAGAGCGTAATTAAAGGAACGAAACTCCCACCGTCCCCATTGTTCACCCCCATTTTGTTTACACAATAAAACGCACGAGATTAATCAACACAATAAATTTCACAAAATATTCATAATTAACATTTTCTTCATTTAATGAATACCTCTCTTAAGTTCAGCATGTTTTAATATCATTGCATCTATCGTAAGTATCGTAGATCTTTTTATTAATCAGCGATGTAAAGACTTTATTCATAACAGATAGACAGGTCGTTAGATTTCTGGATGACAGATGCAGATTTTGTGATTCGGCGGAGGAAACCTCCATACATCTGCTGAAAGACTGCGGAGCACTGCTCCGCAAAAGGCAGATGTATCTTAAGGCCCACTGCTTGAAGGCACAGGAGTTGCAGTTCTTGAATCCCACCCTGATCCTGAAATTAATAAAGGAACCAGGACTAGAGGAGGCGCTCTAAAGCGGCGTTGACACGATGCTAGTTGACTGGAATGACTGCTCGCATGCGAATCAACTCCATGAGAGTTCACTGTCTTTACGCGTCATCACGGAAGTCTTTATTTTTGTAATCTTTATGTTTAAAGTTCCATAACGGCTCTTCAGCTTCGTACAATTCTAAAAATTTCTCACTATCAGGTCACCTTTTTTGTACACTTGATCGTCACTTGATCACTTGAACACGGTTTCTTAGTTGTCGCCATCTTGAAATTGAATTCTCACGGCAAAAGTAGAAGGGCATCCGAGTCAACTCGCACCAGTCCAACTGACTGTCTCCGTACTGTCTTGATGTGTTGACACGGTGCGAGTGCTGCGCGCGCATATAAGACAGCTGACTGGTGACTCAACTCGCATCGTGTCAACGTACCTTAAATGGTGAGGTATACCAACATTTAGTGTAAGAGGGTGGGGTACAATAGATCTACGAAGGTCGCAGTACAAGTCGTCACCACCAATACTACAATCTAATCTAATCTAGATTTCTGGATCTGTGGCATTCTCTCTTTTCTACAGTAGATATACGTTTCCTTCCGTTAGATATTTGGGTAAAATTCCAAAACGCAACTATGTAATTGTTCGCGCCAATTTTAATAAATCTGTATTTTGAGTTCAACATTTGAATCGATTTCGGCATCGATTAAAAGAAGGAGACCGATGTGTCGACCTGGGCCGAAATCGCTCGGTTTGCCTATTAGTTTCGTCGCGAATTAATATTTTTGCGGTAGTATGCGTGAAGCGTAGAGAGAAGAATCGAAACTCGAACGAAGCTCGACCGACACGTGCACGCATCTTTAAGTTTATCGCTTTAAGTCAAATTAACCAGATGTTTTTTACCCATTTCCTCCCTTAAAAAAGGCGCCGGAAGGAATATCACTCGTGGCGGAGACGCGAGCAACCCTAACAGGTAAGTGATTAGACCAGCCCTGTTTTAAAACTGGAAAATTTGATTTTCGTGAGACACGGTCCAAACAATAATATCGAGCTAATCGTCGTCGCCGTCAGGATTTCTTCGTTGCCGAAGATCCTTCCCTCATTGCCATCGCCGCCTCCGCTCATGGGCCTGTTGGTGGCTCCAGAGAGCGATGCGAGATCGGATGGTACGTTGGCATTGAGAACATACAAATGTCTCGATGCCGCCTGATCTTATTGTGGTGTTGCGTGTAGGGAATGTAGATGTTACACCAAGAGCCTCTGTCTTTACACAAAGATTCCAAGGTGTCCTCCTTTACTACGGAGTGAATGACATCTTTATACCTCTTCAGCTGGCCACCATGGTATCGCTGACCATGGGATATCTCACCAAAGAGAATTTGTTTTAGGAGCCGATTATCGGACATCCGGCACACATGCCCTAGCCAGCGCAGTTGATAACGCGCCAAGGTGTTCTCCATAGAGTCGCAGTTGGCTCTTGCCCGAATTTCTTGGTTGGAGATAAAATCATGCCATTTAACTCCCATGATACACGCAGTATCACGCATATCAGTATATACGCAGCTGTCTCATTTGGAATTTCTCCAACGCCTTAACGTGGTTTATATATACAATCCAGCATTCTCTACCGTATAGTAGGATGGATAACACAACTGATTTGAAAACCAGGACTTTCGTATGTATGGTAAGGTCACTTCAGCCAAAGACTCTCTCCCGGAGTTTATAGAAGACATGCGAGGCTCACCGCAGACGGTGGCTAATTTCGGCATCCAGTTCGCAATTCGCTGTCACTACACTTCCCAGGTAGTTGAATTGTCCAAAAGTCTCGATAGGGGTTGCTTCTTTAGATATATATCTACGGGTGGCTGATGCTGCTGTGGGATGAAAGCTCATAATGAGGAGTTTGGTTTTTGACGTGTTTACCTCCATCCCAAGAGAGCCATATACACTTGAGAACGTGTCCATCATACGTTGCGCTTCTTCTGCTGTGTTGGCCAAAATATCAAGGTCATCTGAATGTTGCAGCTCAGTGAGGGATCTCTTGCGTACATTTTTCTGGACTTTGAGACGTGCAAGGTTATGCAATTCATTGTCAAAGCGATATCGGATGTTAATACCGCGGTCTCGAAGCATAAAAGAAAAGCAGTCAGGAAAACAATGAGAAGAAGAGGTGCTAATACGCAGCCTTGCCTTCGCCATTAGAAATGTTAAAAGAGCCGGTGATGGTGATGACTTCTGCCTCGTTGTCCCTATGAAGATCGGCAATTATTTTCACTAGCTTTGCAGGACAGTCAAATCTTAAAGAGTATTTGCCACAAGGCTTACCTGTTCACCAGGTCGAATGCCTTCCGTGGATCCACAAAAATAGCAAACATAGAAGCGTGCTGCTCCCTCACTTCTTCCTGGAGCTGTGGAAGTGTGAAGATCATCACCTCGGGCAAATGCATCGCCGACTACCAGCCCTACTCCGGCATCCACAAGAAGATCATCTTCGTGGTGCAAGAGCCGATGACCAGCAGGTTTCCCGACGAGTTCCGCGTGCCCAAACGCATCCACCTCCATCCCAAGAACGACATCGCTTTGATGTTGATCAAGCCGTTCCGTTCGGTCTTCTACGTCTCCAGCAACGACTCCATCACCCACCAGTATCTGGATATGTACGGCTTCTTCCGCAGTACCCAGATTATCAACAAGAAGCTGATGTTGCAGGACGGCTGTACCAATGTGGATCATCTCTGCCTGGAAGACCAGGAGAACAAATTCTTATGTAGATTTCGGTGCGCCCATCATGTACCACTTCAACATGATCGTGGGGGTGGTGTGAAGGGTTGGAGAAGGTGGGGAACTTGACGGTGGTCCACGCCGAGCGGATGTACATTCAGATCGGGTAAATTTCGGCGATCATCGTCAGCGGAGCCCAGGGCCCGGTGTCGGGGTTGCGCGGCTGGGTTTGCCTACTTGTGGTCTGGGTCCAATACACGTCCAATACAACTGCCTAGGATTGGAACAAGAACTAATGTTGAATGTATTTAGATTATTGCAATAATTAATTAATGATCATATCTGTTGTCTCTCTGTGCGGGCGGAAACCAGATTGACTCTCTGGTAGGATTGATTTTAAAGCAGGCTGTAGACGGATAGAGATCACCCTTGCCAATACCTTACCAGTTGTACAGAGAAGGGAGTTGCTAAGGTAATTGATGCAATCTGACCTATCCCCTTTCCTCAATTAGAAGTTCTTGAAGTCAGCGGGAAACTTTTCAGAATCCCAGATTGTTTTAAGTAGGGTAAGAGTTTTATTAAGTATTGGAGTACCACCATACTTATAGATTTCAATTGGCAAGCATTTTGTTCAGGTGCTTTGTTGTTCTTAAGCTGTAGAGTGGCCATGCGAATCTCATCAGATGTTGGGTAGAGAGGTGTGTTAAGAGAGGTGTGAGTTCTTGTGTAAATTGAACTTTAAAGGCTTTAAGATTCTTTATGCAAAATAGGGTGTAATGTC
Source organism: Phosphuga atrata (assembly GCA_944588485.1). Lineage (NCBI taxonomy): Eukaryota > Metazoa > Arthropoda > Insecta > Coleoptera > Silphidae > Phosphuga > Phosphuga atrata. The sequence continues at coordinate 63,795,644 of OX155900.1, forward strand.
GTTTGTGGAATGCCCAATTCCAAAGATCGACGAGAGATGATTGAACCTGGGTTTTCCTCAACGCCATGGGCTACAACAGCAATATTCTCAGTTGTTCTTGAGCGACGTGCACGAGTTCGGTTCTTCACATCACTATCTTGTCCCAACAGCTCAAACTTTTCCACCAGTTGCTGGCCGAGAAGTTGCTTCACAACGACCCAAAACACAACCTCCTCTCTCAGAGGATATTGAGGGATTTGGTTGACAGCTTGTAGATTAAAAGTGGATGTAGTGTTCAGAAGCTCTTGGTAGTACTCTCTCCAACGTCCTGTTCAATCAGAGTCCTGCCTCCAATAAAACCCCTTCCTTGTTCTTAATGGGACAGCTTCGATTCCAAGTGGGTCCTTAAACGATATTTATGGCTTTTTAGAAAGCACTAGCATTATTCCGATCGAGCTAATGACTCCTATCAGGATGTTAAATATTTTTACCAGAAACTGATAATCTTCTTGAATTTGGCCAACTATGGACCGCAAAGAACTTTTTTTCTTCTTTTATCCTCCCAGAACCTCTTCATGCGTTCGCTTCTCTCCTCATCGGAAATGATCCGTTCGGAGCTCCTCACTGTTGGTTTCTCCTGAAACGCTTTTACACTGTCTACTCTTCTTCTGTTGTGGGCCATCTATAGCGCGATTCCAACTTCTGCCGCATCCCTTTTCCCCTCTACTCATCTACCCATATAGTGGTAGCCTTTAACACCATGATGTAGTTGAAGATCCCTTTGGTCAATCTGCATTCATCCATTCTTAGTAGGTGTCCGTAGAACTTCAACCTCCGCTTCTTTATTGTGTTCGTGATCATCTCAGTGTATTTGTAGAGTTCTTAGTTTTTCCTCACATCAGTAGTTTTCTGTGGTCCAAGGCGTTAATCCTTCAGGTTGTACTACCGATTTATACTATCTGATTTTGGCCTTGTAGGACAATGCCCGTTTTTTGTACTTATTCTGCGTTAGCTTGTAGACCAGGTCTAGTTTTCTGGCTCCTCCTTATCTAGTCCGTTTGGTTGCATCCATTCCCTCAGCTATTTAATCGTCTCTGTTCTCTTTATAAATGACGGGACACTCAATGCACGATGCAATACATCTAGCACAAGATAGAAATGCATGAAAACAAAAAAAATCAAACACATACCGAAAATAGTATCACTACACCCTCAAGAAGGTAGAAAGACTGAGAAGAAGTTCTCTTGATCTTCTCATAATTTACCTCCATGTACCTCCCACTTTGGTGCTTTTGCTCCATACATTGCTTTTCATAGGAGATTTTAAGAACCGCGATTTCATAAAGACACTTAAGCATCTTTTGATCGTCTTCTCCGTTATTGGCTAAGATAGCAAGGTCATCGACAAAAGCTAAACATTTGATTTCCAGATTTAAGCTTTCGTTTCCAAGACGTATTCCTCTTATTCTTCCAAATTCTCGGCGCCTCTTCCCAGGTTTTTATTAGTTTTTCCATTACGATGATGAAGAGCATTGGGGATAATCTATCTCCCTGTCTGAGTCCTGTCTTGATTTTAGAAGGATCAGAAATTTCCCCGAAGAACTTGATTTTCGAGATGATATTCGTCAGTGTTTCTCCCATTTTTAGGGTTCCGTACCGAAAACGGAACCTTTATAGGATCACTTTGTTGTCCGTCTGTCTGTCTGTCTGTCAAGACCATTTTTCTCATGAACGCGTAGAGGTAACAAGTTGAAATTTGTATCAAATACTTGGGTCTGCGGTCTCTTCCAGCTGTGAAAAAATCAAACTTGTAAGTCAAAGCGATCAAAAGATATGACCGTTTATGTCGCATATTTTGCGATTTCACACGGGAATCAAAACCTATAGGGTACTTCCCGTTGACCTAGAGTCATGAAATTTGGCAAGAGGCGGTGTCTTACAGCACATGTAAAGGGAAAAATCTGAAAACCGTAAATATGTAGTTTAATTACAAGAAAAATGCGAATTTACTATTAGAATCTTATGAAAATACACTAATGTGTTGCGTGGTATTGTCAGGCACCAGAAGCATATGGGTTGCATACAGTTAGGTCCTCCTAAAGATACCTCACAAGTTTGTATGGAACCCTCGGTGCGCGAGTCACAACTCGCACTTGATCGGTATTTTTTGGTAAATCCAAACTCTTTCAAGGTACTAAATGATGATTATCTGCCAATTGAGTCGTATGCCATTTTAAAGTCGACAAAGATGACCATAGTGTTCTAGCGCCTTAGAGCTCTTGTTCGCAGAATGCTTTTTAAATTGAATATCTAATCTTCCTTTTCGGAAATCAGCTTGGTATTCTCCAATGAGGTGATCAGCCTGTTCTTCCACTCTGCTCAACAGAACGGGTAGTATCTTATAAGCGATTGGAAGTAGAGAGATCTCCCTGTAATTATTTGGGTCCGTTCGATTACCTTTCTTATGAAGTGGATGTTTCTTTTGAGCGCACTTTTCTAGTCATGTGGGATCTGTCCCGTTTTCCATATTTCTTCTATAAGGTGATGGATTATTTTTACAGCGATCTCTCACATTTCTGCCACAATGCCATCTTCCCCTGGTGCTTTGTTATCCTTGACCTCATTGATTAATAGTTTTATCTCATCTAGACTTGGTGGTTTGGAATCTGGATTCTCATGAAATTGCTATTTATTATTATTATTACTTATTATAATTATTTATGTTTATGATAAATTTGTTCTTGGAAGATGGGAGCTGGTAACGGAAGCAATGGAACTGAAAAATGTTTGTTGGTTGTTGTGTGTGAGCAAGTTGAATCAAATTGAATTAGTCTGTGTAATCTTATGTGTAAATGGTGCGGGGGTGAACGATTTGACGAGAAAATTTAGTTAAAACGGAAGCGTTGTTTGGTTTAATCGCGAAAACACGGCGAAACTAATAATTTCCATAATTCACCTCGAGGGTTGCGCAAGCCCCCGAAAATCAGACTTTATTTAATTAATATCGGTAATGGGTTAAGTTTGTTGCGAACTTCGTGCCGCAGACTTTATGGAATTAATTTTTGCGGAGCCCTTTTAAATTGACAGTAGCATTAAAAATGTTGTAATAAAATCGTCAAGTTGAGAAGTTAATAAAAAAAATAGAAATATAAGAATGAGATGTTTCCAGAGAAATTAGTTCTTATTCTCCGGAATGGGAATCGTGAGCGTCATCGCCCGACGTTAGGATCTAATATATACGTCAAAGTTAGGCAATCAGAAAGAGATTAGCCTCCGGAAAGTGACGTGAGCAGAGCCGGAAAACATTTGTTCTACCTGTTACGCTCCGCCTTCGCGAAAACTTCGGCACTATCCGTTAATTGCGATCGCTGCAATTTTCGACGGACTCGCACCGTCCGGTATCGCGAGTCGCCAGCAAAGTGTACCGATCTTAATTAAATCAAAACAATGCGGGCTAGGTGAAATTAATTTAGCCGGGGGCGGCGAAAGGGCGCTCCGGCCCGCCGTCCTTCCACCAGGTATAATGTACATTGTCTAACTGTTCCAACGGGGTAGATCCTCGATACTCAACCCACGCCGCCCGCCTTTAATAATTTACCAGATATTTCCATTACCGATGTAAAATGATCTTGTGCCGACAGACTTATTAACAAATAAGCTCAAACGCTATTAATTATTGGGTTTTCTAAACATTAATTAAATTCCAAGTTTCTAGTCGATTTTCAAAATGTTTAGAATAACTAAAACAAACGTAGACAAGGCTACAGAAGCTTAAACGTAGTTAGACTAGATAAACTTACACAAGGCTACTAAACGACAAGACATGGCTAGATGAGGTTACATGACAAGACTTGATAAGTCTACAAGACATGAAAGACTAGACTAGGCAAGACCAGACAATTTTATCCTACAAAAATGGCATATTAATGATATCATATCATATTAAGTCTTATGTCTTGTTGATGATGCCATATAATTATGTCTTTATGTCTTATATCAGGTTGATGCCATGCCATATCATGTCTCAATGTCTTATAACATGTTGATGTCATGTTATATCATGTCTAAATGTCTTATATCTTGTGGTCATACCATATCATGCCTTAATGTTTTATGTCATGTCGATGATGTCCTATCATATCATGTATTAATGGCTTATATCACTTATGTCTCTTATGTCATGTTAATATTGTCATGTCATATCATGCCTTAATGTCTTATGTCATGTCATATCACGCCATAATGTCTTATATCATGTTGATGATGGTATGTCATATCATGTTTTAAAGTCCTATGTCATGTTTATGTCATGTTACATCAAGTCTTAATCTTTTATATCATGACTTATCATGTCTTAATGTCTTATATCTTGTTGATGTTGTCATACCATATATCACTTATGTCTCTTATGTCATGTTAATATTGTCATGTCATATCATGCCTTAATGTCTTATGTCATGTCATATTACGCCATAATGTCTTATATCTTGTTGATGTTGTCATACCATATATCACTTATGTCTCTTATGTCATGTTAATATTGTCATGTCATATCATGCCTTAATATCTTATGTCATGTCATATTACGCCATAATGTCTTATATCTTGTTGATGTTGTCATACCATATATCACTTATGTCTCTTATGTCATGTTAATATTGTCATGTCATATCATGCCTTAATGTCTTATGTCATGTCATACTACGTCATAATGTCTTATACCATGTTGATGATGGCATGTCATATCACGTTTTAATGTCCTATGTCATGTTTATGTCATGTTACATCAAGTATTAATGTTTTATATCATGACTTATCATGTCTTAATGTCTTATATCTTGTTGATGTTGTCATACCATATATCACTTATGTCTCTTATGTCATGTTAATATTGTCATGTCATATCATGCCTTAATGTCTTATGTCATGTCATATTACGCCATAATGTCTTATATCTTGTTGATGTTGTCATACCATATATCACTTATGTCTCTTATGTCATGTTAATATTGTCATGTCATATCATGCCTTAATGTCTTATGTCATGTCATATTACGCCATAATGTCTTATACCATGTTGATGATGGTATGTCATATCACGTTTTAATGTCCTATGTCATGTTTATGTCATGTTACATCAAGTATTAATGTTTTATATCATGACTTATCATGTCTTAATGTCTTATATCTTGTTGATGTTGTCATACCATATATCACTTATGTCTCTTATGTCATGTTAATATTGTCATGTCATATCAGGCCTTAATGTCTTATGTCATGTCATATTACGCCATAATGTCTTATATCTTGTTGATGTTGTCATACCATATATCACTTATGTCTCTTATGTCATGTTAATATTGTCATGTCATATCATGCCTTAATGTCTTATGTCATGTCATATTACGCCATAATGTCTTATATCATGTTGATGATGGTATGTCATATCACGTTTTAATGTCCTATGTCATGTTTATGTCATGTTACATCAAGTCTTAATGTTTTATATCAGGACTTATCATGTCTTATATCTTGTTGATGTTGTCATACCATATCCTGTCTTAATGTCTTATGTCATGTCGATGATGTCTTATCATATCATGTCTTAATGGCTTATATCATGTCATAGCATGTCTTATGTTATGTTGATGATGTCATGTAATTCTCTCTTAATACCTTATGTCAGGTTGATGCTATGTCATATCATGTCTTAATATCGAAAAAAAGATTTCGGAATCGATTAAAAGAAGGGGAAAGGTGTATCGACCTGGGCCGAAATCTCCCGATTATATTATTTACGCCGCGAATTTATATATTTCCGATAGCATGCTTCGAGTGCTAGAAGCGAAAAGACACGGGTTGAAGCGCGAACCCAGGGCCATCGACATGTGCACGCAACTAAATTTAATAGCTTCAAGTTAATAAGGGGGTGTAATCACGAGCCAAAGGGCTGAAGCGACAACAAACGTCTGGAAGACAACAATTTTAAGGGACTCCACCTATTATCCTTATTTCCTCCCTTGAAATAGACGCCGGAAGGACGGACCGCACGGGGCCCGTTTGAAATTAACAAAATTTGATATTCGTGACATACGGCTCCAAACATCTTATATCATGTTGATGTCATGTCATATGATGTCTTATGTCTTGTCGTCATTCCATATCATGTCTTAAAGTTTTATTTTATGTCGATGATATCCAATCATATCTCTTAATGTCTTAATGGCTTATATCATGTCATATAATGTTTTAATGTCTTACGTCATGTTAATGATCTCATGTAACTTTGTCTCAATGTCTTATGTCAAGTTGATGCCATGTCTTAATATCTAATGTCATGTTCATGATGTCATGTAATTCTGTCTTAATGTCGTATGTCAGGTTGATGCTATGTCATATCATGTCTTAATACCTTATATCATGTTGTTGTCATATCATATGATGTCTTAAATCTTGTTGTCATAATATATCATGTCTTAATGTCTTATTTCATGTCGATGATGTACAATCATATTATGTCTTAATGGCTTATATTATATCATATCATATCTTAATGTTTAGTGTCATGTTGACGCTGTCATGTAATTCTGTCTTAATGTCTTATGTCATGTCGATGTTGTCCTATCATATCATGTCTTTATGTCTTATATCATGTTGATGTCATGTCATATCAAGTCGTAATGTCTTATGTCTTGTTGTCATACCATATCATGTCTTATGTCATGTGGATGATGTCCTATCATATCATGTCTTAATGGCTTATATTATATCATATCATGTCTTATTGTCTTATGTCATGTTGAAGATGTCATGTAATTCTGTCTTAATGTCTTATGCCAAGTTGATGTCATGTCATATCATGTCTTGATGTCTTATTTCATGTTCATGTCATGTCATATCATGTCTTAATGCCTTATATCATGGTGATGATGTAAGATCATGTCTTATATCATGTTGATCACGTCATATGATTTCTTACGTTATGTTGATGACACATAGTTGACAAAAACTGAATCTTCACTACAGGATTTTAAGAAAGTACATTATCTCGCTTTTTCGGCAGATTTCACGATGTCATAGCTTTTGAACGGCTTTGTCAGGTTGATGCCATCTCATATCATGTCTTAATGTCTAATGTCATGTTGATAATGTCAAGTAATCATGTCTTAATGTCTTATGTCAGGTTGATACCATGTCATATCATGTCTAAATATCTTAATTAATTAATGTCTAATGTCATGTTGATGCTGTCATGTAATTCTGACTTAATGTCTTATGTCATGTCGATGATGTCCTTTCATATCATGTCTTAATGGATTATATTATGTCATATCATGTCTTAATGTCTAATGTTATGTAGATGATGTCATATAATTCTGTCTTCATGTCTTATGTCAGGTTGATGCCATGTCATATCGTGTCTCAATGTCTTATAAAATGTTTATGTCATGTCATATCATGTCTTAAAGTCTTATGTCGTGTCGATGATGTTCTATCATATCATGTATTAATTGCTTATATCATGTCATATCATGGCTTAATGTCTTACGTCATTTTGATAATGTCATGTAATTCATGTAATTTATGTCAGGTTTATGCCATGTCATATCTAGTCTCAATGTCTTATAACATATTGATATCATGTCATATTATGTCTTAATGTCTTATGTCTTGTTTTCAAACCATATAATGTCTTATGTCATATCGATTATGTCCTATCATATCATGTCTTAATGGCTTATATTATATTATATCATGTCTTATGTCATGTTGAGAATGTCATGTAATTCTGTCTTATATCTTATTATTATTTCATGTTGATCATGTCATATGATTTCTTACGTTCATGACACATAGTTGACAAAAACCGAATCTTCACTACAGGATTTTAAGAAAATACATTATCTCGCATTTTCGGCGGATTTCACGATGTCATAAGTTTTGAACGGCTTGATACCATCTCATATCATCATGTCAAATGTCATGTTGATGATATCATGTAATCATGTCTTAATGTTTTATGTCAGGTTGCTGCCATGTCATATCATGTCCTAATATCTTATATCATGTTGATGTCATGTCATATGATGTCTTAATGTCTTATATCTTGTTGTCATACCATATCATGTCTTAATGTCTTGTTTCATGTCGATCATGTCCATTCATATCATGTCTTAATGGCTTATATTATATCATATCATGTCTTAATGTCTTATGTCAGGTTGATGCCATGTCATATCATGTCTTAATGTCTAATGTCATGTCGATGATGTCATGTAATTCTGTCTTTATATCTTATGTCAGGTTAATGTCATGTCATATCATGTCTTAATATCTTATATCATGTTGATGTCATGTCATATGATGTGTTAATGTCTTATATCTTGTTGTCATACCATATCAATATCTTAATGTCTTATGACATGTCGATGTTGTCCTATCATATTATGTCGTAAAGGCTTATATCATGTCATATCATGTCTTAATGTCTTATATCATGTTGATGATGTCATGTAATTATTTATTAATGTTTTATGTCGAGTCATATTATGTCTGAATATCTTATATCGTGATAATGTCATGTCATATGATGTCCTATGTCTTGTTGTCATACCATATCATGTCTTAATGTCTTATTTGATGTCGATGACGTCCAATCATATCATATCTTAATGGCTTATATTATATCATATCATGTCTTATGTCATGTTGATGATGTCATGTAATTCTTTTTTAATGTCTTATATCATGTTGATGTCATGTCTTAATGTCTTATATCATGTTGATGATGTCACGTAATTTTTTAACAAAATTTGATATTCGTGAGATACGGTCCAAACATCTTATATCATGTTGATGTCATGTCATATCATGTTTTATGTCTTGTCGTCATTCCATATCATGTCTTAATGTTTTATTTTATGTCGATGATATCCAATCATATCTCTTAATGTCTTAATGGCTTATATCATGTCATATAATGTCTTAATGTCTTATGTCATGTTAATGATCTTATGTAACTGTGTCTCAATGTCTTATGTCAGGTTGATGCCATGTCTTAATATCTAATGTCATGTTCATGATGTCATGTAATTCTGTCTTAATGTCGTATGTCAGGTTGATGCTATGTCATATCATGTCTTAATACCTTATATCATGTTGTTGTCATATCATATGATGTCTTAATGTCTTATATCTTGTTGTCATAATATATCATGTCTTAATGTCTTATTTCATGTCGATGATGTACAATCATATTTTGTCTTAATGGCTTATATTATGTTCTATTGATGATGTCATGTCATGTCATGTGTTATATCATGTTGATCTTGTTATATGAATTCTTATGGTATGTCGCTGACACATAGTTGACAAAAACTGAACCTTCACTAAACGATTTTACAAAATGTCAAGTCATGCTATGTCATATCATGTCTTAATGTCTTATGTCATGTTGATGATGTCATGTAATTCTGTTTTAAGTCAGGTTGATGCCATCTCATATCATGTCTTTATGTTTAATGTCATGTTGCTGATGTCGTGTAATTCTGTCTTAATGTCTTATGGTAGGTTGATGCCATGTCATATCGTGTCTTAATATCTTATATCATATTGATATCATGTCATATGATGTCCTAATGTCTTATGTCTTGTTGTCATACCATACCATGTCTTATTTCATGTAGATAATGTCCAATCATATCATGTCTTAAGGTCTTATGTCATGTTCATGATGTCATGCAATCCTGTCTTAATGTCTTAGGTCAGATTGATGCCATCTCATATCATGTCTTAATGTCTAATGTCATGTTGATGATGTCATATAATTCTGTCTTAATATCTTATGTCAGTTTGATGCCATGTCATATCATGTCTTAACATCTTATATCATGTTGATATCATGTCATATGATGTCTTAATGTCTTATGTTTCGTTGTTATACCATATCATGTCTTATTTCATGTCGATAATGTCCAATCATATCATGTTTTAAGGTCTTATGTCATGTTGATTATGTCATGTAATTCTGTCTCTATGTCTTATGTCAGGTTAATGTCATGTCATATCATGTCTTAATGTCATATCATGTTGATGTAACGTCATATCACGTCTTAATGTTTTATGTCATGTTGATGATGTTATGTAATTTTGTATTAATGTCTTAATGCCTTATGTCCTATTGATGATGTCATGTCATACCATGTCTTATATCATGTTGAGCATGTTATATGATGTCTTATGTTATGGTGATGATACATGGTTGACAAAAACTGAATCTTCACTAAACGATTTTTAGAATCGTTTTCGTATTTTCGGCCGATTTCACTATGTCATAACTTTTGAACGGCTTATCGCAGAGACTTCTAGTTTTGAACAATCGATTCAGCGTCCCAAACTTAGTCGGATAACGTATATAATATTCTCTGGGAAGCTTTCAGTTAAGAAATACCATCGACTCGGGAAGTCTAGACCGCGGAAACTACGAAATGCGAGGAAATCGAATTTTTCTAAATTGTTATTTTTTGAGTCACAGCAAAATTTAAAAACGTTTGTGATAGCATTTTTTGCTGCTGATTACAGATATGCAAATTATATTTCGCTAGCTCTTTCGGTTCACTATCTCCTGCAAAAATTGAAGAAATTTTTATGAAATTTCGGCGCTCTAGTGCAGATCTCGGAAAGTCGTGAATGTCCCGCGAACAATCTTAGTGTATTAATAGGAAAATGAACTTCTGAAAACGATGCCGCAATTCGTTTTTGATTATCTGCAACCGTTTCCGAGACATCTACTTAGCAAATCGAGAATCGGGTAAATTTCAGTTTGAAATCTCTCGACGAAATATTGAATCTTTGCGGACAATTTATACATCGACTTGTTCGTCTTGTCGTGTAGTTTTTATGTGCCTAAAATGATTTCGCTGCTTTTTGCGGTTCTCGAAAAAATCTAAAAAAACCGAAAAAGCACATATTTTTCGAACGAAATGATCGAAAATTTTTGTTACAAAATTTTGTTGCAAATTTTTTTCGTGATTTTTTTTTTATTACACGAAGGAAATCGAAGTGCTGAAAACGGTTTTCCAGTTTATTTCACAATCACACATTTCCTACTGATTTGACGTTGTCATAACTTTTGAAACGCTCACCACAGAGACTTCTAGTCTTCACCAATCAATTCAGCGTCCTAAAATTAGTCGGAGAACGTATATAATATTCCCTGGGAAGCTTTCAGTTAAGAAATACCATTGACTTGGGAAGTCTAGACCGCGGAAACGACGAAATGCGAGAAAATCGATTTTTTCAAAATCGTTATTTTTTTAGTCACAGCAAAATTTAAAAACGTTTCTGAAAGCATTTTTGCTGCTGATTACAGATATGCAAATTATATTTCGCTAGCTCTTTCGGTTCACTAGAAGCCCCATCGCCCCTGATAACGCTCTTCCATTGTCCGAAGATCGTGATGAAATCTTTCACCCTCCTCCTCACTAAAATCACCCAGATTTTGTGGAAATCTGTCTATATGCGAGTACAGGAAGTGGATTTTTATGCTCATGTTGATACCTAGCTGATGTAGTATCGTTGTAAGTAAAGTATTGATGATACACAGTTTTTACAAAGTCCGATATATGTTTTCGAAATTTTTCAAATATATATATTCGCCATAAATGTAGCAAAAACAATCGGGATTAAACACACAACATCTTCTTGACGAAGCCATATCGAAAAACATAACAAAATATATTTAAGTGTCCAATAAAAAACGAAAATCTAAGTAAAAATGGTATCTATAACTCAAAAACAAAAGCTCTTAGAGAAAAATTGTTGCCATATTTAAAAAATACGCGTCTATTTGAGATAGAAACATAAAAAAAATCACAGGAAACAAACAATTTTATTTTTTTTGTTGACCAGTGTTATATATTGTACATCTATTGTATAAAATTATATACTGTAGATCTTGTACAGGCTTCCTGATATGGTTCGCCCAGGTTAGCCTGCGATCTAAGAGCATTTACTTCTAAAGACGATTTTGAAATTAAAAGGATACAAGGACCAATTCAAATTTTGAAAACACAAATTAAAAACCCTAGATAGGTCAAATTAGAACTTGAAATCATCAAAGGAAAAGAAATATTAAAGTTTGGTATTTTTTAAAGGCTTTTGTTATATTGTTCGAAATTGTTCGTTGATCTGTGGCGTAACAAGGCAAGCAATTGCAAATATATGTCAAGATCAAGGATTCAACTAGACAAGAATTCGTATCTGTCTTGCGGCTGGAATTATTTCAATGCTTTTATCATTTTGGGGCGATTAAAAAATAATTAATTTCGGGAGTTGCTCTACGAAAAATGCATTTATCTTTTCTTGTGTAAAATGTTGCTGGGAATCCGTAACTGGTTGAATTTTGGCAAAATTTCTTCTAATTGTGAGGTTGCGTTAATTCCTTTTGGAGTTGAAAAGTTATTTATTTACTGCTCTAACGTTTTGTATGAGTACAAATCAATATACAATAATACTTCATGAATAACCCTAGAAAAATACAAGTATTTTCCACTTGAAGAAAAAATAAAATGAACAAAAACAGACTTTCGGTTTTTTGGGGAAAAAACCCGGTTTTACGGTTTCGTAAATTTTAACAGAAACCCGGTTGACCGGGTTCGCTTTTAATCGGTCTGGATGCCCTAGTCTAGACAAGACAAGTTGTCTAGACTTGTCTTGTCTAGACTTGTAGATTTACTTGTAGACAAGCATAGACAAGATAAATCTACACCAGACAAGTGTAGACAAAACAAGTGTAGACAAGACCAAATGCACCGACAAGTCTAGTTTTTGTTTTATAGAGTCACAATTTTCTTTGCAAACGAAAATGCAATTAGTATATTTGCAACCAGCGGTGAAAACACTTTCAGACAAACTATGAAATTTTTCATTCACTTGATAGATAACGATTTTAAGAAAATACACTATCTCGCGCTTCGGGCAGATTTCACGATGTCATAACTTTTGAACGGCTAATCGCAGAGACTTCTAGTTCTGACCAATCGATTCAGCGTCCCAAAATTACTCGGACAAAGTATATAATATTCCCTAGGAAGCTTTCAGTTAAGAAATAACATCGACACGGGAAGTCTAGACCGCGGAAACGACGAAATGCTAGAAAATCGTTTTTTTCAAAATCGTTATTTTTTGAGTCACAGCAAAATTTAAAAACGTTTCTGAAAGCATTTTTGTTGCTGATTACAGATATGCAAATTATATTTCACTAGCTCTTTCGGTTCACTTTCGCCTGCAAAAATTGAAGAATTTTTTATGAAATTTCGACGCTCTAGTGGAGATCTCGGAAAGTCGTGAATTTCCCCCCGATAATCTTAATGTATTAACAGGAAAATGACCTTCTGAAAACGATGCCGCAATCGGTTTTCGATTATTTGCAACCGTTTCCGAAACATCTACTTAGCAAATCGAGAATCGAGTAAATTTCAGTTTGAAATCTCTAGACGAATTATTGAATCTTTACGGACAATTTATAGATCAACTTGTTCGTCTTGTCGTGTAGTTTCCGTGTGCCCAAAATGATTTCGCTGCTCTGTACCGTTTTCAAAAAAATCGAAAAAAACCGAAAACGCATGTTTCGAACGAAATATGGAAAATTTTTGTCGAAATTTTTTTTGTAAATTTTTTTCCTGATTTTTTTTTTGTTACACGAAGGAAATCGAAGTGCTGAAAACGGTTTTCCAGCCTATTTCGCTCTAAAGTTACAAATAAACAAATTTTATATTTTTTTCTCTGTACACAATCACACATTTTATACTGATTTGACGCCTACTTAACTTTTGAACGGCTCACCACAGAGACTTCTGGTCTTCATCAATCGATTCAGCGTCCCAAAATTAGTCGAAGAGCGTATATAACATTCCCTGTCAAGCTTTTAGTTAAGAAATTTAGTTAAGAATCGGCACGGGGAGTCTAGACCGCGGAAATGAGAGAAAATCGATTTTTTCAAAATCGTTATTTTTTGAGTCACAGCAAAATTTAAAAAGGTTTCTGAAAGCATTTTTATTGCTGATTACAGATATGCAAATTATATTTCGCTAGCTCTTTCGGTTCACTTTCGCCTGCAAAAATTGAAGAAATTTTTATGAAATTTTGGCGCTTTAGTGCAGATCTCGGAAAGTCGTGAATGTCCCACAGACAATCTTAGTGTATCCATAGGAAAATGACCTTCTGAAAACGATGCCGCAGTCCGTTTTTAATTATCTGCAACCGTTTCCGCGATATCAACTTAGCAAATCGAGATTCGGCTAAATTTCAGTTTGAAATTTATCGACGAATTATTGAATATTTCCGGATAATTTACACATCGACTTGTTCGTCTTATCGTGTAGTTTCTGTGTGCCCAAAACGATTTCGCTGCTCTTTACCGTTTTCGAAAAAATCGAAAAAAACCGAAAAAGCCATGTATTTTTCGAACGAAATGATGGATTTTTTTTGTCGAAATTTTTTTTTCAAAATTTTTTCGTGATTTTTTTTTTATTACACGAAGGAAATCGAAGTGCTGAAAGTGGATTTCCAGTTTATTTCGCTCTAAAGTTACAAATAAACAAATTTAATTTTTTTTTTCGCTGTACACAATCACACATTTCCTACTGATTTGACGCTGTCATAACTTTTGAACCGCTCACCGCAGAGACTTCTAGTCTTCACCAATCGATTCAGCGTCCCAAAATTAGTCGGATAACGTATATAATATTCCCTGGGAAGCTTTCAGTTAAGAAATACCATCGACTCGGGGAGTCTAGACCGCGGAAACGACGAAATGTGAGAAAATCGATTGTGAAAATCTTTATTTTTTGAGTGACAGCAAAATTTAAAAACGTTTCTGAAAGCATTTTTGCTGCTGATTACAGACATGCAAATTATATTTCGCTAGCTCTTTCGGTTCACTTTCACCTGCAAGAATCTAGGAAAGTCGTGAATTTCTAGCAGACAGTCTTAGTGTATTAATAGGAAAATGACCTTCTGAAAACGATGCCGCAATCCGTTCTCGATTATCTGCAGCCGTTTCTGAGACATCTATTTAGAAAATCGAGAATCGGGTAAATTTCAGTTTAAAATCTCTTGACGAATTATTCTATCTTTGCTTACAATTTACACATCGACTTGTTCGTCTTGTCGTGTAGTTTCTGTGTGCCTAAAATGATTTCGCTATTTTTTGCCGTACTCGCGAAAATCGAAAAAAACCGAAAAAGCACATATTTTTCGATTAATACGAATAATAAAAATTGTAACGACACCAACCAGGGCCGTCCCTAGCAAGTGCGGGGCCCAGGGCAAAAAATAGTTTTGGTACTTGGGTTAGTAGTAAAGCAAAAATTAATGAAAAACAATGTAAAATCTAAACCAGTCGGTTCGCATAAGCCTAAGTTCGGTAAGTTCGCATAAGGCTAAGTTCGCATAAGCCAAAAATTTTTTCTTCATTTTTTTGCTTACCCGAAGGAAATCGATGTGCTGAAAACGGGTTTACAGTTTGTTTCGCTCTAGTGTTACAAATAAACAAGTTTTATATATTTTTTCGCATTTCCGACTGTTTTCACGCTATCATAACTTTTGAACGTGGAACGTGGCACCTTGTGTGGTATTGTCTGGTCTTGTTTAAACTTGTCTGACTATGTTTGTTTTGTCTTGGTCTGTGCATGTCTTATCTGGTCTTGTTTGGTCTCATTTATTCTTGTCTGTTTTAGTTTAGTTCTTCTATTCGTTATCTTCCATATTTGTTAGTATAATCTTGATAAGTTTTATCATAAATGTTGTTGGCATTGAAACAAGTTTAAGGCCGAGACCGCACTACGGTTTTTTCCCGCGAGGGGTAACCGATATAACCGCGAAACCGCTCGAGAAACACACAGTACAGCAGTTTAGCTATGGCAAAAATCAGTCGCGAGAAAAAAACGCAAGTGAGGCCGCTTGTATTAGCTTACTTGAGTCACAAAATCAGGCGATTAAAAACCGTGTCGATTTAGCCGTAGTGCGGCCTAGGCCTATTATGTCATGAGATAATGATGATTTCATGTGAGACAACGACACCTTGTCGTGTATCTTTTTCGGCGGTTTGTGTAAGTTGTAAGCCGGGGCAAAACTAATAATTTACAATATTACCCCGTGTTTCCTCGCGGGTAATGCAAACTGCAGTTCGAGTCGGTCTGTTTGCACAGGCACGGTTACGGAAATTATGAGGAATATTTAGTGCTAGTCTAACGTCTATTTGAAGAAGTTTATTGGATTTTATCGAGCGCCGCCGCGAGCTCCAATCCACATCTACTACACCTCACTTTCAACTTTTCACCACAAAAGTTTTCTTAATTTATTTCAACAAAATTTTGATAAAACACAAAATTTACTAGACAGACCAAAATAAAAAGAAAAGTTATTAGGAATTTGATTTTGCACAAAAAAGTATTATTTGCAATTTCGCGATTTTTTTTCGAGGCTGAGGGTGAAATTTGCAATATAAACTAGAAACTTTTCAAATTTGGTTTAAAAGGTACAAAAGCGGTGCCAAGTGGTACAAAAGCGGTGTACAAGTTTGGTAACCAAGCGGTTGGTCGGTGCAAAAAGTGCGGATATTTTCCAAACTTGAATTCGTGTCTAAATATTTTAGACAACATCTTCAATCTTGTCTGTCTATAAACGTAATAAAGTTGCAACGATAGAAAGAAGAAGAAAGATCTGATTCCATAAAATCGGGTCATAATGAGGGCAAAGCAATTAGATTTCGGTGCGATCGAAGCGATCTCCCCGTTTCTTCCGGGGACGGCAATTCCGTAAACGCTCCGCGTTTACAAATGGGTATTCGGCCCGACAACACAAAGGCCACTTGTTTCCGGCAGATCGCGTGCTCATTACCGCGGCGCCCCCGCTAATCCGCAGCTCTCACTCGCGTGCTCGCCGAACATCCCCATCAGACACAACGCCATCAGCCCAATCACACTAACAACCTCCGACACGTCAACACCAACACATAATTAAAGACACTCTTCTTATAAGAAACATAAAACATAAACGAGATATTAAAATGTTATTATACTAGATATTAGTAGACATGTGATACTAGATAAGTTCCTTGTGTATGCAAGACCATGCTTGGTTAGTAACCTTTACCAGCCCTGGCCTCTAGCAATGATACTAGATATGTTCCTTGTTTATGCAGACCATGCTTGTTTAAAAACCTTTACCAGCGCTGGCCTCCAGCAAGGATACTAAATACGTTCCTTGTTTAAAAACCTTTACCAGCCCTGGCCTCTAGCAATGATAAAAACCTTTACCAGCCCTGGCTTCTAGCAATGATACAAGATAAGTTCGTTGTTTATGCAGACCATGCTTATTTAAGAACCTTTACCAGCCCTGGCCTCTAGCAATGGTAAAAACCTTTACCAGCCCTGGCCTATATCAATGATACTAGATAAGTTCCTTGTTTATGCAGACCATGCTTGTTTAAAAACCTTTACCAACCCTGGCCTCTAGCAATGATAAAAACCTTTACCAGCCCTGGCCTCTAGCAATGATACAAGATAAATTCCTTGTTTATACAGACCATGCTTATTTTAAAATCTTTACCAGCCCTGGCCTGTAGCAATGATAAAAGCCTTTACCAGCCCTGGCCTCTAGCAATGATACAAGAAAAGTTCCTTGTTTATGCAGACCATGCTTGTTTAAAAACTTTTATCAGCCCTGGCCTCTAGCAATGATACTAGATGCGTTCCATGTTTATGCAGACTTGGTTAGTAACCTTTACCAGCCCTGGGCTCTACCAATGCTTTTAGGTAATTCCACGAATATAATCTCATGTATAAATCTAAACGATTGACCGAGAAATAGTCTTGTTAATCGCGCTGTGACTGAAAGGTATTCGGGCCCAATTAAAATGGCTTTTGTGAGAAGATAATTAAAGGATTCATTAGATTTTCTCTTATTCGGGGGGGCATTCGTGAATGGTGTGGGGGTGGGCCGTGAGGGGCGGTTATCCTCGACGGCGTAATTTAGGAACACTCGAACCGCGACTTACTCTCGAGCCGTTCCATATTGCCTCTTCTTTCGCTTGGATAACGAAAAATTGTTATCCCGCAAATGCAAAACGCGTAACTATTGTTGTGCGCGTTTTTTCACGCACGGATATAAATGAAGGCTGTTTACGGCGGCCGGTTAATTTATTTCCGGCGGACGAATTTATTACCACAAACAACTTGAAATTTACCGATCCTCGAACGGCTACAATTCGCTTTCGGAAACTGGGTGCTGTTGTATGGATTGATCGGAACTCGTTGCAACGCGGAATTAACTGCTTGGAGTTTCTGCGCTCCAACAATAGGAATTAACGATCGATTTTCCTTTAAATAATTCATAATAAATCTCATCAAATCACCAATGAACTTTTCAAGATACTATTGTCTCGATTTACAGATTTAAATTAATCAATACTACGACAAGACTCGACTCGCAAGAGCAGACAGACAGACAAAACTAGACAGACAAGATTAGACAGACAAGACTAGACATACAAGACTAGCCAGACAAGACTAGACAGATAAGACTAGACAGACTAGACTAGAGAGAGAAGACTAGACAGACAAGACTAGGCAGACAAGACTATATAGACAAGATTAGGTAAAACACTGGACAGAAAAGACTAGACGGACAAAACCAGACAGACAAGACTAGACAGACAAGACTAGGCAGACAAGACTAGGCAGATAAGACTAGATAGACAAGACTAGACAGACTAGACTAGACAGACAAGACTAGGCAGACAGGACTAGACAGACAAGACTAAGCAGACAAGACTAGACAGACAAGACTAAACGGACTAGATAGACAAGACTAGGCAGACAACACTATACAGACAAGACTAGACTGACTACACAGACAAGACTAGGCAGACAAGACTATACAGACAAGACTAGATATACAACACTGGACAGCAAAGACTAGACAGACAAGACCAGACAGACAAAACCAGACAGACAAGACTAGACAGACAAGACTAGGCAGACAAGACTAGGCAGATAAGACTAGATAGACAAGACTTGACAGACTAGACTAGACATAAAAGACAAGACATACAAGACTAGACAGACAAGACTAAATAGACAAAACTAGACAGACAGGACTAAACAGACAAGACTAGGCAGACATGACTAGACAGACAAGACTAGACAGACAAGACTAGACAGACAAGACAAGAAGACGGGATTAGACAGAAAAGACTTGACAGACAGGAGTATAATGACAAGACTGGACAAACAAGTCTAGTATAGACTAGATAGACAAGACTGAACAGACAAGATTGTACAAACAAGAGTAGGCTTGTCTGTCTAGTCTTGTCTGTATAGTCTTGTCTGTCTAGTCTTGTCTGTCTAGTCTTGTCTGTCTAGTCTTGTCTGTCTAGTCTTGTCTGTCTAGTCTTGTCTGTCTAGTCTTGTCTGTCTAGTCTTGTCTGTCTAGTCTTGTCTGTCTAGTCTTGTCTGTCTAGTCTTGTCTGTCTAGTCTTGTCTGTCTAGTCTTGTCTGTCTAGTCTTGTCTGTCTAGTCTTGTCTGTCTAGTCTTGTCTGTCTAGTCTTGTCTGTCTAGTCTTGTCTGTCTAGTCTTGTCTGTCTAGTCTTGTCTGTCTAGTCTTGTCTGTCTAGTCTTGTCTGTCTAGTCTTGTCTGTCTAGTCTTGTCTGTCTAGTCTTGTCTGTCTAGTCTTGTCTGTCTAGTCTTGTCTGTCTAGTCTTGTCTGTCTAGTCTTGTCTGTCTAGTCTTGTCTGTCTAGTCTTGTCTGTCTAGTCTTGTCTGTCTAGTCTTGTCTGTCTAGTCTTGTCTGTCTAGTATTGTCTGTCTAGTCTTGTCTGTCTAGTCTTGTCTGTCTAGTCTTTTCTGTCTAGTCTTGTCTGTCTAGTCTTGTCTGTCTAGTCTTGTCTGTCTACTCTTGTCTGTCTAGTCTTGTCTGTCTAGTCTTGTCTGTCTAGTCTTGCCTGTCTAGTCTTGTCTGTCTAGTCTTGTCTGTCTAGTCTTGTCTGTCTAGACTTGTCTGTCTAGTCTTGTCTGTCTAGTCTTGTCTGTCTAGTCTTGTATGTCTAGTCTTGTATGTCTAGTCTTGTCTGTTTAGTCTTGTCTGTCTAGTCATGTCTGTCTAGTCTTGTCTGTCTAGTCTTGACTGTCTAGTCTTGTCTGTCTAGTCTTGTCTGTCTAGTCTTGTCTGTCTAATCTTGTCTGTCTAGTCTTGTCTGTTTAGTCTTGTCTGTTTAGTCTTGTCTGACTAGTCTTGTCTGTCTAGTCTTGTTTGTCTAGTCTTGTCTGTCTAGTCTTGTCAATGTCTGTCTAGTCTTGTCTGTCTACTCTTGTCTGTCTAGTCTTGTCGGTCTGGTCTTGTCGGTCTAGTCTAGTCTGTCTAGTCTTGTCTGACTAGTCTTGTCCATCTAGTCTTGTTTGTCTAGTCTTGTCTGTGTAGTCTTGCAAGATATGTCACAAGAACAATACAAGACTACAGCGTCCTGCAGTAAAAACTAGACAGACAAGACTAGACAAACAATACTAGACAGACTAGTCAGACTGGACTAGGCAGACTAGACAAACAATTCTAGACATATATGACATGTTTAGTCAAATTTTATCAAATTCTGTCAAATATGGGCTTCTCGAGCAGAAAAGTTTGAAAACGGATGGTTTTCGGTCGCGAATCCACCACGAAATTTTTTGAATTTTCCTGAATCCATCGCAAGATTTAATAATGGACTTGTCTGTCTAGTCTTGTCTGTCTAGTCTTGTCTGTCTAGTCTTGTCTGTCTAGTCTTGTCTGTCTAGTCTTGTCTGTCTAGTCTTGTCTGTCTAGCCTTGTCTGTCTAGTCTTGTCTGTCTAGTCTTGTCTGTCTAGTCTTGTCTGTCTAGTCTTGTCTGTCTAGTCTTGTCTGTCTAGTCTTGTCTGTCTAGTCTTGTCTGTCTAGTCTTGTCTGTCTAGTCTTGTCTGTCTAGTCTTGTCTGTCTAGTCTTGTCTGTCTAGTCTTGTCTGTCTAGTCTTGTCTGTCTAGTCTTGTCTGTCTAGTCTTGTCTGTCTAGTCTTGTCTGTCTAGTCTTGTCTGTCTAGTCTTGTCTGTCTAGTCTTGTCTGTCTAGTCTTGTCTGTCTAGTCTTGTCTGTCTAGTCTTGTCTGTCTAGTCTTGTCTGTCTAGTCTTGTCTGTCTAGTCTTGTCTGTCTAGTCTTGTCTGTCTAGTCTTGTCTGTCTAGTCTTGTCTGTCTAGTATTGTCTGTCTAGTCTTGTCTGTCTAGTCTTGTCTGTCTAGTCTTTTCTGTCTAGTCTTGTCTGTCTAGTCTTGTCTGTCTAGTCTTGTCTGTCTACTCTTGTCTGTCTAGTCTTGTCTGTCTAGTCTTGTCTGTCTAGTCTTGCCTGTCTAGTCTTGTCTGTCTAGTCTTGTCTGTCTAGTCTTGTCTGTCTAGACTTGTCTGTCTAGTCTTGTCTGTCTAGTCTTGTCTGTCTAGTCTTGTATGTCTAGTCTTGTATGTCTAGTCTTGTCTGTTTAGTCTTGTCTGTCTAGTCATGTCTGTCTAGTCTTGTCTGTCTAGTCTTGACTGTCTAGTCTTGTCTGTCTAGTCTTGTCTGTCTAGTCTTGTCTGTCTAATCTTGTCTGTCTAGTCTTGTCTGTTTAGTCTTGTCTGTTTAGTCTTGTCTGACTAGTCTTGTCTGTCTAGTCTTGTTTGTCTAGTCTTGTCTGTCTAGTCTTGTCAATGTCTGTCTAGTCTTGTCTGTCTACTCTTGTCTGTCTAGTCTTGTCGGTCTAGTCTTGTCGGTCTAGTCTAGTCTGTCTAGTCTTGTCTGACTAGTCTTGTCCATCTAGTCTTGTTTGTCTAGTCTTGTCTGTGTAGTCTTGCAAGATATGTCACAAGAACAATCAACAAAACAAGACTACAGCGTCCTGCAGTAAAAACTAGACAGACAAGACTAGACAAACAATACTAGACAGACTAGTCAGACTGGACTAGGCAGACTAGACAAACAATTCTAGACATATATGACATGTTTAGTCAAATTTTATCAAATTCGAGAAAACGGATGGTTTTCGGTCGCGAATCCACCACGAAATTTTTTGAATTTTCCTGAATCCATCGCAAGATTTAATAATGGACTTGTCTGTCTAGTCTTGTCTGTCTAGTCTTACCTGTCTAGTTTTGTCTAGTCTTGTCTAATCTTGTCTTGTCTCTCTAGTCTTGTCTGTCTTCGTTTGTGCACACCAGCCTGTCTGTCTACTTCCCTAATCTCCCATAACAAGTCTAGACATATTGCACAAACGACGTCATTATAAGCAAAAATAAATACACACGCGAGCCAGGAAAAGACTTCCAAAGGACCCTCGTTGTTGTTTATATTAAAACCTGCTCTGTTTTTGACAAGGACATCACATCACTTCGTATCCTCGAACGCTTGCCGGGGGATTTTTTCGTATTTATTTTTCATTATGTTGCACGTATATAAAGTAAGTTTGGGAAGAAGAAAATTGCACGGCGGTTGAAAAAAGAAAGTTAGGAATTACATCTAGCCGCAAGTAAAATCTTTTGATTGAAATTAATACTTTGTCTTGTTTATCATTCATCAGTTCAATGGTTTTAATTAGTGAATATAGCAACATTTTATTTTAAGCTTGCGAAGGTCACTGTTGTAAATTTTACAACAGATGGGTTAGGGACGACACAAATCCTTGATTTGAAATTAATGCTTTTTTCGAATGTGGATACCGGGTATTAACGCTTCAAACACTGCGGCCTAGTGGCCTATTGTATTTTAATAAAGTTAACAAAATTAATGCTTGGTCTAATTTGTTTAAAAATTGGGGAATAGTTGAGAGGTCTCAGTTAGAAAAGAGAGAGTAACAGATAAATTTTATATGAAAAGCATTAAGGAAACTATACTTCTTTAACTCATCTTACTATCTTTAACTCACAAATTGACTAATAACATAAATAAAATATAATTATTAGTACGGTGTGGCTCCTGCATTTTACTGCTTAAGAGTAATTTAAGATAATTTTTATTGTAAGCTTGTTA
Source organism: Phosphuga atrata (assembly GCA_944588485.1). Taxonomy (NCBI): domain Eukaryota; kingdom Metazoa; phylum Arthropoda; class Insecta; order Coleoptera; family Silphidae; genus Phosphuga; species Phosphuga atrata. The sequence goes on from OX155900.1 coordinate 63,818,692, forward strand.
AGGTTGTAAATTTGACAACATAAGATTGTTTTTAGTAAACGACGTAAAATGTGTATAATAGTTTGTAAGTCTATTTTGGACATGTTGTAGAGGGTACAACAGTGCGACGGTGGGTGCGTTTCAATGAAGGTTATTGCATTGATTTCTGTTGAGAGAACTTGATTTCTGAGAGTATTAAGAAAAAATTAACGAACTTTGGTATAAGCTAAATAAGTTCCGAGCAAGAAAAAAGTTAGTGGATTTTGTGTAACCATTAAAGAAATCCAAGATCCAAGTGAAATCCGATTATGAAGACGCGTTTTAATACGTCTCGCGACCATCTCATCTCGAGCAAAACTTTTCAGCTGTCGATTTAATTTCCATCCCGGCACAAAAAAAAGAACGAGCTGCATAATATTAAACTTGTATAATCGTGTGTTGCGAAAATTTCAAGAAACACTCGAAAACCATCCAAAAAAATTGCTATATTAAACTTTGAAATTAAATTTTATTTTTCGCCGGGAAGGTGTCGAGGGCGCAAAAAGTGTGTATAAATGCTTCGACGTTTATTATGATCCGTCGGGGATGGGGGATCGTAATTAAAACTCATAAAAGGGAGATAATTGAATATTTTGATTGGACGGCTTCTTTAAAAATTAAATAGTTTAATCACTCGGGATGTTTACCTTGTGTGTTGGGGGCACGGAGATTTTCAGATTGCGACGCTTTTAATCTCGTCCCCTTCGATACTTTAATATTCTTGATGGAAAGTCTACAAAAATCGGTGTCTTCACTGATTAAATTCAATTTATTATTGATTCTACACATAATGTTTCTCAACTTTAACAACCGAAAGCAATGAAACGAATATTTGGTCATTTTCTGCATGTCGCATTATACAGCTGGAAGTTACAAATTTCGGCTGCAATTACGCCAAATATATGCAGACAAGTTCAAACTTGGATATAACAAACCTCGCCAGTTCCTCAAACATTGACAAATTAAACACATGCATTTCCATATCCACATCCTTATTATAAACAGAAACAACGAGAAAATCGACGTTTGCACGATCAATTGTGACAAAATTATAATTCTCATTTAACATAGACTAAGTTTTAATTTGTTCTAAATTTATTTAATTAAATATTTATAGCTAATTTTCCGGATTAAATGATTTATTCAAGTCATTCTGTGTGCGGGAGGAAGATTTGAATATTGATGGCGGTAACAGCCAAGTTTTAGTAAAATTATTCAAGCGGAAGTTTTCTTTCGATGCCGCCGCCAAGGGGTGGCAAACAATCAAGGTATGCCCGATATTGTATAACTTGGACGACTTTCTCCGACAATTAACAAACTTTATTATTTCATTAATTTGAGATTTAGTGCGCCCTAAATCTCTGTTAGACTGTCTATATTTTGAGATTTAGATTAAAGACAAGACAAGGAAATTCATGAGCAGCGCCCTGATGAGCCGGGCTTATAACCTGTCTGGCTTCAACCTCTGATGATGTCTGTGATGTCTGTGAGATGTCTGTGACATGTTTGTTACTCCAAAGCTTTTGATTGTGTGTCGCATGAAAAACTGATAGAAAAACTATATAGATGCGGAATTCGAGGCAAAATTGGTAGATGGTTCGAATCATTTTTACACCAAAGAAAGCAATATGTTCAAATCTGCCAATCAAACAATAATAGTACTTCTGCGCAATTAACAACATATATCGGGGTACCACAGGGAAGTGTTTTGGCGCCTTTATTGTTTTCTCTATATACTGCAGACCTGATACAATATTTAAAGGGCAGGGAATGCATTCTCTACGCAGACGATTCCAGTTTTATAGTATCGGAGCCGTCTAAACAAAAAGCTGAATCAGAGGCAAATGAGCTTCTAACCGACCTCAATCAATGGTTCTCTGCCAACAACTTATACTTAAATATTGGAAAAACAAAATATATTGTATTTCAAACAACCCGCAGTTTGCGAGAAGACGATTTAACACTTAAAATAGGCAACGCAACCGTTCAAAGGACCAACACAGTTCAATTTCTTGGAGTAAATTTAGAAGAAAATCTAACCTGGAATACCCACATTGATCGAATAACCAAGAAAATAAATTATAAAGCCTACCTCATAAGAAATATCCGCTGTTTAGTAGAACAAAATGTGCTGCTAAATATATGCCACGCGGAGGTACAATCTGTTATCTCGTACGGGATTATAGTATGGGGACCCTCTCCACAAACTCAAAGGGTCTTCAAAGCCCAAAAGAGAATCATCCGTGCAATCATAGGTGTAGGTAGAACAACATCCTGTATTCCCTATTTTAAGAAGCTAAACCTCCTTACGGTACCATCCATATACATATGGGAAACTGCATGCCATATTCACAGGAATAAGGCCTCAATTATAAGAAACATAGACCAACACCATCACTTCACAAGAGGTCAAAAGCAACTACGAACTCCAATATCAAATTTAACAATTTGCAGCAAAGCACCGAACAAGATTGGAATCCAAATCTATAACAAGCTTCCAAATATGCTGACCCAAGAAACCTACCAAAAATCTTTTAGAAAAAAACTTAAAATAATGTTAATAGAGAAGTGCTACTATAGCCTTAATGATCTTTTTAATGACAAATTCAATATGTAATTTTCCTTTGTACATCGTAGAATGAATAAATTTGATTTTGATTTTGATTTTGAACCAATTGGGCCTGATGATACACGATGTCCTCGAAGAAGATGAGGATTTCACAAAAGCTCTGAGATGTTTGCCAAGAGCTCAGTTAAAGTCCATGAGAGGAGCTTTAGGATCTTGCGCGCCATCCAACTCCAGAGGAACATCTTTCTGACGGATCAGTTGATGAAGATAAAGAATGATGCTGATGATATTGATGTACCTTGGCCTCCACCTCAAGGAGGTGGTGAAGGAACGGGAGGAAAGGGAGGAGAGAAATAAGACTCACTAGGAGCATTCGTTATTTGAATTTGTAATTGTGATTCCGATGGGATTGTAGAAAAGATGCTTGTAGTAAAGACTAGACAGTCAAGACTAGACAGACAAAACTAGACAGACTAGTCGACTGCACTAGATGGACTAGACAAAGAATTTTAGACAGACATGACATGTTTTGTCAATTTTTGTCAAATGTGGGCTTCTAGAGCAGAAACGTTTGAAACCATCCGTGCGAGTCCACCACGATAATTTTTGAATTTTCTCGAATCCATCTCAAGATATAATATTTTTACGAGTAAAAACATTTATTAAATTGAGTTTATTGTTTTAATAGAAGGCGGAGGCGAAGATTTCGGTTTGCCAATTGCATTTTTATCGCGTTTTTAATCTTCGCCACTCCTATTTTCATGTAATTGTGTACCTTGCTCCCACCTCAAGGAGGTGATGAAGCAGCGGGATGCAACGGGACATATATTGACAAGTTTTGTTAAATTTTATCAAATTCTGTTAAATTTGGGGTTTTCGAACTAAAGAGTTTGAAACCATCCGTGCTAGTCCACCACGAAAATTTTTGAATTTTTCCGAATCCATCGCAAGATTTAATATTTTTACGAGAAAAAACTTATATATTAAATTGAGTTTATTGTTTTAATAAAAGACGCAGATTTCGGATTGCCATTAGCATTTTTCTCGCGTTTTTAATCTTCGCCACTCCGCTTTTCAACTAATTGTGTACCTTGCTCCCACCTCAAGGAGGTGGTGAAGCAGCGGGATGAAACGGGACATATTTTGACAGAATTTTTCAAATTTTATAAAATTCTGTTACATTTGGGGTTCTCGAACTAACAAATTTGAAACCATCCGTGCGAGTCCACCACGAAAAATTTTGAATTCTCCCGAATCGCAAGATTTAATATTTTTATGAAAAAAACTTATATATTAAATTGAGTTTATTGTTTTAATACAAGGCGGAGGCGGAGATTTCGGATTGCCATTTGTCATATAATTAAGATTTTCATATATTTGTGTACCTTACTCCCACCTCAAGGAGGTGGTGAAGCAGCGGTATGAAACGGGACATATTTTGACAGATTTTGTCAAATTTTATCAAAATTCTGTTAAATTTGGTTTTCTCGAACTAAAGAGTTTGAAACCATCCGTGCGAGTCCACTACGAAAATTTTTGAATTTTCCTGAATCCATCGCAAGATTTAATACTTTTACGAGAAAAAACTTATATATTAAATTGAGTTTATTGCTTTAATAGAATTCGGAGATTTCAGGTTGCCATTTGCATTTTTATCGCATTTTTAATCTTCGCCACTCCGCTTTTCATATAATTGTGTACCTTGCTCCCACCTCACGGAGGTGGTGAAGCAGCGGGATGAAACGGAACATATTTTGACAGATTTTGTCGAATTTTATTAAATTCTGTTAAATTTGGGTTTCTCGAACTAAAGAGTTTAAAACCATCCGTGCGAGTCCACCACAAAATTTTTTGGATTTTCCCGAATCCATCGCAAGATTTAATATTTTTACGAGAAAAAACTTATATATTAAATTGAGTTTATTGTTTTTAATAAAAGGCGGAGATTTCAGATTGGCATTTGTATTTTTAACGCGTCTTTAATCTTCGCCACTCCGATTTTCATGTAATTGTGTACCTTGCTCCCACCTTAAGGAGGTGATGAAGCAGCGGGATGCAACGGAACATATCTTGACAGGTTTTGTTAAATTTTATCAAATTCTGTTAAATTTGGGGTTTTCGAAATAAAGAGTTTGAAACCATCCGTGCTAGTCCACCACGAAAATTTTTGAATTTTTCCGAATCCATCGCAAGATTTAATATTTTTACGAGAAAAAACTTATATATTAAATTGAGTTTATTGTTTTAATAAAAGACGCAGATTTCGGATTGCCATTAGCATTTTTCTCTCGTTTTTAATCTTCGCCACACCGCTTTTCAAATAATTGTGTACCTTTCTCCCACCTCAAGGAGGTGGTGAAGCAGCGGGATGAAACGGGACATATTTTGACAGAATTTGTCAAATTTTATAAAATTCTGTTACATTTGGGGTTCTCGAACTAAAGAGTTTGAAACCATCCGTGCGAGTCCACCACGAACATTTTTGAATTTTCCCGAATCCATCGCAAGATTTAATAATTTTACGAGCAAAAAATTATATATTAAATTGAGTGTATTGTTTTAATAGAAGTCGGATATTTCTGATTGCCATTTGCATTTTTATCGAGTTTTTAATCTTCGCCACTCCGATTTTCATATAATTGTGTACCTTGCTCCCACCTCAAGGAGGTAGTGAAGCAGGGGGATGAAACTGGACATATTTGGATAGATTTTGTCGCATTTTATCAAATTCTGTTAAATTTGGGTTTATCGAACTAAAGAGTTTGAAACCATCCGTGCGAGTCCACCACGAAAATTTTTGGATTTTCCCAAATCCATCGCAAGATTTAATATTTTTACCAGAAAAAACTTATATATTAAATTGAGTTTATTGTTTTAATAGAAGGTGGAGGCGAAGATTTAGGATTGCGATTTGCATTTTTATCGCGGTTTTAATCTTTGTCACTCCGCTTTTCATATAAGTGTGTACCTTGCTCCCACTTCAAGGAGGTGGTGATGCAACGGGACATATATTGACAGATTTTGTCAAATTTTATCAAATTCTGTTAAATTTCGGTTTCTCGAACTAAAGAGTTTGAAACCATCCGTGCGAGTCCACCACGAAATTTTTTGAATTTTCCCGAATCCATCGCAAGATTTAATATTTTTACGAGAAAAAACTTATATATTAAATTGAGTTTATTGTTTTAATAGAAGGCGGAGATTTCGGATTGCTTTTTGCATTTTTATCGAGTTTTTAATCTTCGCCACTCTTCTTTTCATATAACTGTGTACCTTGCTGCCACCTCAAGGAGGTGGTGAAGCAGCGGGATGCAACGGGACATATTTTTATAGATTTTGTCAAATTTTATCAAATTCTGTTAAATTTTGGGTTTCTCGAACTAAAGAGTTTGAAACCATCCGTGCAAGTCCACCACGAAAATTTTGGAATTTTCCCGAATCCATCGCGAGATTTAATATTTTTACGAGAAAAAACTTATATATTAAATTGAGTTTATTGTTTTAATAGAAGGCGGAGGCGGAGCTTTCGGATTGCCATTTGCATTTTTATCGCGTTTTTAATCTTCGTCACTCCGCTTATATAATTGTTTACCTTGCTCCCACCTCAAGGAGGTGTAGAAGCAGCGGGATGCAACGGGACATATTTTGACAGATTTTGTCAAATTTTATCAAATTCTGTTAAATTTGGGTTTCTCGAACTAAAGAGTTTGAAACCATCCGTGCGAGTCCACCACCAAAAATTTTGAATTCTCCCGAAGCCATCGCAAGATTTAATATTTTTACGAAAAAAACTTATATATTGAATTGAGTTTATTGTTTTGATAGAAGGCGGAGGCGGAGATTTCGGATTGCCATTTGCATTTTTATCGCGTTTTTAATCTACGCCACTCCGCTATTCACAAAATTGTATACCTTGCTCTGACCTCAAGGACATGTTGAAGCAGCGGGATGCAACGGGACATATTTTTACAGATTTTGTCAAATTTTATCAAATTCTGTTAAATTTTGGGTTTCTCGAACTAAAGAGTTTGTAACCATCCGTGTCCACCACGAACATTTTTTAATTTTCCCGAATCCATCGCAAGGTTTAATATTTTTACGAGAAAAAACTTAAATATTAAATTGAGTTTACTGCTATAATATAAGGCGGAGGCGGAGATTTCGTATGCCCATTTGCATTTTTATCGCGTTTTTAATCTTCGTCACTCCGCTTTTCATATAATTGTGTACCTTGCTCCTTCCTACCTCAAGGAGGTGGTGAAGCAGCGGTATGAAACGGAACATATTTTGACAGATGTTGTCGAATTTTATCAAATTCTGTTAAATTTGGGTTTCTCGAACTAAAGAGTCTAAAACTATCCGTGCGAGTCCACCACGACAATTTTTGAATTTTCCCGAATCCATCGCAAGATTTAATATTTTTACGAGAAAAAACTTTTATATTAAATTGAGTTTATTGTTTAAATAGAAGGCGGAGGCGGAGATTTCGGATTGCCATTTGCATTTTTATCGCGTTTTTAATCTTCGCCACTCCGCTGTTCATATAATTGTGTTCTTCCCTGCCCGTTTTTTTTTCCTTCTAATTCCTTCCTCGCTTGCGAATTTCTGATTCGATTTTAAAGTTTCATGCACCCGCGAATTAATCCAACCCCCTCGCACCCCACAACAATTGTTTAAATAACGCCGCTTAAAACATCAATAATTCATTCGTATTATATAATATCATCATCAGCATCATCATCAGCTCTTGATTTTCATTGCTCTCTGTGCTCTGCGCTGCGGTCATCCAGTTGTTGCGGAAGCGTATTAGGTCATCATCCTCTATTTCGTTATTCTCAGCATTAGCATCATCATCTTCAGCATTCGTCAGCTCTTAGGGTCGACTGCTACATGGATATAAATAAGCCCCCTTAATGATTTTAATTTCTCTCTGTTCTGCGCTGCGGTCATCCAGTTGTTGCTGATGCGTTTTAGGTCATCATCCTCCATTCCGTTATTCCCCTGATCCATCTGTTATCCTTTAATCCAGCTATGCGACCAGTCCAACTCTACTTCAAGTTTTTGATTCTTTTGTTAGTAATTTAGCCTTTTGACTCTAGGCTATGATTAAATAAACACGAATAGGCAAGACTCTAGGTCTAGGCTAATATTGAACAAACCCGAATAGACAAGACTCTTCAATGCCGTTCGCAACGCCGCTGCTTCTCCTAATACTCATATGATGTGGATTAAAGAAAACCTGGTCCGATTACAAGACTAAGGCAATCCCACTAATTTCCAACCTAATAAATTGCTTCACATTATAAATTCATTCGCCGGGCGGAAGGGCCTCGCGGTCGATAGCCCTTTGTATAAAGTATACAATAAATATGCGTATTATTATTATTCATTCGAACTTTAATTACGCGTTCGGATTGTTGTTGCTTGGGCAAGTCTGTTTGTATAATGGGGAGCGTCCGTAAATGTATAATAAGTTGGGGTTGAGGCGATCGCGCCCGATTTTCGAAACTCCGTTTCGGATACGCAACACTCGATTAATGTTTCAGGGTTTTCATTAGTGCGTTCCTGCTTCTCGTTTCGGTCCGTGGATTAGAATTCGCGGGAGGAAATTAAAACTCGCCACAATAAGAAGTCGCCGGAATTAATGATCGAGACAACACCGACGAGACTTTCAATATTTGATACTCCACATTGTGTGAGCGTTTCGTGTCTTTATTATTTCTTGGGATTATCTTTAAATCTCGTACATTTATTCGCTTTGTTGACTAGAATACATTTATTGCTGCTTCAAAATTTAGTTTGTCTTAAACAGACAAGGTTAAGAGACTAAGATTGAATAAACACGAATAGACAAGACTCTAGGTCTAGGCTAATATTGAATAAACCCGAATACACAAGACTCTAGGTCTAGGCTAAGTTTGAATAAACAGGAATATAAAAGACTCTAGGCTATGATTGAATAAACACGAATAGACAAGACTCTAGGTCTAGGCTAAGTTTGAATAAACGGGAATAGACAAGATTCTAGGGTAGGATTGAATAAAAACGAATAGACAAGGCTCTGGTGTGGGCTAATATTGAATAAACCCGAATAGACAAGACTCTAGGTCTAGGCTAAGTATGAATAAACAGGAATAGACAAGACTCTAGGCTATGACTGAATAAACACGAATAGACAAGACTCTAGGTCTAGGCTAATATTGAATAAACCCGAATAGACAAGACTCTAGGTCTAGGCTAAGTTTGAATAAACAGGCATAGACAAGACTCTAGGCTATGATTGAATAAACACGAATAGACAAGACTCTAGGTCTAGGCTAAGATTGAATGAACATGAATAGACAAGGCTCTAGGTCTAGGCTAAGTTTGAATAAACGCGAATAGACAAAATTCTAGGGTAGGATTGAATAAAAACGAATAGACAAGACTCAAGTGTGGGCTTATATTGAATAAACCCGAATAGACAAGACTCTAGGTCTAGGCTAAGTATGAATAAACAGGAATAGACAAGACTCTAGGCTATGACTGAATAAACACGAATAGACAAGACTCTAGGTCTAGGCTAATATTGAATAAACCCGAATAGACAAGACTCTAGGTCTAGGCTAAGTTTGAATAAACAGGAATAGACAAGACTCTAGGCTATGATTGAATAAACACGAATAGACAAGACTCTAGGTCTAGGCTAAGATTGAATGAACAGGAATAGACAAGGCTCTAGGTCTAGGCTAAGTTTGAATAAACGGGAATAGACAGAATTCTAGGGTAGGATTGAATAAAAACGAATAGACAAAACTCTGGTGAGGGCTTATATTGAATAAACCCGAATAGACAAGACTCTAGGTCTAGTCTAAGTATGAATAAACAGGAATAGACAAGACTCTAGGCTACGACTGAATAAACACGAATAGACAAGACTCTAGGTCTAGGCTAATATTGAATAAACCCGAATACACAAGACTCTAGGTCTAGGCTAAGTTTGAATAAACAGGAATATAAAAGACTCTAGGCTATGATTGAATAAACACGAATAGACAAGACTCTAGGTCTAGGCTAAGTTTGAATAAACGGGAATAGACAAGATTCTCGGGTAGGATTGAATAAAAACGAATAGACAAGACTCTGGTGTGGGCTAATATTGAATAAACCCGAATAGACAAGACTCTAGGTCTAGGCTAAGTATGAATAAACAGGAATAGACAAGACTCTAGGCTATGACTGAATAAACACGAATAGACAAGACTCTAGGTCTAGGCTAATATTGAATAAACCCGAATAGACAAGACTCTAGGTCTAGGCTAAGTTTGAATAAACAGGAATAGACAAGACTCTAGGCTATGATTGAATAAACACGAATAGACAAGACTCTAGGTCTAGGCTAAGATTGAATGAACAGGAATAGACAAGGCTCTAGGTCTAGGCTAAGTTTGAATAAACAGGAATAGACAAGACTCTAGGCTATGATTGAATAAACACGAATAGACAAGACTCTAGGTCTAGGCTAAGATTGAATGAACAGGAATAGACAAGGCTCTAGGTCTAGGCTAAGTTTGAATAAACGGGAATAGACAAAATTCTAGGGTAGGATTGAATAAAAACGAATAGACAAGACTCTGGTGTGGGCTTATATTGAATAAACCCGAATAGACAAGACTCTAGGTCTAGGCTAGGTTTGAATAAACAGGAATATAAAAGACTCTAGGCTATGACTGAATAAACACGAATAGACAAGACTCTAGGTCTAGGTTAATATTGAATAAACCCGAATAGACAAGACTCTAGGTCTAGGCTAAGTTTGAATAAACAGGAATAGACAAGACTCTAGGCTATGATTGAATAAACATGAATAGACAAGACTCTAGGTCTAGGCTAAGATTGAATGAACAGGAATAGACAAGGCTCTAGGTCTAGGCTAAGTTTGAATAAACGGGAATAGACAAAATTCTAGGGTAGGATTTAATAAAAACGAATAGACAAGACTCTGGTGTGGGCTTATATTGAATAAACCCGAATAGACAAGACTCTAGGTCTAGGCTAAGTATGAATAAACAGGAATAGACAAGACTCTAGGTTACGACTGAATAAACACGAATAGACAAGACTCTAGGTCTAGGCTAATATTGAATAAACCCGAATACACAAGACTCTAGGTCTAGGCTAAGTTTGAATAAACAGGAATATAAAAGACTCTAGGCTATGATTGAATAAACACGAATAGACAAGACTCTAGGTCTAGGCTAAGTTTGAATAAACGGAAATAGACAAGACTCTAGGCTATGACTGAATAAGCACGAATAGACAAGACTCTAGGGCTAGGCTAAGTTTGAATAAACAGGAATATAAAAGACTCTAGGCTATGATTGAATAAACACGAATAGACAAGACTCTTGGTCTAGGCTAAGTTTGAATAAACGGGAATAGACAAGATTCTAGGGTAGGATTAAATAAAAACGAATACACAAGACTCTGGTGTGGGCTAATATTGAATAAACCCGAATAGACAAGACTCTAGGTCTAGGCGAAGTATGAATAAACATTAATAGACAAGACTCTAGGCTATGACTGAATAAACACGAATAGACAAGACTCTAGGTCTAGGCTAATATTGAATAAACCCGAATACACAAGACTCTAGGTCTAGGCTAAGTTTGAATAAACAGGAATATAAAAGACTCTAGGCTATGATTGAATAAACACGAATAGACAAGACTCTAGGTCTAGGCTAAGTTTGAATAAACGGGAATAGACAAGATTCTCGGGTAGGATTGAATAAAAACGAATAGACAAGACTCTGGTGTGGGCTAATATTGAATAAACCCGAATAGACAAGACTCTAGGTCTAGGCTAAGTATGAATAAACAGGAATAGACAAGACTCTAGGCTATGACTGAATAAACACGAATAGACAAGACTCTAGGTCTAGGCTAATATTGAATAAACCCGAATAGACAAGACTCTAGGTCTAGGCTAAGTTTGAATAAACAGGAATAGACAAAACTCTAGGCTATGATTGAATAAACACGAATAGACAAGACTCTAGGTCTAGGCTAAGATTGAATGAACAGGAATAGACAAGGCTCTAGGTCTAGGCTAAGTTTGAATAAACAGGAATAGACAAGACTCTAGGCTATGATTGAATAAACACGAATAGACAAGACTCTAGGTCTAGGCTAAGATTGAATGAACAGGAATAGACAAGGCTCTAGGTCTAGGCTAAGTTTGAATAAACGGGAATAGACAAAATTCTAGGGTAGGATTGAATAAAAACGAATAGACAAGACTCTGGTGTGGGCTTATATTGAATAAACCCGAATAGACAAGACTCTAGGTCTAGGCTAGGTTTGAATAAACAGGAATATAAAAGACTCTAGGCTATGACTGAATAAACACGAATAGACAAGACTCTAGGTCTAGGTTAATATTGAATAAACCCGAATAGACAAGACTCTAGGTCTAGGCTAAGTTTGAATAAACAGGAATAGACAAGACTCTAGGCTATGATTGAATAAACATGAATAGACAAGACTCTAGGTCTAGGCTAAGATTGAATGAACAGGAATAGACAAGGCTCTAGGTCTAGGCTAAGTTTGAATAAACGGGAATAGACAAAATTCTAGGGTAGGATTTAATAAAAACGAATAGACAAGACTCTGGTGTGGGCTTATATTGAATAAACCCGAATAGACAAGACTCTAGGTCTAGGCTAAGTATGAATAAACAGGAATAGACAAGACTCTAGGTTACGACTGAATAAACACGAATAGACAAGACTCTAGGTCTAGGCTAATATTGAATAAACCCGAATACACAAGACTCTAGGTCTAGGCTAAGTTTGAATAAACAGGAATATAAAAGACTCTAGGCTATGATTGAATAAACACGAATAGACAAGACTCTAGGTCTAGGCTAAGTTTGAATAAACGGAAATAGACAAGATTCTCGGGTAGGATTGAATAAAAACGAATAGACAAGACTCTGGTGTGGGCTAATATTGAATAAACCCGAATAGAAAAGACTCTAGGTCTAGGCTAAGTATGAATAAACAGGAATAGACAAGACTCTAGGCTATGACTGAATAAACACGAATAGACAAGACTCTAGGTCTAGGCTAATATTGAATAAACCCGAATAGACAAGACTCTAGGTCTAGGCTAAGTTTGAATAAACAGGAATAGACAAAACTCTAGGCTATGATTGAATAAACACGAATAGACAAGACTCTAGGTCTAGGCTAAGATTGAATGAACAGGAATAGACAAGGCTCTAGGTCTAGGCTAAGTTTGAATAAACAGGAATAGACAAGACTCTAGGCTATGATTGAATAAACACGAATAGACAAGACTCTAGGTCTAGGCTAAGATTGAATGAACAGGAATAGACAAGGCTCTAGGTCTAGGCTAAGTTTGAATAAACGGGAATAGACAAAATTCTAGGGTAGGATTGAATAAAAACGAATAGACAAGACTCTGGTGTGGGCTTATATTGAATAAACCCGAATAGACAAGACTCTAGGTCTAGGCTAGGTTTGAATAAACAGGAATATAAAAGACTCTAGGCTATGACTGAATAAACACGAATAGACAAGACTCTAGGTCTAGGTTAATATTGAATAAACCCGAATAGACAAGACTCTAGGTCTAGGCTAAGTTTGAATAAACAGGAATAGACAAGACTCTAGGCTATGATTGAATAAACATGAATAGACAAGACTCTAGGTCTAGGCTAAGATTGAATGAACAGGAATAGACAAGGCTCTAGGTCTAGGCTAAGTTTGAATAAACGGGAATAGACAAAATTCTAGGGTAGGATTTAATAAAAACGAATAGACAAGACTCTGGTGTGGGCTTATATTGAATAAACCCGAATAGACAAGACTCTAGGTCTAGGCTAAGTATGAATAAACAGGAATAGACAAGACTCTAGGTTACGACTGAATAAACACGAATAGACAAGACTCTAGGTCTAGGCTAATATTGAATAAACCCGAATACACAAGACTCTAGGTCTAGGCTAAGTTTGAATAAACAGGAATATAAAAGACTCTAGGCTATGATTGAATAAACACGAATAGACAAGACTCTAGGTCTAGGCTAAGTTTGAATAAACGGAAATAGACAAGACTCTAGGCTATGACTGAATAAACACGAATAGACAAGACTCTAGGGCTAGGCTAAGTTTGAATAAACAGGAATATAAAAGACTCTAGGCTATGATTGAATAAACACGAATAGACAAGACTCTAGGTCTAGGCTAAGTTTGAATAAACGGGAATAGACAAGATTCTAGGGTAGGATTGAATAAAAACGAATACACAAGACTCTGGTGTGGGCTAATATTGAATAAACCCGAATAGACAAGACTCTAGGTCTAGGCGAAGTATGAATAAACATTAATAGACAAGACTCTAGGCTATGACTGAATAAACACGAATAGACAAGACTCTAGGTCTAGGCTAATATTGAATAAACCCGAATACACAAGACTCTAGGTCTAGGCTAAGTTTGAATAAACAGGAATATAAAAGACTCTAGGCTATGATTGAATAAACACGAATAGACAAGACTCTAGGTCTAGGCTAAGTTTGAATAAACGGAAATAGACAAGACTCTAGGCTATGACTGAATAAACACGAATAGACAAGACTCTAGGTCTAGGCTAAGTTTGAATAAACAGGAATATAAAAGACTCTAGGCTATGATTGAATAAACACGAATAGACAAGACTCTAGGTCTAGGCTAAGTTTGAATAAACGGAAATAGACAAGACTCTAGGCTATGACTGAATAAACACGAATAGACAAGACTCTAGGTCTAGGCTAAGTTTGAATAAACAGGAATATAAAAGACTCTAGGCTATGATTGAATAAACAGGAATAGATAAGACTCTAGGTCTAGGCTAAGTTTGAGTAAACAGGAATAGACAAGATTCTAGAGTAGGATTGAATAAAAACGAATAGACAAGACTCTGGTGTGGGCTAATATTGAATAAACCCGAATAGACAAGACTCTAGGTCTAGGCTAAGTATGAATAAACAGGAATAGACAAGACTCTAGGCTATGACTGAATAACACGAATAGACAAGACTCTAGGTCTAGGCTAATATTGAATAAATCTGAATAGACAAGACTCTAGGTCTAGGCTAAGTTTGAATAAACAGAAATAGACAAGACTCTAGGCTATGATTGAATAAACACGAATAGACAAGACTCTAGGTCTAGGCTAAGATTGAATAAACAGGAATAGACAAGACTCTAGGCTATGATTGAATAAACACGAATAGACAAGACTCTAGGTCTAGGCTAAGATTGAATAAACCCGAATAGACAAGACTAGTTCTAGGCTAAGTTTCAATAAACAGGAATAGACAAGACTGTAGGCTCTGATTGAATAAACACGAATAGACAAGACTCTAGGTCTGGGCTAAGATTGAATAAACCCGAATAGGCAAGACTCTAGGTCTAGGCTAAGTATGAATAAACAGGAATAGACAAGACTCTAGGTCTAGGCTAAGTTTGAATAAACAGGAATAGACAAGACTCTAGGCTATGATTGAATAAACACAAATAGACAAGACTATTGGTCTAGGCTAATATTGAATAAACCCGAATAGACAATACTCTAGGTCTAGGCTAAGTTTGAATAAACAGGAATATACAAGACTCTAGGCTAGGATTGAATAAACACGAATATACAGACACGAATAGAAAGACTACACCAGGATTAATGAAATTTTGAACCTTGATGAAAATTTTGTTAAATATTCCTCGAGGTGGTAATAATCCATAAAAAGTAGGCAGCAAAGCGTTTAGCGTTTGAGCGACGAGAACAAAGCAACAATTTGAATCCGCCAATGTTTCTCCATTTAGCTGGTGGGATGACACGCTCCGTCGTTCACCCGTCCACATAAAATCTGAACGCTTCACGCCACGCGTCTCATCAACGTTGTTATTCGTTCCGTCACGGCGAACAACGTTTTATTGCACTTTAAAACCCCAAAAATTACGTTCGGCCGCCGCTTCTGCCGAAATTTACGGACGGGAAGATAACGCCGCCCGAACTTGGGAGCGTTTATTTCGGAAACATTGTTTTCCTGCGGCTGCAAAACTCTCTGGGGGTCTCGGCAACCATTATTACAGAATGTTTCACTTGAATAATATATTTATTCCCAAAGAAATTGAATGACAAGGCTATGCAGATAGAACTAGACTAACAATACCTGAGAGACAAGACAACACTTGAACCTTACGGCTCGCGTACACCTAATCCGTCTTCGGCCGAAGTTTGCTCGGACGACGCCGGCCGAACTCGGACGATAGAATCAAACACTTGTAAAATAAAGAGAACGCGTACACAAACACGGCCGTCATCGTTCGATGACGTCCGATAACGGCAGATCAACCGTCGAATCCTAACTTGTTGGGAATTCTCGCCAGTCTGCCGGGATCTATAGCGCTAAATTGAGTGTATTTATAGTTAAATTTTGTTGTTATCTACCTAATCGACTAATGTTATTGAAAAATGAATTAGTTGTGGATAATAAACCCAACCCTATGGTATAAACATTCAAAAAATTACACAGTCAACCACAGAATACCGGCAACGTCCAACGACGGCACAAGTGGTAACACTGTTGCAGTGTAAGCACATACACGTCCGAGTTACTCGTCCGGGTAGTTCTGTTTGCCATCGGCCGACTAAATCGGTTTTTGTATACGCGAGCCGTTATTCTATCATGACTAGAACTCTTGTCCTTATTTCAGTAAAGACTGGAACTGTTCCTCATTCTACCAAGATTAGAACTCTTATCATTATTCCAATCAAGACTAGAACTGTTCCTTATTTTATCAAGAGTAGAACTCTTATCATTATTCCATTCAAGACTAGAACTGATCCTTATTCTACCAAGATTAGCACTCTTATCCATATTTCAGTCAAGACTAGAACTGTCTGTGTGGCTGTGGGTGGAGGTCCCAGGTCCTACAGAGGACTGTAGCACTATTAGATAGATAATGGTGTATGGATCCAGGTGAGGTCAGAACTGTCTGTTAGAAGTTCATAAAACTGAACTCTATCAAGATTAAAACTCTTGTCCTTATTTTAGTCATAACTAGAACTGTTCCTTATTTAATTTGACTTTAATTATTCTGAAATTAGTTTTTGTGTTGTTTCAGGGTGACAATATGATGTCCTGTCCATTGCCAATCATCCCGGTGATCCAACCGTTACCGACGCTAAGCAGCCAGGCGGACTTCCCGATCCACATCGGCATCAAGGTGAGTCCTCCGGTGGAATTAGTCGCCGGAATTTATCCGGGACGGGTCGCGCAGCTCGTTTGTAATTGTCACGCGGCAAGAAAGTTATTAATATGAGTGCCACGGGAGTGTAAGTGATGGCCCGGGGCCCCACACCCGCCCTGATGTACGTCTGATGTTTATTTTCAATGAAATTTCAAACGGAAACATTTTAACTAATTAAATAATAATAACGGGGGGGAAATGTTTTGGAAACTCTCTCTCTCTGAATTTGTTTCCTTGTTTTCACAGTTTTCTTGTAATTCGGTTGCTCACAAATGCTCGAGTTTTGCTTAAGAAAACTAGACAGATAACACTAGACGGACAAGACTAGACAGACAAGACTAGACAGACAATACTAGACAGACAAGACTATGCAGACAAGACTAGACAGACAAGACTAGACAGACAAGACTAGACAGACAAGACTAGACAGACAAGACTAGACAGACAAGACTAGACAGACAAGACTAGACAGACAAGACTAGACGGACAAGACTAGAGAGACAAGACTAGAGAGTCAAGACTAGAGAGACAAGACTAGACAGACAAGACTAGACAGACAAGACTAGACAGACAAGACTAGACAGACAAGACTAGACAGACAAGACTAGACAGACAAGACTAGACAGACAAGACTAGACAGACAAGACTAGACAGACAAGACTAGACAGACAAGACTAGACAGACAAGACTAGACAGACAAGACTAGACAGACAAGACTAGACAGACAAGACTAGACAGACAAGACTAGACAGACAAGACTAGACAGACAAGACTAGACAGACAAGACTAGACAGACAAGACTAGACAGACAAGACTAGACAGACAAGACTAGACAGACAAGACTAGACAGACAAGACTAGACGGACAAGACTAGAGAGACAAGACTAGAGAGACAAGACTAGAGAGACAAGACTAGACAGACAAGACTAGACAGACAAGACTAGACAGACAAGACTAGACAGACAAGACTAGACAGACAAGACTAGACAGACAAGACTAGACAGACAAGACTAGACAGACAAGACTAGACAGACAAGACTAGACAGACAAGACTAGACAGACAAGACTAGACAGACAAGACTAGACAGACAAGACTAGACAGACAAGACTAGACAGACAAGACTAGACAGACAAGACTAGACAGACAAGACTAGACAGACAAGACTAGACAGACAAGACTAGACAGACAAGACTAGACAGACAAGACTAGACAGACAAGACTAGACAGACAAGACTAGACAGACAAGACTAGATAGACAAGACTAGACAGACAAGACTAGACAGACAAGACTAGACAGACAAGACTAGACAGACAAGACTAGACAGACAAGACTAGACAGACAAGACTAGACAGACAAGACTAGACAGAGAAGACTAGACAGACAAGACTAGACAGACAAGACTAGACAGACAAGACTAGACAGACAAGACTAGACAGACAAGACTAGACAGACAAGACTAGACAGACAAGACTAGACAGACAAGACTAGACAGACAAGACTAGACAGACAAGACTAGACAGACAAGACTAGACAGACAAGACTAGACAGACAAGACTAGACAGACAAAGACTAGACAGACAAGACTAGACAGACAAGACTAGACAGACAAGACTAGACAGACAAGACTAGACAGACAAGACTAGACAGACAAGACTAGACAGACAAGACTAGACAGACAAGACTAGACAGACAAGACTAGACAGACAAGACTAGACAGACAAGACTAGACAGACAAGACTAGACAGACAAGACTAGACAGACAAGACTAGACAGACAAGACTAGACAGACAAGACTAGACAGACAAGACTAGACAGACAAGACTAGACAGACAAGACTAGACAGACAAGACTAGACAGACAAGACTAGACAGACAAGACTAGACAGACAAGACTAGACAGACAAGACTAGACAGACAAGACTAGACAGACAAGACTAGACAGACAAGACTAGACAGACAGACTAACTAGACAGACAAGACTAGCAGGACAAGACATAGGACAGACAAGACTAGACAGACAAGACTAGACAGACAGACAGACAAGACTAGACAGACAAGACTAGACAGACAAGACTAGACAGACAAGACTAGACAGACAAGACTAGACAGACAAGACTAGACAGACAAGACTAGACAGACAAGACTAGACAGACAAGACTAGACAGACAAGACTAGACAGACAAGACTAGACAGACAAGACTAGACAGACAAGACTAGACAGACAAGACTAGACAGACAAGACTAGACAGACAAGACTAGACAGACAAGACTAGACAGACAAGACTAGACAGACAAGACTAGACAGACAAGACTAGACAGACAAGACTAGACAGACAAGACTAGACAGACAAGACTAGACAGACAAGACTAGACAGACAAGACTAGACAGACAAGACTAGACAGACAAGACTAGACAGACAAGACTAGACAGACAAGACTAGACAGACAAGACTAGACAGACAAGACTAGACAGACAAGACTAGACAGACAAGACTAGACAGACAAGACTAGACAGACAAGACTAGACAGACAAGACTAGACAGACAAGACTAGACAGACAAGACTAGACAGACAAGACTAGACAGACAAGACTAGACAGACAAGACTAGACAGACAAGACTAGACAGACAAGACTAGACAGACAAGACTAGACAGACAAGACTAGACAGACAAGACTAGACAGACAAGACTAGACAGACAAGACTAGACAGACAAGACTAGACAGACAAGACTAGACAGACAAGACTAGACAGACAAGACTAGACAGACAAGACTAGACAGACAAGACTAGACAGACAAGACTAGACAGACAAGACTAGACAGACAAGACTAGACAGACAAGACTAGACAGACAAGACTAGACAGACAAGACTAGACAGACAAGACTAGACAGACAAGACTAGACAGACAAGACTAGACAGACAAGACTAGACAGACAAGACTAGACAGACAAGACTAGACAGACAAGACTAGACAGACAAGACTAGACAGACAAGACTAGACAGACAAGACTAGACAGACAAGACTAGACAGACAAGACTAGACAGACAAGACTAGACAGACAAGACTAGACAGACAAGACTAGACAGACAAGACTAGACAGACAAGACTAGACAGACAAGACTAGACAGACAAGACTAGACAGACAAGACTAGACAGACAAGACTAGACAGACAAGACTAGACAGACAAGACTAGACAGACAAGACTAGACAGACAAGACTAGACAGACAAGACTAGACAGACAAGACTAGACAGACAAGACTAGACAGACAAGACTAGACAGACAAGACTAGACAGACAAGACTAGACAGACAAGACGAGACAGACAAGACTAGACAGACAAGACTAGACAGACTAGACAGACAAGACTAGACAGACAAGACTAGACAGACAAGACTAGACAGACAAGACTAGACAGACAAGACTAGACAGACAAGACTAGACAGACAAGACTAGACAGACAAGACTAGACAGACAAGACTAGACAGACAAGACTAGACAGACAAGACTAGACAGACAAGACTAGACAGACAAGACTAGACAGACAAGACTAGACAGACAAGACTAGACAGACAAGACTAGACAGACAAGACTAGACAGACAAGACTAGACAGACAAGACTAGACAGACAAGACTAGACAGACAAGACTAGACAGACAAGACTAGACAGACAAGACTAGACAGACAAGACTAGACAGACAAGACTAGACAGACAAGACTAGACAGACAAGACTAGACAGACAAGACTAGACAGACAAGACTAGACAGACAAGACTAGACAGACAAGACTAGACAGACAAGACTAGACAGACAAGACTAGACAGACAAGACTAGACAGACAAGACTAGACAGACAAGACTAGACAGACAAGACTAGACAGACAAGACTAGACAGACAAGACTAGACAGACAAGACTAGACAGACAAGACTAGACAGACAAGACTAGACAGACAAGACTAGACAGACAAGACTAGACAGACAAGACTAGACAGACAAGACTAGACAGACAAGACTAGACAGACAAGACTAGACAGACAAGACTAGACAGACAAGACTAGACAGACAAGACTAGACAGACAAGACTAGACAGACAAGACTAGACAGACAAGACTAGACAGACAAGACTAGACAGACAAGACTAGACAGACAAGACTAGACAGACAAGACTAGACAGACAAGACTAGACAGACAAGACTAGACAGACAAGACTAGACAGACAAGACTAGACAGACAAGACTAGACAGACAAGACTAGACAGACAAGACTAGACAGACAAGACTAGACAGACAAGACTAGACAGACAAGACTAGACAGACAAGACTAGACAGACAAGACTAGACAGACAAGACTAGACAGACAAGACTAGACAGACAAGACTAGACAGACAAGACTAGACAGACAAGACTAGACAGACAAGACTAGACAGACAAGACTAGACAGACAAGACTAGACAGACAAGACTAGACAGACAAGACTAGACAGACAAGACTAGACAGACAAGACTAGACAGACAAGACTAGACAGACAAGACTAGACAGACAAGACTAGACAGACAAGACTAGACAGACAAGACTAGACAGACAAGACTAGACAGACAAGACTAGACAGACAAGACTAGACAGACAAGACTAGACAGACAAGACTAGACAGACAAGACTAGACAGACAAGACTAGACAGACAAGACTAGACAGACAAGACTAGACAGACAAGACTAGACAGACAAGACTAGACAGACAAGACTAGACAGACAAGACTAGACAGACAAGACTAGACAGACAAGACTAGACAGACAAGACTAGACAGACAAGACTAGACAGACAAGACTAGACAGACAAGACTAGACAGACAAGACTAGACAGACAAGACTAGACAGACAAGACTAGACAGACAAGACTAGACAGACAAGACTAGACAGACAAGACTAGACAGACAAGACTAGACAGACAAGACTAGACAGACAAGACTAGACAGACAAGACTAGACAGACAAGACTAGACAGACAAGACTAGACAGACAAGACTAGACAGACAAGACTAGACAGACAAGACTAGACAGACAAGACTAGACAGACAAGACTAGACAGACAAGACTAGACAGACAAGACTAGACAGACAAGACTAGACAGACAAGACTAGACAGACAAGACTAGACAGACAAGACTAGACAGACAAGACTAGACAGACAAGACTAGACAGACAAGACTAGACAGACAAGACTAGACAGACAAGACTAGACAGACAAGACTAGACAGACAAGACTAGACAGACAAGACTAGACAGACAAGACTAGACAGACAAGACTAGACAGACAAGACTAGACAGACAAGACTAGACAGACAAGACTAGACAGACAAGACTAGACAGACAAGACTAGACAGACAAGACTAGACAGACAAGACTAGACAGACAAGACTAGACAGACAAGACTAGACAGACAAGACTAGACAGACAAGACTAGACAGACAAGACTAGACAGACAAGACTAGACAGACAAGACTAGACAGACAAGACTAGACAGACAAGACTAGACAGACAAGACTAGACAGACAAGACTAGACAGACAAGACTAGACAGACAAGACTAGACAGACAAGACTAGACAGACAAGACTAGACAGACAAGACTAGACAGACAAGACTAGACAGACAAGACTAGACAGACAAGACTAGACAGACAAGACTAGACAGACAAGACTAGACAGACAAGACTAGACAGACAAGACTAGACAGACAAGACTAGACAGACAAGACTAGACAGACAAGACTAGACAGACAAGACTAGACAGACAAGACTAGACAGACAAGACTAGACAGACAAGACTAGACAGACAAGACTAGACAGACAAGACTAGACAGACAAGACTAGACAGACAGACTAAACAGACAAGACTAGACAGACAAGACTAGACAGACAAGACTAGACAGACAAGACTAGACAGACAAGACTAGACAGACAAGACTAGACAGACAAGACTAGACAGACAAGACTAGACAGACAAGACTAGACAGACAAGACTAGACAGACAAGACTAGACAGACAAGACTAGACAGACAAGACTAGACAGACAAGACTAGACAGACAAGACTAGACAGACAAGACTAGACAGACAAGACTGGACAGACAAGACTGGACAGACAAGACTGGACAGACAAGACTGGACAGACAAGACTGGACAGACAAGACTAGACAGACAAGACTAGACAGACAAGACTAGACAGACAAGACTAGACAGACAAGACTAGACAGACAAGACTAGACAGACAAGACTAGACAGACAAGACTAGACAGACAAGACTAGACAGACAAGACTAGACAGACAAGACTAGACAGACAAGACTAGACAGACAAGACTAGACAGACAAGACTAGACAGACAAGACTAGACAGACAAGACTAGACAGACAAGACTAGACAGACAAGACTAGACAGACAAGACTAGTCAGACAAGACTAGACAGACAAGACTAGACAGAAAAGACTAGACAGACAAGACTAGACAGACAAGACTAGACAGACAAGACTAGACAGACAAGACTAGACAGACAAGACTAGACAGACAAGACTGGACAGACAAGACTGGACAGACAAGACTGGACAGACAAGACTGGACAGACAAGACTGGACAGACAAGACTGGACAGACAAGACTGGACAGACAAGACTGGACAGACAAGACTGGACAGACAAGACTGGACAGACAAGACTGGACAGACAAGACTGGACAGACAAGACTGGACAGACAAGACTGGACAGACAAGACTGGACAGACAAGACTGGACAGACAAGACTGGACAGACAAGACTGGACAGACAAGACTGGACAGACAAGACTGGACAGACAAGACTGGACAGACAAGACTGGACAGACAAGACTGGACAGACAAGACTGGACAGACAAGACTGGACAGACAAGACTGGACAGACAAGACTGGACAGACAAGACTGGACAGACAAGACTGGACAGACAAGACTGGACAGACAAGACTGGACAGACAAGACTGGACAGACAAGACTAGACAGACAAGACTAGACAGACAAGACTAGACAGACAAGACTAGACAGACAAGACTAGACAGACAAGACTAGACAGACAAGACTGGACAGACAAGACTGGACAGACAAGACTGGACAGACAAGACTGGACAGACAGGACTGGACAGACAAGACTGGACAGACAAGACTAGACAGACAAGACTAGACAGACAAGACTAGACAGACAAGACTAGACAGACAAGACTAGACAGACAAGACTAGACAGACAAGACTAGACAGA
>OX155900.1:64493092-64689818 GCA_944588485.1 Phosphuga atrata
AAGACTAGACAGACAAGACTAGACAGACAAGACTAGACAGACAAGACTAGACAGACAAGACTAGACAGACAAGACTAGACAGACAAGAC
Organism: Phosphuga atrata; assembly: GCA_944588485.1. Lineage (NCBI taxonomy): Eukaryota > Metazoa > Arthropoda > Insecta > Coleoptera > Silphidae > Phosphuga > Phosphuga atrata. The sequence continues at coordinate 64,493,182 of OX155900.1, forward strand.
TAGACAGACAAGACTAGACAGACAAGACTAGACAGACAAGACTAGACAGACAAGACTAGACAGACAAGACTAGACAGACAAGACTAGACAGACAAGACTAGACAGACAAGACTAGACAGACAAGACTAGACAGACAAGACTAGACAGACAAGACTAGACAGACAAGACTAGACAGACAAGACTAGACAGACAAGACTAGACAGACAAGACTAGACAGACAAGACTAGACAGACAAGACTAGACAGACAAGACTAGACAGACAAGACTAGACAGACAAGACTAGACAGACAAGACTAGACAGACAAGACTAGACAGACAAGACTAGACAGACAAGACTAGACAGACAAGACTAGACAGACAAGACTAGACAGACAAGACTAGACAGACAAGACTAGACGGACAAGACTAGACAGACAAGACTAGACAGACAAGACTAGACAGGCAAGACTAGGCAGACAAGACTAGACAGACAAGACTAGACAGACAAGACTAGACAGACAAGACTAGACAGACAAGACTAGACAGACAAGACTAGACAGACAAGACTAGACAGACAAGACTAGTCTTGAGTTGTATTACAACAAGCGGACAAGGATAGAAGTACCAACACAAAGACACAAAATGAGGATTTGGATTTTATTGCACCTAAAAGGAGGATAAAAAAGGTTTCCATTGGTAAAGCAAAACTAAGTGACGACGAATCTGCTACAGGATTTGCCGGACGAGAAAACCTACCTAGTAAAATCTGGCTCCATATATCTAGAGCAAAGGAACATATGAATGAGGAGATTGTATTAAACTATTTAATGGAAAAAACAGGGTATGATAGAAACAGCTTCATCGTCAAAAAACTGACACAAAAATTCCAAATGCCCGATAATAATAGCTTTAAAGTAGCCGTAGACTTGAACCTAAAGGAAAGAGTGTATGGTGCAGCATTTTGGCCCGAGGGTATTTTACACCAACGGTTCAATTTTAGATTAAGCAATAGAAACCGCCAAGGAAATTTTACCCAACGTGCCCAAAGAATCCAAAACCTTTAAGAAGAAAAAAAATTGTTAAAGATATAAGGAGAGAAAACATCAGCGTAATTAATTTAAATACACAATCTGTCCGAAACTCAATTGATGAAATTGAATATATGATCGAAGATACGCGTAATTGTAAATACCTAGCCCTAACATAACACTGGCAGAGTTCAGTACAGCTGCAAACAATATTAATTAAGAATTTTCATCTAGTCTCGAGTATCTGCAGGGAAGAAGGAAGGCATGGCGGAGTAGCCCTCTACTGTCACAATAATATGTCGTATAAAGTTAGAAATGATATAAACTCACATGCAGAGACCTACACATTTGAATGTGCAGCTATGGAAACAACAATCAACTCAAACTCATTATTAATCATCGCCATATACAGAACACCGGTAGCAGATATCAAACAATTCTTCCAGAAACTACATGCACTACTTACTAATATCACAAATGAAAGGAAACAGTTTATTATCACAGGAGACTTTAACATCGATGTCTTAAAACTGTCAAAAAATAGCCGCGAACTAAAATATCTGCTAGAATCGTTCAATGCAACTCTTACACTAAAGGAAGTCAGTCATCCAACATCAAATACATGCTTAGACAATATAGTGGTCTGCACAAACATGAGCTATGAAGTGCAGACGCTCAATTATCAAATCTCTGACCACCTCGCGCAACAAATCACTTTCTCAACAAACAAAACCCAACAGAGTTACCATACATTTCGAATTTACAACGAAGACAACATGAATCAGTTTAGACTGGCGCTGAGTAAAGAATCATGGGAAGAACTTAATTCAATTGAATATAAGGAAGTAAACGATCAGTGGGACAATTTCATAGAAATATTTCTAATGCATTTTTATGAATGCTTCCCTATTAAAAAGATTAATTGTAAGCAAGTGAAAAAAAAGGTATTTGTAAACAGTGCACTGAATCAGTTAAAAAGAGAACTGGAGATTATGCAAATATTATCTATGTATATTCAGGGTTTAAAACCAAGCTACAATAGACTGCGAAGGAAATATAAAGCTGCGTTGCGATTAGAGAAAAAGAAACGTTACCAATGCTTAATAGAAAACAGCGAAAATAAAATCAAAAGCACATGGAAGGTTGTCAAAGAAATAACTAAACTTAAGACAAGTAAGGAATCTAGGACTAATCATAACTTTGGACCAGAAATGGCAAACGTAATAAATAATTTCTTCGCTGACAGAGGAAATAATATGACACAACATCTGAACAATGGAAGTGCCAGCAATAGCATACGAAATAATCCAAATACAATTTTTCTAGATCCAATCAACAAAGAAGAATTAATTAATGCCATAATAAATTTTAAAAATAAAAGAAGTGCGGGAATAGACGAAATTAATATGCCAATTATAAAATGGGTAGCAATGGAAATAATTAGTCCATTGGAACTAATTATTAATAATTCTTTGCCGACAGGTATATTCCCAGAGGCATTAAAAATCTCAAAGGTGGTTCCTGTTTACAAAAAGGGTGTCGTGAATGACTTAGAAAACTACAGACCAATTAGTCTGCAATCAGTTTTCTCAAAAATATTTGAGAAATTGATATGCACAAGAATTTTATCCTTTGTAAATAGGTAACATATTTTTAATAAATGTCAGCATGGCTTCATAGCAGGACGAAATATCGGAACGGCCTGTTTCCAATATATTAGTGACACAATACGCCATATAGAAGACCAGAAGATCCCATGTGGAATTTTCATTGATTTATCCAAGGCATATGATACCGTCGATCACTACCTACTAATCCAGAAGTTAGATAAATATGGCATCAGAGGAGTCACCCTAGAATGGATTATGTCATACTTAAAAAATAGAACCCAGGTAACGGAAATTACAACAGGACAAGGCAAAATCACATCAGCAAAACGCATAACAAATGTAGTAATTCCGCAAGGAAGTATTCTGGGCCCTATATTATTTACATTGTATGTAAATGATCTGCCAAAAATAACGGAGAAAACGGACACGGTAATGATTAATTACGTGGATGATACAAGCGTTATAATAACCAATAAATCCTTAGAAAACGTCTCGACGAACATTATAACGACTATGGAAGCGCTAACTACATGGTTTAATGAAAATAAACTTATTATGAATGAGGATAAAACAAACCTTATATTTTTCAAAACAAAACGTGACCAAAGAGTATACCCTAAAGAGATTACGATACACAATAAACTGGAAGTACAAAAAAGCGTCAAACTATTAGGAATCCACTTCGACGAGAACCTGGATTGGACAACCCATATAATTAAACTATCAAAACTACTTAGTAGGTCCGTATATGCACTTAGAATCCTCAGAGGCTATTTAGATTCGAAAGCTTTAAAAGCAGTTTATTTTGCCAATGTTCATAGCTTATTGAGGTTCGGGATCATGTTCTGGGGCAGCGGAACATTGATAACCGAAATTTTTAAGATCCAAAAAGAAGCTATCCGAGTGATTTTTAAGCTCCATTTCACTGAATCATGTAGAGGAATATTCAAAGAAGCGAATATACTAACAACAATAGGAACGTACATATTTGAAAGTTTAGTTTTCCTATTTAAACACAGATATTACTTCGCGGATTATCAAATCAATACCAATAAGAACACCAGAAATAATAATATAAATTACAACTACCCCATACACAATCTCAGCATGACAGAGAAACATCCGCCTTATAGCAACATCAAATTATTTAATGCACTACCGCTAAATCTAAAACGGAAAAACAATCTAAAGGAATACAAGAAGGCACTTCGTAGCATCCTCGTCAGCATAGAGCCTTACACTCTACAGGAGTACCATACGAATATAAAAGCCCCAATATTCTTGTGACATTCTATTCCAAAACTTGTGACATATTACATTTAGCATACAGTTGTAATTATGTGAACACATTATTTATTTCGACTGTAAAGCTTATATATTGTAATAAATATATTTGTATTTGTATTGTATTTGTATTTGACTAGACAGACAAGACTAGACAGACAAGACTAGATAGACAAGACTAGACAGACAAGACTAGACAGACAAGACTAGACAGACAAGGCTAGACAGACAAGACTAGACACACAAGACTAGACTGACAAGACGAGACAGACAAGACTAGACAGACAAGACTAGACAAACAAGACCAGACAGACAAGACCAGACAGGCAAGACCAGACAGACAAGACTACAAGACTAGACAGACAAGACTACAAGACTAGACAGACAAGACTGAACAGACAAGACTGGACAGACAAAACTAGACAGACAAGACTAGACAGACAAGACTACACAGACAAACTAGACAGACAAGACTAGACAGACAAGAGTAGACAGACAAGACTAGACAGACAAGACTAGAGAGACAAGACTAGACAGACAAGACTAGACAGACAAGACTAGACAGACAAGACTAGACAGACAAGACTAGACAGACAAGACTAGACAGACAAGACTAGACAGACAAGACTAGACAGACAAGACTAGACAGACAAGACTAGACAGACAAGACTAGACAGACAAGACTAGACAGACAAGACTAGACAGACAAGACTAGACAGACAAGACTAGACAGACAAGACTAGACAGACAAGACTAGACAGACAAGACTAGACAGACAAGACTAGACAGACAAGACTAGACAGACAAGACTAGACAGACAAGACTAGACAGACAAGACTAGACAGACAAGACTAGACAGACAAGACTAGACAGACAAGACTAGACAGACAAGACTAGACAGACAAGACTAGACAGACAAGACTAGACAGACAAGACTAGACAGACAAGACTAGACAGACAAGACTAGACAGACAAGACTAGACAGACAAGACTAGACAGACAAGACTAGACAGACAAGACTAGACAGACAAGACTAGACAGACAAGACTAGACAGACAAGACTAGACAGACAAGACTAGACAGACAAGACTAGACAGACAAGACTAGACAGACAAGACTAGACAGACAAGACTAGACAGACAAGACTAGACAGACAAGACTAGACAGACAAGGCTAGACAGACAAGACTAGACAGACAAGACTAGACAGACAAGACTAGACAGACAAGACTAGACAGACAAGACCAGACAGACAAGACTAGACAGACAAGACTAGACAGACAAGATTAGACAGACAAGACTAGACACACAAGACTAGACAGACAAGACTAGACAGATAAGACTAGACAGACAAGACTAGACAGACAAGACTAGACAGACAAGACTAGACAGACAAGACTAGACAGAGAAGACTAGACAGACAAGACTAGAGAGACAAGACTAGACAGACAAGACTAGACAGACAAGACTAGACAGACAAGACTAGACAGACAAGACTAGACAGACAAGACTAGACAGACAAGACTAGACAGACAAGACTAGACAGACAAGACTAGACAGACAAGACTAGACAGACAAGACTAGACAGACAAGACTAGACAGACAAGACTAGACAGACAAGACTAGACAGACAAGACTAGACAGACAAGACTAGACAGACAAGACTAGACAGACAAGACTAGACAGACAAGACTAGACAGACAAGACTAGACAGACAAGACTAGACAGACAAGACTAGACAGACAAGACTAGACAGACAAGACTAGACAGACAAGACTAGACAGACAAGACTAGACAGACAAGACTAGACAGAAAAGACTAGACAGACAAGACTAGACAGACAAGACTAGACAGACAAGACTAGACAGACAAGACTAGACAGACAAGACTAGACAGACAAGACTAGACAGACAAGACTAGACAGACAAGACTAGACAGACAAGACTAGACAGACAAGACTAGACAGACAAGACTAGACAGACAAGACTAGACAGACAAGACTAGAAAGACAAGACTAGACAGACAAGACTAGACAGACAAGATTAGACAGACACGACTAGACAGACAAGACTAGACAGACAAGACTAGACAGACAAGACTAGACAGACAAGACTAGACAGACAAGACTAGACAGACAAGACTAGACAGACAAGACTAGACAGACAAGACTAGACAGACAAGACTAGACAGACAAGACTAGACAGACAAGACTAGACAGACAAGACTAGACAGACAAGACTAGACAGACAAGACTAGACAGACAAGACTAGACAGACAAGACTAGACAGACAAGACTAGACAGACAAGACTAGACAGACAAGACTAGACAGACAAGACTAGACAGACAAGACTAGACAGACAAGACTAGACAGACAAGACTAGACAGACAAGACTAGACAGACAAGACTAGACAGACAAGACTAGACAGACAAGACTAGACGAGACAAGACTAGACAGACAAGACTAGACAGACAAGACTAGACAGACAAGACTAGACAGACAAGACTAGACAGACAAGACTAGACAGACAAGACTAGACAGACAAGACTAGACAGACAAGACTAGACAGACAAGACTAGACAGACAAGACTAGACAGACAAGACTAGACAGACAAGACTAGACAGACAAGACTAGACAGACAAGACTAGACAGACAAGACTAGACAGACAAGACTAGACAGACAAGACTAGACAGACAAGACTAGACAGACAAGACTAGACAGACAAGACTAGACAGACAAGACTAGACAGACAAGACTAGACAGACAAGACTAGACAGACAAGACTAGACAGACAAGACTAGACAGACAAGACTAGACAGACAAGACTAGACAGACAAGACTAGACAGACAAGACTAGACAGACAAGACTAGACAGACAAGACTAGACAGACAAGACTAGACAGACAAGACTAGACAGACAAGACTAGACAGACAAGACTAGACAGACAAGACTAGACAGACAAGACTAGACAGACAAGACTAGACAGACAAGACTAGACAGACAAGACTAGAGAGACAAGACTAGACAGACAAGACTAGACAGACAAGACTAGACAGACAAGACTAGACAGACAAGACTAGACAGACAAGACTAGACAGACAAGACTAGACAGACAAGACTAGACAGACAAGACTAGACAGCTTATTTGTTTATTTAATATTTACAAATTGTAATATAAATATTAAGCAGCAGTCGATGAACCCGTTTGAAAGATGTGCTAAACTAAACCGATCACCGATCCAGACGGCTAAGAGGTCGAAAAAAGAGGAGATGTCAGATAAAGGAAGAGGGGAGTGCAGTGCAGGTCAGAGTGAACATTTTGAGAGAATATTGCAGGAGTTAATAGAAATTAAAAAGGAGTTCACGACGGTAGACAGGAAGTTGGAGGAAATGAGACGGGAAAACAAAAGATTGGAGGAAAAATTGGAAAGGGTGGTGAAGAGACAAAAGGAGGAGGAAGAAGTAGAAAAGGACTGGAGAAAGGAATTGTTAGCAGAGTTGAGGTCAATAAGAGATGAGAATATGGAAATAAAGAATAAGTTATCGAAACTGGAGGAGGAAGCGGAGGCAGTCAAGGAGGAGAAGCGAAGAACCGAGAGTAAGTGGGAGGAGGAACGTCAGGCAATGAGAGAGGAGCTGGCTAAACTAAAAGACACGGAAGAGAGGAGACTAAGGAGGGAATTAAGAAATAACATTGTTATTTATGGAATTGAAGGAGAAGATTGGCGGGAAAAGGCAAAGAACATATTTCGGGAAAAGCTAGGTTTAAACGAAGGTTTCGGGAGTGCATACAGGCTTGGCGCGAATAGGGATAATAGAGAAAGTAAAGGCCCGATTATGTTAAAATTAGAAAGTTGGGAGGTAAAAAAGGACATAATGAGAAACAAACGCAAGCTTAGAGGTACAAACGTATTCATTCAAGATGATTTCACCCCTAAGGAACAAGGAATCCAGAAAGAACTGTTAAGGAAGGCAAAGGTACTCAAGGAAAGGGGCCACCAGATTAAAGTAGGATACCAAAGAATGGAAATAGATGGGAATTGGGTACCATGGGACAAGGTAGCAAAAAACGAATAAACGACCAAAGAAAGAGGGGACAGTTACACAACGACGGAACGGAAAAGGAAAATGTAAAGCTAATGTTTTGGAATGTAGCAGGGCTCAGGAAGAAATTGGATAAGGTGGACGGGTCTTTTATAGAATTCTTGAGGAAATTCGAAATAGTTGGCTTAGTGGAGACCTGGGTTCAAGAGAGGGAATGGGAAGCCTGTAAAGAGAGACTCCCCAAGGAGTACAATTGGAGGATACAACCGGCACGGAGAGAGAGTAACTACGGAAGGGCAAAGGGGGGAATAATAACAGGGGTCAGAACAGGCATCAAGGAATCGGAGAGAATTCTAGAAGAGGTGGAGGGTCTAGTGTTTAGGGAGGTAGAACTGGAGGGGGAGTGGTGGCAGATAGCAACCGTTTATAATAATAAGGGACTGGAAAAAAATTAAAGAGGGTATAAAGAGGAATTTAGAAGATATGGTAACGACAAACTTGCTACTAGGAGGTGATTGGAATGTTAGGATAGGAGAAGAGCAGGTCAATACGGTGGATAAGACGGGTGATGTGATAAGAAGGAATTCTAAAGACAAAATTAAAAATGCAGAGGGAAATGTTTGGTTGGCGTGGGTGTTAGAGAACCAATGGGATATTTTGAATGGGTGTATTGAGGGCGACTGGGAGGGAGAATTTACGTTTGTGGGTGCAATGGGTACCTCAGTTATTGACCTAATAATTACAAATGATGCGGCGAGACGGCAAATAAAACTGATGGAAATCGGAATAAGAAGTGAGTCGGATCATATGCCGGTAGTGATGTCGTTGAAGCAGCCAAGGGAGAAAGGTGTTAAGGCGGAGAAATGGGTGGCCAGATGGGATAAGGAGGCGACAGAAGAATACAGAAGGAAATTAGAAGAGGTAGAGTGGAACGCCATAGAGGATATAGACATGATGGCAAAGGAAATGGAATCTGCACTTGTGAAAAAGAAAATCAAAGAAGCGTTTCCAGGCCGAGCATGGTACGACGGGGAAGTGCGGAACGCAAAGCAAAGGTTTCGAGAAGCTATGAGAGAATGGAGAAAGGGAGAAGGGCTCAAAATGCACGTGCTGGAAGCGAAAACAGAATTGCAAAAAATGGAGAAGAAGAAAAAGGAGCTTTGGGAGGAGAAGGAAAAGCAGCGGGTACGAGAAATCAAGACGGAAGCTGAGCTGTGGAAATACGTGAGAGAGAATAGGAAAAGGAAGGAAAGATTACCCAAGAGCATTACGATAGAAGAATGGCAAAACCACTTCATGAGGATGCTAGGAGGGGTGTCAGAAAGATGCTGTCAGAAAGAGATGATAGTTCAGGAGATCGACAGAGAAAGCAGGAAGAGCTCGACGAGGATATCACCGTGACAGAGGTGGAGGATGTTATTGATTCCCTAAAGCCAAGAAAAGCGGGAGGTTTGGATGGGCTCGGAAATGAAGCGTGGAAAGAAGCACCTGGAATCTGTAAGGAGAAGTTTACGGAGGAATTGAGAAGGATAGGGAGAGGAGAGAAAAGGATACCAGTCAGCTGGAAAGTGGGGATAATTCAACCAGTTTTTAAGAGTGGAACGAGGGACGCGCTAGAAAATTATAGAGGTATAACTTTGATGAACTCCTCATACAAAATATTTGCTAAAATCCTGGATTGTCGCTTGAGGAAGGAAATCAATGAAAGGAAGCTTTTGCCGGAAATACAAGCGGGGTTCAGAGAAGGAAGGAGCACGGTGGAACACCTGGTGACCTTGAGAGTCATCATAGACCAAGGAATAACAAAGGGAGGCCTGTTTGCTCTTTTCATTGATTTGAAATCCGCATATGACTCGGTGAACAGAAGGAGACTTGACGAGTGTTTGGGCAAGCTAGGTATCTCAGAGAGTGTAAGAAGGAACATCAGGAATTTGTACGAGGAAACGGTCGGTAAGGTAGTAGCGAATGAATGGGAATCGGACTATTTTGAGGTGAGGAAGGGCCTGAGACAAGGCTGCCCTTTGAGTCCCACGCTTTTCAATCTGTATGTGGCGGATATGGAAAAGGTTCTACAGGCCGGGCAAGCTGGAGGAGTGGTGATTGGGAAAAAGAAGGTGTGGAGCTTGGCATATGCGGATGACATGGTGGTATTTGCAAAGTCGGCTAGTGAGATGAAGGACGTGATTGAAAGGCTCGGCAGGTATTTCGAAAAGAGGGATTTAAGGGTGAATGTTGGTAAAACAAAATGGATTCGGTTTAAAAGGGGTGGGCGATATAAGAAAGAAAGGTTTGAATGGCAGGGTACTGAAATAGAGGAAGTTAGTAAATTTAAGTATTTGGGGTATGTCTTTGGGACTGGATACAGTAATAAAGAACACATAGAGTATGTTACAAAGAAGGCATGGGTGGCGGCGGGTCGTATCTGGGAGGTTTGGAAAAGGAACTTTGATGGAAACTTTAGAGCAGCAGAGACCATATGGAAGGCATGTGTGCGAAGCGTGTTACTGTATGGATGCGAGGTCTGGGGAACGAAAGAGGAAGACAAGATCGAAAGGGTGCAGCTAAAGTTTTATAAGAAAGTGTTGAAACTTGATAGGTCGACGCCTGGTCACATTGTGCTTCAGGAAGTGAGTGCTTGTAAGGTGGCGGTAATAGCTGCGGAAAGTGTGATAAAGTTCGAGTATAGGGTGGATGGGTTAGGAGATGAAAGGATAATAAAGGAAATCTTTCGAGTAGTGAATAAAGAGGGGTTAAGTGGTAGAAGAGAGAGCGGTTGGGGGTTTAATAAAAGGAAACTGTATGAGAGAGGCGGTTTATCATCCGAGGGGTTGGAAACGGAAAAAAGTGCGGGTGCTCAGTGGAAACGGATGCTAAAAGAGAGGTTATTAGAAGTGGACTTCCAAGAGCGCCAATCGAAAATAGAGGCTAGTAAATATCACCAAGGCTACAGACAGATACAAGTGCACGGCCGTGTTCCTGGTTATTTGAGGACAAGTAAAGGGTCGGACGACCAGTCAGTGTTGGCGAGATTTAGGTGTGGTAATGAAGAGCGTGGAAGGAGACATTGGATGAAGGAGGAAAATAGAAGGTGTTTGGTGTGTGGGTTGAATGAAGATATGTGGAGTCATTGGTTGGAAGAATGCACGATGGCGGAGTGGAATGACCAGGAGAGAAGGCGAGGAAAGGATTGGAGGGAGTGTATGGACGAGAGCGGGAAGGGACTGTCGTTTTTACACAGAGTGAAAGCATGGAAAGAGCGGATGCGACGGCGTAGTTTTTTGAGTGTTGCGGTTTAGTTTTTCTTTTTTTTTGTGAGCTTATGTCCGATGTACAGGTGTTGAAGTATAGGTTTATAGGGTGGTAAAATTTCTTTTTTCTATTTAATGGGGTTTTAGTTTCACAACTTTTTTATTATTTTTTATTGTTTTATTTTGTATGTATATTTTGGATGGAAATTATTTTAATTATGCCAATAAAGGTTATTATTATTATTATTATTATTATTATTATTATTATTAAGCAGCACTCCGTTTAAAATTAAACACTATGCCGGCCAGTTTTTACAATATTTTTAACTTTTCGTTTTTCAATTTAGGTCGTGGTCTAGTTTTTTTAATTGCTTGGCATTATTGTCGAAAATCAACCACCATTTTTTATTTTTCTCAATGTTCTTTAATTCGTCTTCATTTTTCGGCCAAATGCATCCTGATCGCTTCATAGCATTTTTAATTTTGAATCTCCACTCGTCAGAATATTTGCAATGGAATAGCACATGTGCAGCAGTGTCTTCTTGTCCACAAATGCAAGTAGGCGATTCTCGTTTTCCGAATCTATGTAAATATTCTTGTAAATTACCATGTCCAGTAATAAGTTGGACAGCATGGTGTGATAGATTTATATCCATTTTTTTCCAGACTCCAACGTTTGGGATGAAGTTTTTTGTCCATCTACCTGTTTTCGCCTCTTCCCAGCGAGATTGCCATATTTTTTGAAAATAATTGTTTAATTTTAATTTAAAAGTTTGTAAAGGGATTTTATTATGCGAGATCGGGATATTATTGAAATTATCAGCACCTGATACTTGTTTAGCTAGGCTATCGGCTTTCTCAATTCCTTCTATGTCAATGTGGGCTTTAACCCAGTGCCATCTTAATTTAACATCTTTTGTAATTTCTTTTACTTTTAACCAAGTATTGAATACAAGTTCTGTGGGAACAGACAAAAACTTTAGAGCATCAAGTACTGAGCGACTATCACAAAGAATAGAACAACTCTTAATAAAATGTTTATTTACTTCAATGTAATTTAAGGCTTGCTTGACTGCAGTAATTTCTGCCTGAAATATTGAACAGTATTTTTCAATACGAATTTGTTTATAATAAACCTCCCTATCTTGAATGTAAACCACAAATGCCGCGCCCACACCATTTTCAGATTTTGAAGCGTCAGTATATATTTGGATAGGGAAAGTATTGGATGTTATCACATAATAATTTACAAGGTCAATTTCTGAAGGATGGATAAACTTTTGAATATTTATTTTCGACTCGATTAATTTTGGAGAAGCCTGCAAACCCATTATTTGTTTGAATAGTGTTTCATCCAGATTATGTTTTAAATGTTTATATGCTATTTCCTTTAGCCTCAGATCAACGGGTAAAAGACTAGAAATAACACACGCCGCCTCTGTAGATACCGTACGATATGCTTTTGCTGCAGATATCGTGCTTTGACGCTGCACACTTAATAATTTGTTTCTTTCTTTTACACCACACGAGTTATGCCAAATAGATGCGCCGTATAGTAATGCCGGTTCTACCGCTCCTCTATAAATTTCACATATAGCAGATTTATCAAGGCCCCATTCTTTTCTACATGCAATTCCAATTCGTGAACTAAATAGTTTAACTTTTGCACACGCTTGTTTAATATGTTCTTTAAAATTTAGACATCTATCTATTAAAACTCCTAAATATTTTATATGATCTTGACATTTAATTTTTTCGTTACCTAATGTAAAAATAGGTCTTTTTTGTATCGGCGATTTTCCAAAGAATAATGCCTCGGATTTTGTAGCATTAAAATTTAACTTGCATTCTTTTGTCCATTTTTGGAGGCTCTCTAGAGCACGATTCGCTTTATGTTTTAATTCCAAAATAGTTTTACTTCTTATCAGCAACATTGTATCGTCAGCGTATGCAACAATTTCGCAGTTTTCGGGAAGATCAATATCAAAAATTGAATCGTAAATAATTTTCCAAAATCCTGGGCCAGACTTTGATCCCTGCGGACAACCCTTACTAATGATTTTCTCTATATAGACTCCAGGCTCCGAAATGACGGCTTTACGATTTGCAAAATAATTTTTAGCCAGATTAATCAAATTATTTGGACAATGTTTCTTGATTAATTGATGAATTATTAATGGCCACCAGGCATTATCAAATGCACCACTTATATCTAGAGCAATTGCTGTGCAGTATTCTTTTTTCGTAATAGAATCCTTAATGAAATTAACAACTTTAGCGATTGCCTCAATCGTTCCAACACCCTCACGAAAACCATATTGATTACTATTAAATAAATTTTGACTATAAAAATAATGTTCAATCCTAGATATCAGGAGTGCATCTAGCACCTTCCCTGTTACTGGTAGCAGACTAATTGGTCTAAAATCTTTAATTACTAGGCCAGGCTTGTTAGGTTTTGGAATCACCTTTATTAGTTGTTCTTTCCAGCATTCTGGAAAAACTCCATACTTCAGACATTTGTTAAATAATTCCCGAAAAAGTGTAGGAGAAGAGTCGAATGCTACCTGAACAATATCCGAAGTGATACCATCAATTCCTGGTGCTTTCTTAGGGTTCATTTTTCTTATTGTTCGTTTTATCTCTGTTGTTGTAAAATTCCTATCGTCAGGTCCTCCTTTGCCTGCGCATGACTCGTCTCTTATTTGTTTATGCTTTACTGTATCCTCTTCATTATCTTCAGGAAAGAAGGCATTCAGTAGCAGATGGCTTGTCTCTACTAGATCTAAGGTAACACCTCCATTTTTTAGACCACTAAGATATGCGGCAGAAGATTTTTTCCCCCTAATAACTTTATAAACAGGCCCCCAAGGATCACCATTTGAAGATAATGTGCAAAATTCCCTCCACTTTTGTTTTTTTGTCTCTATAATTTGCTTTTTATATTCACGAAATTTGCGATTATATAAGATGCGTCTTTCTTCTCTAATTTCACCAGCACTATTTTGAAAACTGCGTCTTAGTTGATTGTTTTCTTTGCGAAGGGCAGTCAATTCCGAAGTCCACCAAGGAACTGAATTTTTAAAAAACTTTTTAGGGGGAATGGTGTCCTGTGCTGCTGTAATTAAGGATCTATTAAGCTTCTCTGCAAAAAAAGATACTTCTTCAGCAGAGACACATTCATTTAATTTTGGTGAAATCTTGTGGATATAATTTTGAAATTTTTGTTTAAATTCTTGCCAGTTTGCTTTTTTAGTGCAGAATCCACGTTTGAGTTCAGCTAATTCTGTTTCCATCCCTATTGACCAGCTAATAAATTTGTGATCTGATAAACTGCATTCATCTGGAAGATGCCAATCATTAATTAATTCGCTCAATCTGCCACTTGCTAGTGTTATGTCTATTAGACTTGATCCATTGTGTCCAGTGAAAGTGGGTTCAGTTCCATTGTTCAGAATGAGTAGATTTTGCTGACCAAAAAGTATTTCCAATTTTTTCCCTCGCCTGTCTTCAAGTGCACTTCCCCAAGTATATGATTTAGCATTAAAATCTCCAGCAATCAAGATCTCCCCTTTTGTTCTAAGATTCTCTAATATTTCTCTTAAAATTTGTAAATTATCATCGAAAGTATCATTTTCAACTGGTCGAGCTTGTGGTGGTAAATAAATTGAAATGGCATAAAATACTAAACCACAAAAAATTTGGATGACTGTCATCAGCTTATTTGATAAATTTTCATTATAAATTAAATTAATTCTAGGGTCCGATATCACAATGGCCGATTTTACGGTGGATTCATCAAATTTAGTATCATATATAATTTTGTAATGAGCTGGAAACCCAAAGATTTTTCCTCTAAAGACATGTGGCTCCTGAATGAAAACAATTTTAATGTCATCCCTCGTTATTTTTTCCAAGAGGGCAGCTGTAGCGGCTTTACATCTTCCAACTAGACAAGACTAGACAGACAAGACTAGACAGACAAGACTAGACAGACAAGACTAGACAGACAAGACTAGACAGACAAGACTAGACAGACAAGACTAGACAGACAAGACTAGACAGACAAGACTAGACAGACAAGACTAGACAGACAAGACTAGACAGACAAGACTAGACAGACAAGACTAGACAGACAAGACTAGACAGACAAGACTAGACAGACAAGACTAGACAGACAAGACTAGACAGACAAGACTAGACAGACAAGACTAGACAGACAAGACTAGACAGACAAGACTAGACAGACAAGACTAGACAGACAAGACTAGACAGACAAGACTAGACAGACAAGACTAGACAGACAAGACTAGACAGACAAGACTAGACAGACAAGACTAGACAGACAAGACTAGACAGACAAGACTAGACAGACAAGACTAGACAGACAAGACTAGACAGACAAGACTAGACAGACAAGACTAGACAGACAAGACTAGACAGACAAGACTAGACAGACAAGACTAGACAGACAAGACTAGACAGACAAGACTAGACAGACAAGACTAGACAGACAAGACTAGACAGACAAGACTAGACAGACAAGACTAGACAGACAAGACTAGACAGACAAGACTAGACAGACAAGACTAGACAGACAAGACTAGACAGACAAGACTAGACAGACAAGACTAGACAGACAAGACTAGACAGACAAGACTAGACAGACAAGACTAGACAGACAAGACTAGACAGACAAGACTAGACAGACAAGACTAGACAGACAAGACTAGACAGACAAGACTAGACAGACAAGACTAGACAGACAAGACTAGACAGACAAGACTAGACAGACAAGACTAGACAGACAAGACTAGACAGACAAGACTAGACAGACAAGACTAGACAGACAAGACTAGACAGACAAGACTAGACAGACAAGACTAGACAGACAAGACTAGACAGACAAGACTAGACAGACAAGACTAGACAGACAAGACTAGACAGACAAGACTAGACAGACAAGACTAGACAGACAAGACTAGACAGACAAGACTAGACAGACAAGACTAGACAGACAAGACTAGACAGACAAGACTAGACAGACAAGACTAGACAGACAAGACTAGACAGACAAGACTAGACAGACAAGACTAGACAGACAAGACTAGACAGACAAGACTAGACAGACAAGACTAGACAGACAAGACTAGACAGACAAGACTAGACAGACAAGACTAGACAGACAAGACTAGACAGACAAGACTAGACAGACAAGACTAGACAGACAAGACTAGACAGACAAGACTAGACAGACAAGACTAGACAGACAAGACTAGACAGACAAGACTAGACAGACAAGACTAGACAGACAAGACTAGACAGACAAGACTAGACAGACAAGACTAGACAGACAAGACTAGACAGACAAGACTAGACAGACAAGACTAGACAGACAAGACTAGACAGACAAGACTAGACAGACAAGACTAGACAGACAAGACTAGACAGACAAGACTAGACAGACAAGACTAGACAGACAAGACTAGACAGACAAGACTAGACAGACAAGACTAGACAGACAAGACTAGACAGACAAGACTAGACAGACAAGACTAGACAGACAAGACTAGACAGACAAGACTAGACAGACAAGACTAGACAGACAAGACTAGACAGACAAGACTAGACAGACAAGACTAGACAGACAAGACTAGACAGACAAGACTAGACAGACAAGACTAGACAGACAAGACTAGACAGACAAGACTAGACAGACAAGACTAGACAGACAAGACTAGACAGACAAGACTAGACAGACAAGACTAGACAGACAAGACTAGACAGACAAGACTAGACAGACAAGACTAGACAGACAAGACTAGACAGACAAGACTAGACAGACAAGACTAGACAGACAAGACTAGACAGACAAGACTAGACAGACAAGACTAGACAGACAAGACTAGACAGACAAGACTAGACAGACAAGACTAGACAGACAAGACTAGACAGACAAGACTAGACAGACAAGACTAGACAGACAAGACTAGACAGACAAGACTAGACAGACAAGACTAGACAGACAAGACTAGACAGACAAGACTAGACAGACAAGACTAGACAGACAAGACTAGACAGACAAGACTAGACAGACAAGACTAGACAGACAAGAC
Organism: Phosphuga atrata; assembly: GCA_944588485.1. NCBI lineage: Eukaryota > Metazoa > Arthropoda > Insecta > Coleoptera > Silphidae > Phosphuga > Phosphuga atrata. Next base: position 64,510,493 of record OX155900.1, read on the forward strand.
TAGACAGACAAGACTAGACAGCCTATTTTGTTGTTTTTTCATATGCAAGCATATGAAAGCCAGCATTCCGTCAATTACGACACTATGCTGGCTGTAACGATTTCTACTATTTTCAGAAGCGTCTCTTGACCCAAATTGTTAACACCTGAACTGACTGTCGTGGTCCAATCTGGACAATTTCTTGGCGTGTTTATCGAACATGTACCACCACTTTTTGGGTTTATCTACTCTATATGAATCATTCTCATTATCGGGCCAGGTCAGTCCATGCTGTTGCATTTCTGTCACTAAGGATCGTCTCCATAGTTCTGTATAGGGACAGGAAAATATCACGTGTGCCGCATCGTCGTTTTCCCCACACTCGCAGAGAGGAGAATCTCTTTTCCCAAATCTGTGGAGATATGCCTTGAAGTTGCCATGCCCTGTTATAATTTGAATTGCATGGTGGGATAAACTGACGTTTAAGCTGCACCAGACCTTTATTGATGGTATAAACAGCTTAGTCCACAAGCCTGTTGTAGCTGCATTCCATCTGTCCTGCTAGAGTTTCTCGAAATGTCCCTTGGAACCAGATTTCAGTGCCTGTTTAGGCAATTTGTCGTATGCAATTGGCAGATTACCATTGCTTGCTGCGAGTTTTGCGAGATAATCTGCTCCTTCGACTCCACTATGGGCTTTAATCCAATGCAATCGGATCATATTTTTCCTTGAGACACTTGCAGCTGTCGTCCATGTCTCCATCAACAGTTCAGTGGCTCCTTTCAAACTTTTCAGTGCATCGAAGACATATCGGCTGTCACATATTATCGAGCAAGGACTATTGCTGTGATTTTCAACATATTGCAAGGCATGTAGTATGGCGATGAGCTCTGCTTGGAATATTGAGCAGTAGTGTTCCAACCTTATGAGCTTGTGGTGAACCTCTTCGCCGTTGTAATAGGCAACGAATGCAGCTCCTGTTCCTTTGCTCGATTTCGAACCGTCCGTGTATACCCGAAGATGGAAAAGATTTGACAGTGTCAAATGGTACCTAATCAATAATAACTTTGAAGGGTGAATGTGTTCTTGTGTGTTAACGTCCAGTTCGATATTGTTCAAAGTATTTGGTAGGCCTATGACATCTTTAATTAACGTATCGTCTGTAAATTGGTGTGAGCTGTAGAGAGCTAGTTGCTTGAGGCGGATGTCTACTGGAAGGAGACCTGTAATCACACAAGCTGCCTCTGTGGATACTGTGCGATAGGCTTTCGCAGCGCGGATGGTGCTGAGGCGCTGTATGCCCAAGAGCTTGAGGCTACCTTTCACGCCACATGACTTCTGCCAGATAGGACCTCCATATAATAACGCGGGTTCTATCGCGCCGCGATAGATTTCGGAGAGCTCTGTTCTTCCTAGACCCCATTCCTTCTTTGCAGCGATACCTAATTTTATACTCAGTTGTTTAACTTTACTACATGCCTGCTTTATGTGTTCCTTAAAATTCAAGAGTCTGTCTATAGTGACACCTAGATACCGAAGATGCTGTTGGCATTTAATTTTTTCGTTTCCTAGTGTGAAAACGGGACTCCTTTGACTTGAGGATCTGCTGAAGAAGAGGGCTTCAGTCTTTTGGGCATTGAAACTGAGCCTAGTTTCAGTTGCCCACTGGCGAAGATTGTCTAAAGCGCGGTCAGTGGTCTCTTTCAGACCAACAATAGTTCTGCTTTTACAAAGCAGAAGAGTATCATCGGCATAAAGTTACGATCTTACACTCTTCAGGCAGATTACTTTCAAAGATAGTTCCATACAAAATATTCCAAAAACCTGGACCTGATTTAGAACCCTGTGGACATCCTTTGCTAATTCTTTTCTCAACGTACAAACCTGGTTCGCTGATAATGGCCTTGCGTTCTGAAAAGTAGCTCCTGGCTAATTTGATGAGATTGTCAGGACAACCTTTCTCTATTAGCCTGCAGATAATAAGCGGCCACCAGGCGTTATCGAATGCCCTACTAATGTCTAAGGCTTTTGCAGAACAATAATACTTAGATCTTACCGACTAACGTATGAACCTGACCGCTTCAGAAATAGCCTGAACTGTTCCAGTCCCTTTTCTAAAGCCAAATTGGTTTTAGTTAATCAGCTTGTGCCGGTAGTAGTAATGTTCGATTCTCGAGATGAGTAAAGAATCTAGCACCTTTCCAGCAGCAGGAAGTAAACTTATGGGTCTGAAGTCCTTAGTGGATAGTGCCGGTTTGTTGGGTTTGGGGATGATTTTGATGAGTTGCTCTTTCCAACAAGATGGGAATATAGACTTTTTTAGGCACTCGCTGTACAAAGTAATGAATGTGTCTGGTTTCGAATAAAAGGCAGCCAACACTATGTCTGATGATATGCCGTCCAGACCAGGCGCCTTCTTCGGGCTCATCCCGCGTATGATGCGTTCTATTTCAGAAAAGGTGAACTGCGTGTCATCAGGTCCACCTCTATCGACTTCCGCCCGTGCTCTGACTCGAGTGTGTAATTCAGAGTCGTCTTCATCGTCCTCTGGAAAGAATGTATCTAGGAGTTGTCGAGAGGTGTCAAAGATATCCAACGATCTACCCCCAACCTTAAGGCTACTCAGGTAGCTTGTGGATGTTTTTCTCCCCCTTAGTATTTTAAAAACGGGACCCCATGGATTTCCAATTGAAGACTGTGTACAGAAATCTCTCCACTTTTATTTCTTCGATTCCAAAATTGCATCCTTATACTCTCTTGCCTTGGTGTTGTAGATTAATTTGTTAGATAATCTAAGATCACCTCTACTTTTTTGGTATTTCCGACGTAGCCTGTTAGTCTCTTTGCGCAGGGCAGTAAGCTCTGGTGTCCACCAGGGAACAGAATTTCTGAAACATTTCCTTGCTGGAAAAGTGTCACGAGCAGCACACATCATAGCCTGATTCAATCTAGTTGCAAATAATGAAATATGCTCGGTGGTCAAACAATCGTGTAGCTCCGGAGTAATGTCTTGTAGATTGAGCAGGAATTTATTGCTAAATTCTGCCCAATCCCCCTTTCTGGTACAGAAACCACGTTGGACTTCCGGAAGCTCAGTTTCATTTCCAATAGACCAACTGATATAGCGATGATCTGACAAACTACTCTCATCCGGAAGGTGCCAATCAAAAATCATCCTGCTCAAGGTGGAGGTGGCAAGGGTAAGATCGATGACGCTCTGTCCATTGTGTCCGATAAAGGTAGGTTCCGATCCAATGTTCAGTATGGTCAGGTTATTGTCCGAAGCGCTACCCCACGAAAAGGATTTTGCATTGAAGTCACCGGCGAGTAATACCTCAGACTTGGAACTAACCTCAATAATTATTTTATTGAGGGCGTCTAGATTATCTTCGAATCTACCCTGTTCCACCGGCCTCATTTGTGGAGGTAAATAGACAGAGATAGCGTGTAGATTCAACATGCCGCAGAGAACTTGGGCAACTGTCATCAAGCAGTTGGAGAAATCCGGATTAAGCATAGCGGTCATCCGTGAGTCGGTTATCACTAAAGCGGCTTTAATGGTTGATTCATTTTGCTTTCGGGAGCAAAATTTTAAAGTGGGCCGGAAAGCCTAAGAAGTGTCCACGAAAGACGTGTGGCTCTTGAAGAAAAGCGATTTGAATTCCGTCCCTCTCGATCTTCTCCACAAGTGCCGCTGTTGCTGCCTTACATTTACCTAGATTGACCTGTAGGCATCTGATGTTGTGATCATTTGTAATGCCTGCCATGGCTTAAAAATATCGCAGAAGAAATCGAAAACGATACATTGGCATACAAGTTAAAACAATTATATAGACTACAATCCACTTATCCTTACAGGGATAAGACGTAACTTTAAAACTATATAAATATGCAGTTCGTTGAGACAGAGTGGCAAATCGTAGATAAGCTGCGAAATAAATCGGAATCACATAAAATAATGATTCGACACATGACAATAGCGTAAACAAATCGATAAACATATTGGGTACAATTGTATTGCAAAGTATACCTTCAGAGATATAAGGTACCCTGATACCATAAAATGTCATAGAATGGGTATTGAATGACCATTTAATGCTACTTGTCAGATGGAGGTGGTTTATTACGAAGTCTTCCTCTTTCTCTTTCCCATCCTGTGCCCTTTTTCTTAGCCCCTGGGTTCTTAGTTCCGGGTTCCGCCTCAGAGCTCTCTTCCGAGATTGTAGGGGAACGATCTGGGAGCGCGCCTCGTTTTCTTTTTTCTGTCTCAGCTAACTTAGGGGTTTTGAAACTCGGGTTGGCGGAAATGCCAGTCGCTTCGATGTAGCGCCAGGGAGAAGTATCCGGTTCCGTCGATTTCTGCACCTGCGTCCTGACGGCTTCGGAGTCTGCAGTTGTTTGAGCTGTTGCCTGTCTAAGTTGAGCGGCCACCAGCTCCTTTAAGGAGTTCATGATCGCTGGAATTAGTGCAGCAGCAAGTTCTTTAATTTCAGGTAGTTGAGGTTTGGTTACAGCTGTCGCTTTCGCGTATGTGACTTTCCCTACCGGGGCAGTGACGGTCACCTTTCTTCTCGCTTCGTAGTAGGACAACTTCTCTTGAGTTATTAGTTTCTGAATTGCGAACTCTTCTTTATATTTGGGACAGTCCCTTGAGTTTGCAGGATGCTCTCCTTCGCAATTGACACACTTGGGAGTTTCACAGGGAGATCCTTCGTGTAGTAGCTTTCCGCAGAAACAAACAGCTTCGCTTGAACATCGAGCGGAGCTATGACCATACTTTTGACAGCGATAGCATCTTATAGGGTTTGGGATAAACTTTCGGACTTCAAGATTATAAAACTCCACCTTTATCTTTTTAGGAAGAATCGGGGTATTGAATGTTAAAATCAATGAGGGGGTACACTTTAGTTCGCCATCCCTCTTACTCTTAATTCTTTTGACTTCACAAACATTCTTCTCTTTCAACTCTAGTAGGATTTCTTCCTCAGAAAGGTCGAGGAGGTCCCAATAAAAGATTATGCCTTTGCAATAGTTTAATGTCCTATGTGGAACTATCTCAACTTCAAATTCGCAAAATTCTTTTATAGACATGAGTCTCTGTGATTGCTTGGAAGATTTGGTTTCTACTAGCAGTCCTTCTTTAATTTTCTTAATATTGTTGCATTCTCCAATTATGCTATATAAACTCTTACTTATTTTGAAAGGATTAACTTTATCGAAGCTCGTTCCATCCTTTTTTTTGATAATCAGGAACCGGGGCGGACCTACCGTCACCTGATTATCAAGATTGCCCGTATTTGGAGAGTTCGGGTTCTCATTATTCTGCAGTTCCATTTCGGATGCAGAGTTCGCACGGATTTGAACGGCCACCGCAGCCGTGCGCGCCGCGGTGGGGCTACTCGCTACAAGAGGGCGCCAAGCATCCGAAGGTCATAGCCAACCTTTCTCTCAACAATATGTTTCCGCCACGTGGCGAAAAACCAAAGTGTCTTTTCACCGAGAATTCTTTTTATAAAACTAATAACACTTCACATATAATAGAGTCTTTTTCCTCACTATAGTTATAAACACAAAATGTATTTTTGAACTTATAAAACTTCTCACTTCTTGGATTAACCAAAGCACACGTCAGTCTCTGTCGAGCGACTCTGACGAACCGACAAGACTGACAAGACTAGACAGACAAGGCTAGACAGACAAGACTAGACAGACAAGACTAGACAGACAAGTCCAGACAGACAAGACCAGACAGACAAGACTAGACAGACAAGACTAGACAGACAAGACTAGACAGACAAGACTAGACAGACAAGACTAGACAGACAAGACTAGACAGACAAGACTAGACAGACAAGACTAGACAGACAGGACTAGACAGACAAGACTAGACAGACAAGACTAGACAGACAAGACTAGACAGACAAGACTAGACAGACAAGACTAGACAGACAAGACTAGACAGACAAAACTAGACAGACAGGACTAGACAGACAAGACTGGACAGACAGAACTAGACAGACAAGACTAGACAGACAAGACTAGACAGACAAGACTAGACAGACAAGACTAGACAGACAAAACTAGACAGACAGGACTAGACAGACAAGACTGGACATACAAGACTAGACAGACAAGACTAGACAGACAAGACTAGACAGAAAAGATTAGACAGACAAGACTAGACAGACAAGACCAGACAGACAAGACTAGACAGACAAGACTAGACAGACAAGACTAGACAGACAAGACAAGACAGACAAAACTAGACAGAAAAGACTAGACAGACAAGACTAGACAGACAAGACTATACAGACAAGACTAGACAGACAAGACTAGACAGACAAGACTAGGCAGACAAGACTAGACAGACAAGACTAGACAGACAAGACTAGACAGACAAGACTAGACAGACAAAACTAGAGAGACAAGACTAGACAGACAAGACTAGACAGACAAGACTAGACAGACAAGACTAGACAGACAAGACTAGACAGACAAGACTAGACAGACAAGGCTAGACAGACAAGACTAGACAGACAAGACTAGAAGACAAGACTAGACAGACAGGACTAGACAGACATCACTAGACAGACATCATTAGACAGACAAGTCTAGACAGACAAGACTAGACAGACAAGACTAGACAGACAAGACTAGACAGACAAGACTAGACAGACAAGACTAGACAGACAAGACTAGACAGACAAGACTAGACAGACAAGACTAGACAGACAAGACTAGACAGACAAGACTAGACAGACAAGACTAGACCGACAAGACTAGACAGACAAGACTAGACAGACAAGACTAGACAGACAGGACTAGACAGACATCACTAGACAGACATCATTAGACAGACAAGTCTAGACAGACAAGACTAGACAGACAAGACTAGACAGACAAGACTAGACAGACAAGACTAGACAGACAAGACTAGACAGACAAGACTAGACAGACAAGACTAGACAGACAAGACTAGACAGACAAGACTAGACAGACAAGACTAGACAGACAAGACTAGACCGACAAGACTAGACAGACAAGACTAGACAGACAAGACTAGACAGACAAGACTAGACAGACAAGACTAGACAGACAAGACTAGACAGACAAGATTAGACAGACAAGACTAGACAGACAAGACTAGACAGACAAGACTAGACAGACAAGACTAGACAGACAAGACTAGACAGACAAGACTAGACAGACAAGACTAGACAGACAAGACTATACAGACAAGACTAGACAGACAAGACTAGACAGACAAGACTAGACAGACAAGACTAGACAGACAAGACTAGACAGACAAGACAATTACGACAGGGGTGCCACAAGGCAGTGTCCTTTTCCCGATTTTATTTTCTGTTTACCTGGCGGATCTCACAAACTACATAACGGATTCCCACTGCACGCTATATGCAGATGATTCTAGTTTCATTGTTTCCCACAACTCAGCAAAAGAAACTGAATTTCAGGCCAATAAGCTAATTGAATCACTAGAGAAATGGTTCTCTGGAAATAATTTATTTTTAAATATAGATAAAACGAATTTTATGATCTTTCACACAAAAAGAAAAGTCGTAGATGATATAAAAATAAAACTTAATACCCAACTGGAAATAAAAAGGTCCAACAGCATCAAATTTCTAGGGGTTTACCTAGAAGACACACTACAGTGGAAAACTCATATCGATTCGATAGCGAAAAAAATCAACACTAAAGCGTACCTTATTCGAAATATCAACAACTTAGTGGGCAGACAGGCCATAATAAACATCTACTTTTCGGAAGTAGAGTCTCTTTTACGCTATGGCATAATAGTCTGGGGATCATCACCAGAGGCGGAGACACTATTCAGGGCCCAAAAACGTGTAATAAGGGCAATTATAAGGTGCAGTCCAAGAGACAGCTGTAAACCTCATTTTAAACAACTGAGACTATTAACATTAAGTTGTCTGTATATTCTGGAAATAGCAACTTTCATCCACAAAGAAAAATTTAAACTAAAACGTAATCGGGATAACCACGACCATTACACAAGGTACAACCACGATTTATATGTTCCTAAAGTCAACCTCACGATATGCAGGGGACCGTATCAGTCAGGGATACGGATTTATAACAAACTGCCATATCATCTCAAGACCGAAGGGAGTCTCAAAACATTCAAAAAGGAATTAAGACAATACTTGGTAGAAAAGGCTTATTATAATATTGAAGATTATTATTAATCTATTTTATTTTATTTGTGACAGTGCCCATACTTTATATGCATACTTTTTGTTGCTTTTGTTATTGGGAATAAATGAATTTGAATTTGAATTTGACTAGACAGACAAGACTAGACAGACAAGACTAGACAGACAAGACTAGACAGACAAGACTAGACAGACAAGACTAGACAGACAAGACTAGACAGACAAGACTAGACAGACAAGACTAGACAGACAAGACTAGACAGACAAGACTAGACAGACAAGACTAGACAGACAAGACTAGACAGACAAGACTAGACAGACAAGACTAGACAGACAAGACTAGACAGACAAGACTAGACAGACAAGACTAGACAGACAAGACTAGACAGACAAGACTAGACAGACAAGACTAGACAGACAAGACTAGACAGACAAGACTAGACAGACAAGACTAGACAGACAAGACTAGACAGACAAGACTAGACAGACAAGACTAGACAGACAAGACTAGACAGACAAGACTAGACAGACAAGACTAGACAGACAAGACTAGACAGACAAGACTAGACAGACAAGACTAGACAGACAAGACTAGACAGACAAGACTAGACAGACAAGACTAGACAGACAAGACTAGACAGACAAGACTAGACAGACAAGACTAGACAGACAAGACTAGACAGACAAGACTAGACAGACAAGACTAGACAGACAAGACTAGACAGACAAGACTAGACAGAAAAGACTAGACAGACAAGACTAGACAGACAAGACTAGACAGAAAAGACTAGACAGACAAGACTAGACAGACAAGACTAGACAGACAAGGCTAGACAGACAACACTAGACAGACAAGACTACGGACAGACGGACAGACAAGACTAGGCAGACAAGACTAGACAGACAAGATTAGACAGACAAGACTAGACAGACAAGACTAGACAAACAAGACTAGACAGACAAGACTAGACAGACAAGACTAGACAGACAAGACTAGACAGACAAGACTAGACAGACAAGACTAGACAGACAAGACTAGACAGACAAGACTAGACAGACAAGACTAGACAGACAAGACTAGACAGACAAGACTAGACAGACAAGACTATACAAACAAGACTAGACAGACAAGACTAGACAGACAAGACTAGACAGACAAGACTAGACAGACAAGACTAGACAGACAAGACTAGACAGACAAGACTAGACAGACAAGACTAGACAGACAAGACTAGACAGACAAGACTAGACAGACAAGACTAGACAGACAAGACTAGACAGACAAGACTAGACAGACAAGACTAGACAGACAAGACTAGACAGACAAGACTAGGCAGACAAGACTAGACAGACAAGACTAGACAGACAAGACTAGACAGACAAGACTAGACAGACAAGACTAGACAGACAAGACTAGACAGACAAGACTAGACAGACAAGACTAGACAGACAAGACTAGACAGACAAGACTAGACAGACAAGACTAGACAGACAAGACTAGATAGACAAGACTAGACAGACAAGACTAGACAGAAAAGACTAGACAGACAAGACTAGACAGACAAGACTAGACAGACAAGGCTAGACAGACAAGACTAGACAGACAAGACTACGGACAGACGGACAGACAAGACTAGGCAGACAAGACTAGACAGACAAGACTAGACAGACAAGACTAGACAGACAAGACTAGACAGACAAGACTAGACAGACAAGACTAGACAGACAAGACTAGACAGACAAGACTAGACAGACAAGACTAGACAGACAAGACTAGACAGACAAGACTAGACAGACAAGACTAGACAGACAAGACTAGACAGGCAAGGCTAGACAGACAAGACTAGACAGACAAGACTAGAAGACAAGACTAGACAGACAGGACTAGACAGACATCACTAGAGAGACATCATTAGACAGACAAGTCTAGACAGACAAGACTAGATAGACAAGACTAGACAGACAAGACTAGACAGACAAGACTAGACAGACAAGACTAGACAGACAAGACTAGACAGACAAGACTAGACAGACAAGACTAGACAGACAAGATTAGACAGACAAGACTAGACAGACAAGACTAGACAGACAAGACTAGACAGACAAGACTAGACAGACAAGACTAGACAGACAAGACTAGACAGACAAGACTAGACAGACAAGACTAGACAGACAAGACTATACAGACAAGACTAGACAGACAAGACTAGACAGACAAGACTAGACAGACAAGACTAGACAGACAAGACTAGACAGACAGGACTAGACAGACAAGACTAGACAGACAAGACTAGACAGACAAGACTAGACAGACAAGACTAGACAGACAAGACTAGACAGACAAGACTAGACAGACAAAACTAGACAGACAAGACTAGACAGACAAGACTAGACAGACAAGACTAGACAGACAAGACTAGACAGACAAGACTAGACAGACAAGACTGGACAGACAAGACTAGACAAACAAGACTAGACAGACAAGACTAGACAGACAAGACTAGACAGACAAGACTAGACAGACAAGACTAGACAGACAAGACTAGACAGACAAGACTAGACAGACAAGACTAGACAGAAAAGACTAGACAGACAAGACTAGACAGACAAGACTAGACAGACAAGGCTAGACAGACAAGACTAGACAGACAAGACTAGAAGACAAGACTAGACAGACAGGACTAGACAGACATCACTAGACAGACATCACTAGACAGACAAGACTAGACAGACAAGACTAGACAGACAAGACTAGACAGACAAGACTAGACAGACAAGACTAGACAGACAAGACTAGACAGACAAGACTAGACAGACAAGACTAGACAGACAAGACTAGACAGACAAGACTAGACAGACAAGACTAGACAGACAAGACTAGACAGACAAGACTAGACAGACAAGACTAGACAGACAAGACTAAGACAGACAAGACTAGACAGACAAGACTAGACAGACAAGACTAGACAGACAAGACTAGACAGACAAGACTAGACAGACAAGACTAGACAGACAAGACTAGACAGACAAGACTAGACAGACAAGACTAGACAGACAAGACTAGACAGACAAGACTAGACAGACAAGACTAGACAGACAAGACTAGACAGACAAGACTAGACAGACAAGACTAGACAGACAAGACTAGACAGACAAGACTAGACAGACAAGACTAGACAGACAAGACTAGACAGACAAGACTAGACAGACAAGACTAGACAGACAAGACTAGACAGACAAGACTAGACAGACAAGACTAGACAGACAAGACTAGACAGACAAGACTAGACAGACAAGACTAGACAGACAAGACTAGACAGACAAGACTAGACAGACAAGACTAGACAGACAAGACTAGACAGACAAGACTAGACAGACAGGACTAGACAGACATCACTAGACAGACATCACTAGACAGACAAGACTAGACAGACAAGACTAGACAGACAAGACTAGACAGACAAGACTAGACAGACAAGACTAGACAGACAAGACTAGACAGACAAGACTAGACAGACAAGACTAGACAGACAAGACTAGACAGACAAGACTAGACAGACAAGACTAGACAGACAAGACTAGACAGACAAGACTAGACAGACAAGACTAGACAGACAAGACTAGACAGACAAGACTAGACAGACAAGACTAGACAGACAAGACTAGACAGACAAGACTAGACAGACAAGACTAGACAGACAAGACTAGACAGACAAGACTAGACAGACAAGACTAGACAGACAAGACTAGACAGACAAGACTAGACAGACAAGACTAGACAGACAAGACTAGACAGACAAGACTAGACAGACAAGACTAGACAGACAAGACTAGACAGACAAGACTAGACAGACAAGACTAGACAGACAAGACTAGACAGACAAGACTAGACAGACAAGACTAGACAGACAAGACTAGACAGACAAGACTAGACAGACAAGACTAGACAGACAAGACTAGACAGACAAGACTAGACAGACAAGACTAGACAGACAAGACTAGACAGACAAGACTAGACAGACAAGACTAGACAGACAAGACTAGACAGACAAGACTAGACAGACAAGACTAGACAGACAAGACTAGACAGACAAGACTAGACAGACAAGACTAGACAGACAAGACTAGACAGACAAGACTAGACAGACAAGACTAGACAGACAAGACTAGACAGACAAGACTAGACAGACAAGACTAGACAGACAAGACTAGACAGACAAGACTAGACAGACAAGACTAGACAGACAAGACTAGACAGACAAGACTAGACAGACAAGACTAGACAGACAAGACTAGACAGACAAGACTAGACAGACAAGACTAGACAGACAAGACTAGACAGACAAGACTAGACAGACAAGACTAGACAGACAAGACTAGACAGACAAGACTAGACAGACAAGACTAGACAGACAAGACTAGACAGACAAGACTAGACAGACAAGACTAGACAGACAAGACTAGACAGACAAGACTAGACAGACAAGACTAGACAGACAAGACTAGACAGACAAGACTAGACAGACAAGACTAGACAGACAAGACTAGACAGACAAGACTAGACAGACAAGACTAGACAGACAAGACTAGACAGACAAGACTAGACAGACAAGACTAGACAGACAAGACTAGACAGACAAGACTAGACAGACAAGACTAGACAGACAAGACTAGACAGACAAGACTAGACAGACAAGACTAGACAGACAAGACTAGACAGACAAGACTAGACAGACAAGACTAGACAGACAAGACTAGACAGACAAGACTAGACAGACAAGACTAGACAGACAAGACTAGACAGACAAGACTAGACAGACAAGACTAGACAGACAAGACTAGACAGACAAGACTAGACAGACAAGACTAGACAGACAAGACTAGACAGACAAGACTAGACAGACAAGACTAGACAGACAAGACTAGACAGACAAGACTAGACAGACAAGACTAGACAGACAAGACTAGACAGACAAGACTAGACATACAAGACTAGACGGACAAGACTAGACGGACAAGACTAGACGGACAAGACTAGACGGACAAGACTAGACAGACAAGACTAGACAGACAAGACTAGACAGACAAGACTATACAGACAAGACTAGACAGACAAGACTAGACAGACAAGACTAGACAGACAAGACTAGACAGACAAGACTAGACAGACAAGACTAGACAGATAAGACTAGACAGACAAGACTAGACAGACAAGACTAGACAGACAAGACTAGACAGACAAGACTAGACAGACAAGACTAGACAGACAAGACTAGACAGACAAGGCTAGACAGACAAGACTAGACAGACAAGACTAGAAGACAAGACTAGACAGGCAGGACTAGACAGACATCACTAGACAGACATCATTAGACAGACAAGACTAGACAGACAAGACTAGACAGACAAGACTAGACAGACAAGGCTAGACAGACAAGACTAGACAGACAAGACTAGAAGACAAGACTAGACAGACAGGACTAGACAGACATCACTAGACAGACATCACTAGACAGACAAGACTAGACAGACAAGACTAGACAGACAAGACTAGACAGACAAGACTAGACAGACAAGACTAGACAGACAAGACTAGACAGAAAAGACTAGACAGACAAGACTAAACAGACAAGACTAGACAGACAAGACTAGACAGACAAGACTAGACAGACAAGACTAGACAGACAAGACTAGACAGACAAGACTAGACAGACAAGACTAGACAGACAAGACTAGACAGACAAGACTAGACAGACAAGACTAGACAGACAAGGCTAGACAGACAAGACTAGACAGACAAGACTAGAAGCAGACAAGACTAGACAGACAAGACTAGACAGACAAGACTAGACAGACAAGACTAGACAGACAAGACTAGACAGACAAGACTAGACAGACAAGACTAGACAGACAAGACTAGACAGACAAGACTAGACAGACAAGACTAGACAGACAAGACTAGACAGACAAGACTAGACAGACAAGACTAGACAGACAAGACTAGACAGACAAGACTAGACAGACAAGACTAGACAGACAAGACTAGACAGACAAGACTAGACAGACAAGACTAGACAGACAAGACTAGACAGACAAGACTAGACAGACAAGACTAGACAGACAAGACTAGACAGACAAGACTAGACAGACAAGACTAGACAGACAAGACTAGACAGACAAGACTAGACAGACAAGACTAGACAGACAAGACTAGACAGACAAGACTAGACAGACAAGACTAGACAGACAAGACTAGACAGACAAGACTAGACAGACAAGACTAGACAGACAAGACTAGACAGACAAGACTAGACAGACAAGACTAGACAGACAAGACTAGACAGACAAGACTAGACAGACAAGACTAGACAGACAAGACTAGACAGACAAGACTAGACAGACAAGACTAGACAGACAAGACTAGACAGACAAGACTAGACAGACAAGACTAGACAGACAAGACTAGACAGACAAGACTAGACAGACAAGACTAGACAGACAAGACTAGACAGACAAGACTAGACAGACAAGACTAGACAGACAAGACTAGACAGACAAGACTAGACAGACAAGACTAGACAGACAAGACTAGACAGACAAGACTAGACAGACAAGACTAGACAGACAAGACTAGACAGACAAGACTAGACAGACAAGACTAGACAGACAAGACTAGACAGACAAGACTAGACAGACAAGACTAGACAGACAAGACTAGACAGACAAGACTAGACAGACAAGACTAGACAGACAAGACTAGACAGACAAGACTAGACAGACAAGACTAGACAGACAAGACTAGACAGACAAGACTAGACAGACAAGACTAGACAGACAAGACTAGACAGACAAGACTAGACAGACAAGACTAGACAGACAAGACTAGACAGACAAGACTAGACAGACAAGACTAGACAGACAAGACTAGACAGACAAGACTAGACAGACAAGACTAGACAGACAAGACTAGACAGACAAGACTAGACAGACAAGACTAGACAGACAAGACTAGACAGACAAGACTAGACAGACAAGACTAGACAGACAAGACTAGACAGACAAGACTAGACAGACAAGACTAGACAGACAAGACTAGACAGACAAGACTAGACAGACAAGACTAGACAGACAAGACAGACAAGATAGACAGACAAGACTAGACAGACAAGACTAGACAGACAAGACTAGACAGACAAGACTAGACAGACAAGACTAGACAGACAAGACTAGACAGACAAGACTAGACAGACAAGACTAGACAGACAAGACTAGACAGACAAGACTAGACAGACAAGACTAGACAGACAAGACTAGACAGACAAGACTAGACAGACAAGACTAGACAGACAAGACTAGACAGACAAGACTAGACAGACAAGACTAGACAGACAAGACTAGACAGACAAGACTAGACAGACAAGACTAGACAGACAAGACTAGACAGACAAGACTAGACAGACAAGACTAGACAGACAAGACTAGACAGACAAGACTAGACAGACAAGACTAGACAGACAAGACTAGACAGACAAGACTAGACAGACAAGACTAGACAGACAAGACTAGACAGACAAGACTAGACAGACAAGACTAGACAGACAAGACTAGACAGACAAGACTAGACAGACAAGACTAGACAGACAAGACTAGACAGACAAGACTAGACAGACAAGACTAGACAGACAAGACTAGACAGACAAGACTAGACAGACAAGACTAGACAGACAAGACTAGACAGACAAGACTAGACAGACAAGACTAGACAGACAAGACTAGACAGACAAGACTAGACAGACAAGACTAGACAGACAAGACTAGACAGACAAGACTAGACAGACAAGACTAGACAGACAAGACTAGACAGACAAGACTAGACAGACAAGACTAGACAGACAAGACTAGACAGACAAGACTAGACAGACAAGACTAGACAGACAAGACTAGACAGACAAGACTAGACAGACAAGACTAGACAGACAAGACTAGACAGACAAGACTAGACAGACAAGACTAGACAGACAAGACTAGACAGACAAGACTAGACAGACAAGACTAGACAGACAAGACTAGACAGACAAGACTAGACAGACAAGACTAGACAGACAAGACTAGACAGACAAGACTAGACAGACAAGACTAGACAGACAAGACTAGACAGACAAGACTAGACAGACAAGACTAGACAGACAAGACTAGACAGACAAGACTAGACAGACAAGACTAGACAGACAAGACTAGACAGACAAGACTAGACAGACAAGACTAGACAGACAAGACTAGACAGACAAGACTAGACAGACAAGACTAGACAGACAAGACTAGACAGACAAGACTAGACAGACAAGACTAGACAGACAAGACTAGACAGACAAGACTAGACAGACAAGACTAGACAGACAAGACTAGACAGACAAGACTAGACAGACAAGACTAGACAGACAAGACTAGACAGACAAGACTAGACAGACAAGACTAGACAGACAAGACTAGACAGACAAGACTAGACAGACAAGACTAGACAGACAAGACTAGACAGACAAGACTAGACAGACAAGACTAGACAGACAAGACTAGACAGACAAGACTAGACAGACAAGACTAGACAGACAAGACTAGACAGACAAGACTAGACAGACAAGACTAGACAGACAAGACTAGACAGACAAGACTAGACAGACAAGACTAGACAGACAAGACTAGACAGACAAGACTAGACAGACAAGACTAGACAGACAAGACTAGACAGACAAGACTAGACAGACAAGACTAGACAGACAAGACTAGACAGACAAGACTAGACAGACAA
This sequence comes from Phosphuga atrata, assembly GCA_944588485.1. Taxonomy (NCBI): domain Eukaryota; kingdom Metazoa; phylum Arthropoda; class Insecta; order Coleoptera; family Silphidae; genus Phosphuga; species Phosphuga atrata. Next base: position 64,527,476 of record OX155900.1, read on the forward strand.
GACTAGACAGACAAGACTAGACAGACAAGACTAGACAGACAAGACTAGACAGACAAGACTAGACAGACAAGACTAGACAGACAAGACTAGACAGACAAGACTAGACAGACAAGACTAGACAGACAAGACTAGACAGACAAGACTAGACAGACAAGACTAGACAGACAAGACTAGACAGACAAGACTAGACAGACAAGACTAGACAGACAAGACTAGACAGACAAGACTAGACAGACAAGACTAGACAGACAAGACTAGACAGACAAGACTAGACAGACAAGACTAGACAGACAAGACTAGACAGACAAGACTAGACAGACAAGACTAGACAGACAAGACTAGACAGACAAGACTAGACAGACAAGACTAGACAGACAAGACTAGACAGACAAGACTAGACAGACAAGACTAGACAGACAAGACTAGACAGACAAGACTAGACAGACAAGACTAGACAGACAAGACTAGACAGACAAGACTAGACAGACAAGACTAGACAGACAAGACTAGACAGACAAGACTAGACAGACAAGACTAGACAGACAAGACTAGACAGACAAGACTAGACAGACAAGACTAGACAGACAAGACTAGACAGACAAGACTAGACAGACAAGACTAGACAGACAAGACTAGACAGACAAGACTAGACAGACAAGACTAGACAGACAAGACTAGACAGACAAGACTAGACAGACAAGACTAGACAGACAAGACTAGACAGACAAGACTAGACAGACAAGACTAGACAGACAAGACTAGACAGACAAGACTAGACAGACAAGACTAGACAGACAAGACTAGACAGACAAGACTAGACAGACAAGACTAGACAGACAAGACTAGACAGACAAGACTAGACAGACAAGACTAGACAGACAAGACTAGACAGACAAGACTAGACAGACAAGACTAGACAGACAAGACTAGACAGACAAGACTAGACAGACAAGACTAGACAGACAAGACTAGACAGACAAGACTAGACAGACAAGACTAGACAGACAAGACTAGACAGACAAGACTAGACAGACAAGACTAGACAGACAAGACTAGACAGACAAGACTAGACAGACAAGACTAGACAGACAAGACTAGACAGACAAGACTAGACAGACAAGACTAGACAGACAAGACTAGACAGACAAGACTAGACAGACAAGACTAGACAGACAAGACTAGACAGACAAGACTAGACAGACAAGACTAGACAGACAAGACTAGACAGACAAGACTAGACAGACAAGACTAGACAGACAAGACTAGACAGACAAGACTAGACAGACAAGACTAGACAGACAAGACTAGACAGACAAGACTAGACAGACAAGACTAGACAGACAAGACTAGACAGACAAGACTAGACAGACAAGACTAGACAGACAAGACTAGACAGACAAGACTAGACAGACAAGACTAGACAGACAAGACTAGACAGACAAGACTAGACAGACAAGACTAGACAGACAAGACTAGACAGACAAGACTAGACAGACAAGACTAGACAGACAAGACTAGACAGACAAGACTAGACAGACAAGACTAGACAGACAAGACTAGACAGACAAGACTAGACAGACAAGACTAGACAGACAAGACTAGACAGACAAGACTAGACAGACAAGACTAGACAGACAAGACTAGACAGACAAGACTAGACAGACAAGACTAGACAGACAAGACTAGACAGACAAGACTAGACAGACAAGACTAGACAGACAAGACTAGACAGACAAGACTAGACAGACAAGACTAGACAGACAAGACTAGACAGACAAGACTAGACAGACAAGACTAGACAGACAAGACTAGACAGACAAGACTAGACAGACAAGACTAGACAGACAAGACTAGACAGACAAGACTAGACAGACAAGACTAGACAGACAAGACTAGACAGACAAGACTAGACAGACAAGACTAGACAGACAAGACTAGACAGACAAGACTAGACAGACAAGACTAGACAGACAAGACTAGACAGACAAGACTAGACAGACAAGACTAGACAGACAAGACTAGACAGACAAGACTAGACAGACAAGACTAGACAGACAAGACTAGACAGACAAGACTAGACAGACAAGACTAGACAGACAAGACTAGACAGACAAGACTAGACAGACAAGACTAGACAGACAAGACAAGACTAGACAGACAAGACTAGACAGACAAGACTAGACAGACAAGACTAGACAGACAAGACTAGACAGACAAGACTAGACAGACAAGACTAGACAGACAAGACTAGACAGACAAGACTAGACAGACAAGACTAGACAGACAAGACTAGACAGACAAGGCTAGACAGACAAGACTAGACAGACAAGACTAGACAGACAATACTGAACAAACAAGTTTTAGCCAAATTTACCTTGTGCACTATTTGTTCTGTGTCATCTAAATGGTCAGTTGCACACAATCGTAGCACTTCGTCCGGTGGCTTGTAGTCTCTGTATCCGGTGGGCGACGAGGAAGTTGTCCTCCTTGTGTCCTCCTCCTTCACTTTCAGCTTGCCACGCGGGTCGACTTCAAACACTTCATCGTCCATACTATCTTCCATTGCCATAGTGCGCACCATCTTAATCGACATCAAATTAAATTAATTGTTATACCTGATTGCGTTCAATAATGTTTGTCAATATTAAATTTGACAATTATTTGTGCCCTCAATTAATATGTTTCATAGCTTTAACTTTATCTTGAGCAAAGGTTAGTGAATACTATTTGTTTGCTTCGGTTAAGTTAACGAGCTCGTTGGCGATAAAAACCCAATTAATAATTCAAAACTATATCTACATAGAAGGTTACATATTATCTTACAATTAATATGCACAATGCGGCAGTGGCGTAACCAGGCCGCGGCAAACGGGCGTCCGCCACTGCCACTAGAACTAATTTGAGATTTCAAGATCTCTGAACTAGACTTGAATCTGTAGACTAATTCTCAATTAACACAAAAACAAATTTATTGTGCCTGATTTAAACTATCTAGACTATCTACTCAAAGGGCTATCGACCACGAGGTCCTTCCACTTTGTAACTTGAGAATTAACCTAGTTTATACAAAGATTCAAATTGATTTTCGTCTGTGTATAGATTGCGAACTAGTCTAGATAGTCTAGACTAGATAGTCCATACAAAGATTCAAATTGATTTTTGTTTGTTTATAAATGGCGAACTAGTCTAGATAGTCTAGATTAGATAGTCCATACAAAGATTCAAATTGATATTTGTCTGTTTATAAATCGCTAACTAGTCAAGATAGTCTAGACTGGGTGTTCTAGACTAGATAGTCCATACAAAGATTCAAGTTGATTTTCCTCTGTTTTAAGTCGCGAAATAGTCTAGATAGTCTAGACTAGATGGTCCATACAATGAGTCAAATTGATTTTCGTCTGTTTTAAATCGCGAACTAGTCTAGATAGTCTATACAAAGATGCAAATTGATTTTCGTCTGTTTATAAATCGCGAGCTAGTCTAGATAGTCTAGCCTGGATATTCTAGACTAGATAGTCCATACAAAGATTCAAGTTGATTTTCGTCTGTTTTAAGTCGCTAAATAGTCTAGATAGTCCATACAAAGATTCAAATTGATTTTTGTCTGTTTATAAATCGCTAACTAGTCAAGATAGTCTAGACTGGGTGTTCTAGACTAGATAGTCCATACAAAGATTCAAGTTGATTTTCCTCTGTTTTAAGTCGCGAAATAGTCTAGACTAGATAGTCCATACAATGAGTCAAATTGATTTTCGTCTGTTTTAAATCGCGAACTAGTCTAGATAGTCTATACAAAGATGCAAATTGATTTTCGTCTGTTTATAAATCGCGAACTAGTCTAGATAGTCTAGACTGGATATTCTAGACTAGATAGTCCATACAAAGATTTAAATTGATTTTCGTCTGTTTATAAATCGCGAACTAGTCTAGATAGTCTAGACTAGATAGTCCATACAAAATTCACATTGATTTTCGTCTTTTAAATCGCGAACTAGTATAGATAGTCTAGACTAGATAGTCCATACAAAGATTCAAATTAAGTTTCGTCTGTTTATAAATCGCGAACTAGTCTAGATAGTCCATACAAAGATTCAAATTGATTTTCGTTTGTTTGTAAATCGCGAACTAGTCTAGATAGTCTAGACTAGATAGTCCATACAAAGATTCACATTGATTTTCGTCTTTTAAATCGCGAACTAGTATAGATAGTCTAGACTAGATAGTCCATACAAAGATTCAATTTGATTTTCGTCTGTTTATAAATCGCGAACTAGTCTAGATAGTCTAGACTAGATAGTCTATACAAAGATTCAAATTGACTTTCGTCTGTTTATAAATCGCGAACTAGTCTAGATAGCCTAGACTAGATAGTCCATACAAAGCTTCAAATTGATTTTCGTCGGTTTGTAAATCGAGAACTAGTCTAGATAGTCTATATAAAGAATCAAATTGATTTTTGTATGTTTTAAATCGCGAACTAGTCTAGATAGTCTAGACTAGATAGTCCATACAAAGATTCAAATTGATTTTCGTCTGTTTATAAATCGCGAACTAGTCTAGATAGTCCATACAAAGATTAAAATTGATTTTGGTCTGTTTTAAATCGCGAACTAGTCTAGATAGTCTAGACTAGATAGTCCATACAAAGATTCAAATTGATTTTCGTCTGTTTTTAAATCGCGAACTAGTCTAGATAGTCCATACAAAGATTCAAATTGATTTTTGTCTGTTTATAAATCGCGAACTAGTCTAGATAGTCTAGACTAGATAGTCTATACAAAGATTCAAATTGATTTTCGTCTGTTTATAAATCGCGAACTAGTCTAGATAGAATAGACTAGATAGTCCATACAAAGATTCAAATTGATTTTCGTCTGTTTATAAATCGCGAACTAGTCTAGATAGTCTAGACTAGATAGTCCATACAAAGATTCAAATTGATTTTCGTCTGTTTATAAATCGCGAACTAGTCTAGATAGTCTAGACTAGATAGTCCATACAAAGATTCACATTGATTTTCGTCTTTTAAATCGCGAACTAATATAGATAGTCTAGACTAGATAGTCGATACAAAGATTCAATTTCATTTTCGTCTGTTTATAAATCGCGAACTAGTCTAGATAGTCTAGACTAGATATTCTAGACTAGCTAGTCCATACAAAGATTCAAATTGATTTTCGTCTGTTTATAAATCGCGAACTAGTCTAGATAGTCCATACAAAGATTAAAATTGATTTTGGTCTGTTTTAAATCGCGAACTAGTCTAGATAGTCTAGACTAGATAGTCTATACAAAGATTCAAATTGACTTTCGTCTGTTTATAAATCGCGAACTAGTCTAGATAGCCTAGACTAGATAGTCCATACAAAGCTTCAAATTGATTTTCGTCGGTTTGTAAATCGAGAACTAGTCTAGATAGTCTATATAAAGAATCAAATTGATTTTCGTATGTTTTAAATCGCGAACTAGTCTAGATAGTCTAGACTAGATAGTCCATACAAAGATTCAAATTGATTTTCGTCTGTTTATAAATCGCGAACTAGTCTAGATAGTCCATACAAAGATTAAAATTGATTTTGGTCTGTTTTAAATCGCGAACTAGTCTAGATAGTCTAGACTAGATAGTCCATACAAAGATTCAAATTGATTTTTGTCTGTTTATAAATCGCGAACTAGTCTAGATAGTCTATACTAGATAGTCCATACAAAGATTCAATTTGATTTGCGTCTGTTTATAAATCGCGAACTAGTCTAGATAGTCTATACAAAGATTTAAATTGATTTTCTTCTGTTTATAAATCGCGAACTAGTCTAGATAGTCTAGACTAGACAGTCTAGAATCTTGAATCTTGGATAAACTTTGGATAAATCTTTGGATAAACTATGTTAATTCTCAAGTTATAGGGCGGAAGGACCTCGTGGTCGATAGCCCTTTGAATAAAGTATACATTATATATATTTTCTAAAGTTACAAACACACGAACTTAGTTTGTTTATTTTGGACTATCTAGACTAAGTCATGATTTATAGACAGACGATGATTAATTTAAATTATGATGACATAGTCCAGTCTAATTTAGACATATCTAGTTTAATCTGGTCCTAATCCTGTTCAGTTTAATGCAGGCGTAATCCTGCCTAGTTTAATCCAGACGTAATCCTGTCTAGTTTAATTAAGATATAACCATGTCTAGTCTAATCTAATCTAGAGATAATCTTGTATGGTACTATCTAAGGCTAGATATAAGAAGACTAGTATTATCTTGTTTAACTAGACAAGACTAGATTAAACTAGACATAGTCCAGTCTAGTTTAGACATTATCCTATGTAGTTTAATCTGGTCATTATCCTGTTTAGTTTAATCTAGACATAATCCTGCCTAGTTCAATCCAGATATAATCCTGTCTAGTTTAATCAAGATATGACTCTGTCTAGTCTAATCTAATCTAGATATAATCCTGTCTGGTAGAATCTAGGCTACAATTAAGAAGAGTAGTATTATCTAGTTTAACTAGACAAGACTTGATTAAACTAGACATAGTCTAGTCTAGTAAAGACATTGTCCTATCTAGTTTAATCTGGTCATAATCCTGTTTAGTTTAATCTAGGCGTAATCCTGCCAAGTTTAATCCAGATATAAGCCTGACTAGTTTAATCAAGATATGACCTTGTCTAGTCTAGTCTAGTCTAACCTAGACATAATCTTGTCAGGTAGAATCTAGGCTACATCTAAGAAGACTAGTATTATCTAGTTTAACTAGACAAGACTAGATTAAACTAGACATAGTCCAGTCTAGTTTAGACTTTGTCCTATCTAGTTTAATCTGGTCATAATCCTGTTTAGTTTAATCTAGTCGTAATCCTGCCTAGTTTAATCTAGACATAATCCTGTCTTGTTTAATCAAGCTGTGACTCTGTCTAGTCTATTCTAATCTAGGCATAATTCTAGCTGATAGAATCAAGGCTACATCTAAGAAAACTAGTATTGTCTAGTATAACTAGACAAGACTAGATTAAACTAGACATAGTCTAGTCTACTTTAATCTCAACATAATCCTGTCTAGTTTAATCTGGACATAATCCTGTCTAGTTTAACCTAGACATAATCCTGACTACCTTAATCTAGATATAATCCTGTCTAGTCTAACCTATTCTAGATATAATTCTGTCTAGTTTACTCAAGATATAACTCTGTCTAGTCTAATCTAATCTAGACATAATCTTGTCCAGATTCATCTAAGCTAGACGTAAGAAGACTTTAATTAGGTTTTCTTTAATTAACTTTATAATAACTTTAGTTTAATTAGGCAAGACTAGATTAGATTCTAGTTAAAGTAGACATAGTCCAGTCTAGTTTAAAGATTGTTCCATCTAGCCCAATCTGGACGTAATCCTGTCTAGTTTAATCGAGGTATAATCCTGTCTAGTTTAGTCTAGACATAATACCCTCTAGTCAGAGGCAATGATAAATTTAGACTAGACGATATTATGTCTAGACTAAACTAGAGTAAGGTAATCGCTAATCATTTCTCAGACTGGTAGTATGTAAACTATGTTTTAAACTATATTTTACAATGAACTTGTTAATAATAATTTATTTCATCGAATACACATAACATATGATACAGACTTAATACAAATTAAGAATAACTGCAACATTCTGATACATTAAATGAAATTTGTCCGGTATATTGTTGATCTTAAGCTCTTATATTATTATCAATTGATATTAAAGTGACCTAGTAACTTATATATGCTAGGTTATTGCCACTTAAATTAATAAATTTCCTTTAAAGATAACTATTTACCTAGAAAATCGCTAATCAGCTCGGCGAATAATCCGCAAATATGGACCATATGTAACAGTTAATTAATTTATATGAATATTTACACACACACCGTTTGAATACTTAGTGCAATATCAATTAGGCGGATTTAGTGTACACATGCGCGCCGATTTCGACCAACATTTCCTCGAAGAAATCGCCAAATTGCCGGATTTTGGGCGTTTAATGCACGCGAACGCGGTTTCAGTTTGTTTGGTGGATTCTTCAGGTGGCCGCCATATTGGCTTACAGTGCTTGCACTAGGTCGGGCCCGCAGGATCAATGAAATCGTTCACGGAACACGCCTTGCATTTTCCACCACGGCTAGTCTACTGAGTAAGGTTAACAACTGTTCTTGTATTATTTGCTCTGTTATCAGTCTGTATCATTCAAGTGTTTGTCTCATTATTGTTATTGATTTATTCGGTTACTGTCTAGTCTTGTCTGTCTAGACTTGTCTGTCTAGTCTTGTCTGTCTAGTCTTGTCTGTCTAGTCTTGTCTGTCTAGTCTTGTCTGTCTAGTCTTGTCTGTCTAGTCTTGTCTGTCTAGTCTTGTCTGTCTAGTCTTGTCTGTCTAGTCTTGTCTGTCTAGTCTTGTCTGTCTAGTCTTGTCTGTCTAGTCTTGTCTGTCTAGTCTTGTCTGTCTAGTCTTGTCTGTCTAGTCTTGTCTGTCTAGTCTTGTCTGTCTAGTCTTGTCTGTCTAGTCTTGTCTGTCTAGTCTTGTCTGTCTAGTCTTGTCTGTCTAGTCTTGTCTGTCTAGTCTTGTCTGTCTAGTCTTGTCTGTCTAGTCTTGTCTGTCTAGTCTTGTCTGTCTAGTCTTGTCTGTCTAGTCTTGTCTGTCTAGTCTTGTCTGTCTAGTCTTGTCTGTCTAGTCTTGTCTGTCTAGTCTTGTCTGTCTAGTCTTGTCTGTCTAGTCTTGTCTGTCTAGTCTTGTCTGTCTAGTCTTGTCTGTCTAGTCTTGTCTGTCTAGTCTTGTCTGTCTAGTCTTGTCTGTCTAGTCTTGTCTGTCTAGTCTTGTCTGTCTAGTCTTGTCTGTCTAGTCTTGTCTGTCTAGTCTTGTCTGTCTAGTCTTGTCTGTCTAGTCTTGTCTGTCTAGTCTTGTCTGTCTAGTCTTGTCTGTCTAGTCTTGTCTGTCTAGTCTTGTCTGTCTAGTCTTGTCTGTCTAGTCTTGTCTGTCTAGTCTTGTCTGTCTAGTCTTGTCTGTCTAGTCTTGTCTGTCTAGTCTTGTCTGTCTAGTCTTGTCTGTCTAGTCTTGTCTGTCTAGTCTTGTCTGTCTAGTCTTGTCTGTCTAGTCTTGTCTGTCTAGTCTTGTCTGTCTAGTCTTGTCTGTCTAGTCTTGTCTGTCTAGTCTTGTCTGTCTAGTCTTGTCTGTCTAGTCTTGTCTGTCTAGTCTTGTCTGTCTAGTCTTGTCTGTCTAGTCTTGTCTGTCTAGTCTTGTCTGTCTAGTCTTGTCTGTCTAGTCTTGTCTGTCTAGTCTTGTCTGTCTAGTCTTGTCTGTCTAGTCTTGTCTGTCTAGTCTTGTCTGTCTAGTCTTGTCTGTCTAGTCTTGTCTGTCTAGTCTTGTCTGTCTAGTCTTGTCTGTCTAGTCTTGTCTGTCTAGTCTTGTCTGTCTAGTCTTGTCTGTCTAGTCTTGTCTGTCTAGTCTTGTCTGTCTAGTCTTGTCTGTCTAGTCTTGTCTGTCTAGTCTTGTCTGTCTAGTCTTGTCTGTCTAGTCTTGTCTGTCTAGTCTTGTCTGTCTAGTCTTGTCTGTCTAGTCTTGTCTGTCTAGTCTTGTCTGTCTAGTCTTGTCTGTCTAGTCTTGTCTGTCTAGTCTTGTCTGTCTAGTCTTGTCTGTCTAGTCTTGTCTGTCTAGTCTTGTCTGTCTAGTCTTGTCTGTCTAGTCTTGTCTGTCTAGTCTTGTCTGTCTAGTCTTGTCTGTCTAGTCTTGTCTGTCTAGTCTTGTCTGTCTAGTCTTGTCTGTCTAGTCTTGTCTGTCTAGTCTTGTCTGTCTAGTCTTGTCTGTCTAGTCTTGTCTGTCTAGTCTTGTCTGTCTAGTCTTGTCTGTCTAGTCTTGTCTGTCTAGTCTTGTCTGTCTAGTCTTGTCTGTCTAGTCTTGTCTGTCTAGTCTTGTCTGTCTAGTCTTGTCTGTCTAGTCTTGTCTGTCTAGTCTTGTCTGTCTAGTCTTGTCTGTCTAGTCTTGTCTGTCTAGTCTTGTCTGTCTAGTCTTGTCTGTCTAGTCTTGTCTGTCTAGTCTTGTCTGTCTAGTCTTGTCTGTCTAGTCTTGTCTGTCTAGTCTTGTCTGTCTAGTCTTGTCTGTCTAGTCTTGTCTGTCTAGTCTTGTCTGTCTAGTCTTGTCTGTCTAGTCTTGTCTGTCTAGTCTTGTCTGTCTAGTCTTGTCTGTCTAGTCTTGTCTGTCTAGTCTTGTCTGTCTAGTCTTGTCTGTCTAGTCTTGTCTGTCTAGTCTTGTCTGTCTAGTCTTGTCTGTCTAGTCTTGTCTGTCTAGTCTTGTCTGTCTAGTCTTGTCTGTCTAGTCTTGTCTGTCTAGTCTTGTCTGTCTAGTCTTGTCTGTCTAGTCTTGTCTGTCTAGTCTTGTCTGTCTAGTCTTGTCTGTCTAGTCTTGTCTGTCTAGTCTTGTCTGTCTAGTCTTGTCTGTCTAGTCTTGTCTGTCTAGTCTTGTCTGTCTAGTCTTGTCTGTCTAGTCTTGTCTGTCTAGTCTTGTCTGTCTAGTCTTGTCTGTCTAGTCTTGTCTGTCTAGTCTTGTCTGTCTAGTCTTGTCTGTCTAGTCTTGTCTGTCTAGTCTTGTCTGTCTAGTCTTGTCTGTCTAGTCTTGTCTGTCTAGTCTTGTCTGTCTAGTCTTGTCTGTCTAGTCTTGTCTGTCTAGTCTTGTCTGTCTAGTCTTGTCTGTCTAGTCTTGTCTGTCTAGTCTTGTCTGTCTAGTCTTGTCTGTCTAGTCTTGTCTGTCTAGTCTTGTCTGTCTAGTCTTGTCTGTCTAGTCTTGTCTGTCTAGTCTTGTCTGTCTAGTCTTGTCTGTCTAGTCTTGTCTGTCTAGTCTTGTCTGTCTAGTCTTGTCTGTCTAGTCTTGTCTGTCTAGTCTTGTCTGTCTAGTCTTGTCTGTCTAGTCTTGTCTGTCTAGTCTTGTCTGTCTAGTCTTGTCTGTCTAGTCTTGTCTGTCTAGTCTTGTCTGTCTAGTCTTGTCTGTCTAGTCTTGTCTGTCTAGTCTTGTCTGTCTAGTCTTGTCTGTCTAGTCTTGTCTGTCTAGTCTTGTCTGTCTAGTCTTGTCTGTCTAGTCTTGTCTGTCTAGTCTTGTCTGTCTAGTCTTGTCTGTCTAGTCTTGTCTGTCTAGTCTTGTCTGTCTAGTCTTGTCTGTCTAGTCTTGTCTGTCTAGTCTTGTCTGTCTAGTCTTGTCTGTCTAGTCTTGTCTGTCTAGTCTTGTCTGTCTAGTCTTGTCTGTCTAGTCTTGTCTGTCTAGTCTTGTCTGTCTAGTCTTGTCTGTCTAGTCTTGTCTGTCTAGTCTTGTCTGTCTAGTCTTGTCTGTCTAGTCTTGTCTGTCTAGTCTTGTCTGTCTAGTCTTGTCTGTCTAGTCTTGTCTGTCTAGTCTTGTCTGTCTAGTCTTGTCTGTCTAGTCTTGTCTGTCTAGTCTTGTCTGTCTAGTCTTGTCTGTCTAGTCTTGTCTGTCTAGTCTTGTCTGTCTAGTCTTGTCTGTCTAGTCTTGTCTGTCTAGTCTTGTCTGTCTAGTCTTGTCTGTCTAGTCTTGTCTGTCTAGTCTTGTCTGTCTAGTCTTGTCTGTCTAGTCTTGTCTGTCTAGTCTTGTCTGTCTAGTCTTGTCTGTCTAGTCTTGTCTGTCTAGTCTTGTCTGTCTAGTCTTGTCTGTCTAGTCTTGTCTGTCTAGTCTTGTCTGTCTAGTCTTGTCTGTCTAGTCTTGTCTGTCTAGTCTTGTCTGTCTAGTCTTGTCTGTCTAGTCTTGTCTGTCTAGTCTTGTCTGTCTAGTCTTGTCTGTCTAGTCTTGTCTGTCTAGTCTTGTCTGTCTAGTCTTGTCTGTCTAGTCTTGTCTGTCTAGTCTTGTCTGTCTAGTCTTGTCTGTCTAGTCTTGTCTGTCTAGTCTTGTCTGTCTAGTCTTGTCTGTCTAGTCTTGTCTGTCTAGTCTTGTCTGTCTAGTCTTGTCTGTCTAGTCTTGTCTGTCTAGTCTTGTCTGTCTAGTCTTGTCTGTCTAGTCTTGTCTGTCTAGTCTTGTCTGTCTAGTCTTGTCTGTCTAGTCTTGTCTGTCTAGTCTTGTCTGTCTAGTCTTGTCTGTCTAGTCTTGTCTGTCTAGTCTTGTCTGTCTAGTCTTGTCTGTCTAGTCTTGTCTGTCTAGTCTTGTCTGTCTAGTCTTGTCTGTCTAGTCTTGTCTGTCTAGTCTTGTCTGTCTAGTCTTGTCTGTCTAGTCTTGTCTGTCTAGTCTTGTCTGTCTAGTCTTGTCTGTCTAGTCTTGTCTGTCTAGTCTTGTCTGTCTAGTCTTGTCTGTCTAGTCTTGTCTGTCTAGTCTTGTCTGTCTAGTCTTGTCTGTCTAGTCTTGTCTGTCTAGTCTTGTCTGTCTAGTCTTGTCTGTCTAGTCTTGTCTGTCTAGTCTTGTCTGTCTAGTCTTGTCTGTCTAGTCTTGTCTGTCTAGTCTTGTCTGTCTAGTCTTGTCTGTCTAGTCTTGTCTGTCTAGTCTTGTCTGTCTAGTCTTGTCTGTCTAGTCTTGTCTGTCTAGTCTTGTCTGTCTAGTCTTGTCTGTCTAGTCTTGTCTGTCTAGTCTTGTCTGTCTAGTCTTGTCTGTCTAGTCTTGTCTGTCTAGTCTTGTCTGTCTAGTCTTGTCTGTCTAGTCTTGTCTGTCTAGTCTTGTCTGTCTAGTCTTGTCTGTCTAGTCTTGTCTGTTTAGTCTTGTCTGTCTAGTCTTGTCTGTCTAGTCTTGTCTGTCTAGTCTTGTCTGTCTAGTCTTGTCTGTCTAGTCTTGTCTGTCTAGTCTTGTCTGTCTAGTCCTCCTCGATGGTGTAGTTGACAACATACCCGCCTTTCAATGCGGGAGATCCGGGTTCGAATGCTGGTCGGGGAGACAACAACTAGGGCGGTTTTCACTAACCGTCCGGCTTGCCCACCCTGAATGAATGCAACATATGCGATACCAGGGTGGCGCATACTAAAAGCCAAGGTGAAATAATCAAACGGAAATGTTTGTGATCGAATCACATTTCCAACTTTCTATTACGTTTCGACCGGCAAGTTGCTAAGCAAGAGATTACTTGTAAAAATGCAAATCCGTTTATACAACGCATTGGTCCGATCTCGCAACACGCCGCACTCGTGTCAATATTAACAACGTTTGTCGCTTTTCAATATTCATAAAAACAAATCGGAGTCTCCTTATATGATAAACTATGCAGATTATTATTCGGATTATTAACATCGCAATTAACAATAATGCACTACAAAAAAGATTTTTTCAAGATCATGTAGTATGTAGTGAATACTATACTATACATGGACTATACATAGATCTATCTATTTATCTGTTGACCTGTTAATCTATACATCTGATTATCTGTTCATATGTTCATTCATTTATCTATTTTTCTATTCATCTATTTATATATATTCATCTAATTATCTATTTATCTATTTATACACAGATTTGTCTATTTATGAATAGATTTATCCATTTATACATCTGTCTATCTATTCATTTGTGCATCTATACATCTGTTTATCTGTTTATGGGTTCATGTGTTGGTGTGTTTCTGTCAGTGGTCGCCAAAGTGGTCGATACCGACTCCAGGGGGTCGATACGAGTTCTCCAGGTGTCGATTAATACACAAAGGGGGTCGATCAAAGGGAGTCGATTAAAACTAGGTGGTCGAAAGGGGGTCGATTAATACCAAAGAGGATCAATCAAAGAGGATCAAGACTTGTTCAAGACTTGGAGAATATGCATGTTCCCGCATGGTTTACTACTGGCTTTAATCTTGCTGCTTCTCTTCAGACATATCCATCCCATTAATATCAACTATTTTAATAAACAGGTATGTCAACATATGTTTAAGGTGTTCGGTAGTAGTCGCAAAATGACAGTAATGCAAAATATGAGTTAATGTTTTTATTAAATACTTAAACTGGGACTCGATATGAAGGCAAATATTATATGAAGGGGTAATGAAGGGGTATTCTATGAACGGAATAAAAAGTTTGGGGACCCCTGGTTTATATGTTCATATGTTCATTTGTTCGTATGTTTATTTGTTCATATGTTTATTTGTTCATATGTTCATTTGTTCATATGTTCATTTGTTCATATGTTTATTCATCTGCTTATCTGATCATCTGTTTATCTGTACATCTGTTTATCTATTCATCTGTTTATCTGTTCCTCTGTTCATCTGTTCATGTGTTCATCTGTCCAACTGTTTATCTGTTCATGTTTTCATCTGTTCACATATTTATCTATTTATCTATTGATCTATTTAGGGGTCTTCGGGTTTCTCTCACCCGATCAATTTATCGCTGCTGTACATTGCCATGCGAACTGCTATATACACAAGTTTATATAAACAATGCAAAATAGGTTTTGCAAATTCAGTTTTCGCAGGAATAACTTTTCAATTTTCCAAAATCTGGTTTTACCAAAATGTATGCATTCTTGAACTAATTGTAAGTCAGTCTCTAAATCATTATGATGCATTTCTTCCAAGAAAATGACTTTTGCCGCAAGGGTTGATGATGAAAATTCACCCATTTTGGTCAAAAATGAAAACTTTCCATTGAACCTGTTGTAGGCCTCCTGTTGTTTTTTAATTCGGATACGAGTCTATCCATAAGGACGAGAAATGTATTGACCCTGAAAATATCACTTGTAGTCACTCTCGTTTCTTCATCGCTTGTTTCTGCATATATTGTTTTCCTTTTCGGTTGTCTTTTGTTTACTGCTTCGACACGCTTAATTCCATCTCCTTTTCTTCTAAATGCTTAAAATTCTCTCGTTCAGCTACGAAAAACTTTCAAAGGGATTCGTAAAGATCGGCAAGAGTGATCACATCTACGGTAAAAGCCTGCAATTGAGCATTATTGAATAAACTTTGTTTATTCTTTCAAAAGACACCACACAACAACCATTACCGACGTTTCCAGTTTTTCTAAATTTAAAAGTATTCCCGTCGCGTCCTTTCGCGTTACAGGTTTTTCGGTACAATCTTCCTTGATTGGTACCAACGTTTTAAGAACTTTGTGCCAAGAAACTCTCAAACTTCTAGATGCGTCCTCTCTAGCTGACCAACGTGTCAAATTTACTCTTTTTAGCGTTTTCCCTTTCTTAATTTCATGAATTTGTCATTAACTTTTGCCAGCGTTGTGTCGAATTTATAAAAATCTTAGTCTTAGATATTCAACATGACTCGCTAAAAAAGGACCGAATTCAGCTAATAGTTGAAAAAACCTTCAATAAATTCCGTTAATCGGATGAACTTTTAATTTTTCCCTCTATGGCACACAACCGAAAAAAAATAATACATATAAGAAATTGCATGACTGAATCAACAGAGGCGGCTTTTCTTTTCAGCGGCTTTTTAGTTTGTATCGCCGCCTATATCTGTCTCTCTCAGACTCAATGCCACTATGCGGCATATGCCCCTTACAGCTCGGCCCCGTCGATCCTGCTTCGACCAACCACTACTACGCAAATTGTAGAAAAAAAATATTTCAAAATATGTGAAACATATTACATGTTGAATTGTTTGTGTGGACCTAATAACATTTACATTAAGGTATATAAATATGAATCTTTTTAATTTCTGTACGAAAAAAAAAATGTTGGCCCCAAATTTGCCGCTGCTAAAATCTGCCGCCCTGGGCTCCAGCCTACACAGCCTGCTGGTAAATCCAGCACTGTCTCCTAGTTTAGACATTGTTTTAAGACAAAACCGCGTATGTTTTGTTTAACAACGATTTACGCTTGTATTCGTCGTCAAAATCACGAGACTTCTATTTGGACTGGCAGCGAGTCCGGATCCGCTTTTCGGTTTAAAAATCGCGCGTTCAACGAAAAAATAAATACACGTGATCGAGCCTCACGTGATTAATGGACGACCCCTTATATATTCATCTAATTAATTATTTATACTTAGATTTATTTATACATCTATCTATGTATATGTCATCTCTTCATGTGTACATCTGTTTATCTGTAAATTCTATCTAACTATCTGTTTATTTATTCATCTAACTATCTATATATAAATTTATCAATTTACGCTATTAACTATTTATAATATTTTGTGAAATTATGAAAAATTTTGTGAAATAAGAAAAAAAATTTTTTTTGATTTTTTGTTAAATAGTGAAAAATTTTATCCAAAATTTGTGAAATTCTGTGCAATAATGAAAAATTTTATTCAAAATTTTGTGAAATTAGAAGAAATTTTATCAAAAAATTGTGAAATTTTGTGAAACAATGAAAGCTTTTTAGAAATTTTGCGAAATAATAAAAAAATTATTTTATCAAAAATTTATGAAATTTTGTGACAAAAAAAAATTTTTATCCAAAATTTTGTGAAATTATGAAAAGTTTTATCAAAACCCATTTTGTGAAACAATGAGAGGTTTTTAGAAATTTATTGAAAACATGAAACATTTTATGAAAAATTTGTGAAATTTGGTGAAATAATGAAAAATTTTATTAAAAATTTTGTGAATCTATGAAAAATTTTATCAAAAATTTGTGAAATTTTATGAAACAATGAATTAAATTTTGTGAAATAATGACAAATTTTAGATAAATATTTATACAAAGATACTATCTATATCATGAGCATAGCCAGGGGGAGGTTTGGGGGTTCAACATCTTGAATCATTGCGCAGATCTTGCATGGTTCGATTTAGTGCTTCCAATGAACGTTAGCGCATAAGTTCATTCATCCCATTGCGCATTCATCCCATATGATAATTTTACTTGATTTAACACATTATTAACATTTTGGCCATTGCCGATTGTTTCGCAAAGTTGCATGTGGGTGTTTCAGTCGTCTAAAGGTTTAACGGTAGTTTAAACGCTGATTGAGTCGTTCTGCATCCTTCTAGCAACGTGGCCTCTATGCCTGAAGAAGCAACTGCTACGACAATTTCGGATCTCGCACGAACAGTGGCTAAAATCAATGACAAGAGGAATGTTTTTTCCACCGAGCGCATCGAGGAAAAATAAGCCACCATTTCCATCATCAATTGCCTTCATTAACTTATCGTACACATCCTTCAGTGTTGAGTTCAACAGTGGTACACTCATTGAAACTGATTCTTTCAATGCACCTCGGTCGTATTCACGTTCATGTTCCAATTCTCGATTGAAAGCGTCGTTCGTAGCATTTGACGTTGGCATTCCTAACTTTACTAACAAACTGCCGTTTCACATGTCTTCTATCAAAAGCAAAGCCTGGTTATGTATTTCCTCATTCACCTCGAGATCGGAATTCCCTGAAGTGACAGGAATTCTATGTAAAATGTCTTCTGACATGTCATCCTTCAATGACAATTGGATTTCAATTGGATTCGATATCGGAAACATCGATCGAAATAATGATAACAAATAATGGGCGTATCTGATTTGGAGATGCAGAAATAACTGATTCAGCCATTATACTGTCCCAACGATTTTCGTTTTCAAGCAAATTGAGCTGTTGACATGCAGCACGAAATGTTGCGCCCACTGCACCATTGACAGTTCGAAGTGATTTAAAGGATGTCGGCCCACGAACATTAGACAGTAGAGTAACGTTAGTGCAAATGGATCGCTTTGGCAAATAAAAAACAAACTTCCCAATGTTGTCACTGGAGGTGTTTCAGCAACATTTGACGCGTTGAAATAAACTTGTTGGCCATTTTCTAGATGCACCGCCAAATGTAAAACACGTGGATGACGTTTATGAATTGGGAATGAAAAGCGCCATCTAATGGCATAGCTTAAGTTATAGCTTCGACTGTGCAAATATATGTGGGGTTCCATAAAAAATGAATTATTTTCATTATTATTACCTTTTTTCGTGAATTTTTCCAATATTTTAATAGTAACTATAATAGCAGGGGTGGAGGCAAATGCAATAAATAAAAAATCATAAAAATCACTCCAGCCGTTCTTGAGTTTTTAAAAGCCAAAAAATTCAAACCCGACTGTGTTTTATATATTAAGATATTATATTGAAATAATGAGAGACGACGAGAGGCGACTCTCTTCAAGTGAGCATGGTAATGTGGAGTTTAGGAACCGTTGTGTGTCAATTTTAAAGAGTAAATTGGCGCATTTCTGTTTTTTGTATTTTCTTCAAACCCCCACCGAAACTAAACCCTGGCTACGCCCATGCTCTATCTATATATCGATTTATTTGTTCATCGGTTGATGTGTTCATGTATTCAGTTGTTTATCTATTGATCTAATTACCAATCTAATATACCAGGCCTATGTACAGGTAATTTGTAATTACCTCTATAGGAGTTAATATTGTATGTATATTTCTTATATCTGCATATGTACTTATCGGATTGAATAAATAAATAAATAAATTATCTATTCATCTATTTATCTAAGTCACGATTTTTCTAGACTAATAGCATAGAATAAAATTGCGCTGTAATTGGATTGAAAAGTTAAATATTCCAAGTAAGTTAAGACGGATTAATTTAGTTTTGTTGACGTAGAGGAGCGGTTTTGTTGGCGAACATTGGGCGCACTAAAAGCTTTGAAATTTGATACACGATTTGTTTTTCAATCCCCGCACTAACTAAATGGTATAGTTGGATGTACGGTAAAACTTCTTTGATCTGCGTATAAGCAAATTTACATTTAATCAAAACTGAATTACAAAACCGCTATCTAAAAAACATAATATTAGACTTAGATCAGACACACAGACAAGACTAAAAACACAAGATTAAAACAAACAAGACTAGACAGACAAGACTAGACAGACAAGAATAGACGGACAAGACTAGACGGACAAGACTAGACAGACAAGACTAGACAGACAGGACTAGACAGACAAGACTAGACGGACAAGACTAGACGGACAAGACTAGACGGACTAGACTAGACGGACAAGACTAGACGGACAAGACTAGACAGACAAGACTAGACAGACAATAATAGACAGACAAGACTAGGCAGACGAGACTAGACAAGCTAGATTATACAAAGAAGACTAGACAAACAAGATTAGATACAGAAGACTGCACAATTAAGACTAGTCAGATGTAAATTAGATTATAATGACCAAACTGATCACACAATAAATCTAACTGTATGGACTAGAATCTAATTAATAACCAAACAAGATTTTTTTAATTTCTTGGCAAGCAACAACAACGTCGACACACGCCTAACCGGCTTGACCAATGAGATTGTTGCTTTCAGATGGTGTGACTGCATAAAATATTCATGGATTTGTTCAATCTAATTTGTTTACTTCTTGAGATTCAGCATTATTTAACTAACATTTAATTGCATTGAATAATGTAGAACAATTTTAAATTAAATATTAAGGATTGAGCGCAAAAGTGCTATATATATATATATATATATATATATATATATATATATATATATATCAGTAATTTGGTAATTAGTCTAATAGTATACACAGACAATATTTAAAAAACTGTAATACATTTAAATATATTATATTGTCTTATCTAAGTTTGTACTACCTATCTAGTTACTATTTTTCGTCGCAGTTACTATTACTTCCTATAGTCATATAGCCTTACATAAGTGTCATCGAAGTGTTGACATTCTCGCAATCGAAGTATCAGAAAAGTGTAGTTGTTCTGTTTTATTATGAAATGTCGACAAGACATGTCGTTTTATACGTCCAACGTTTCCTTGTTGTGTATAGCTAAGATATCTGTTATATCTTGACTATTTATTCTGCGACTTATTTGTGTTATTTAATCTTGCGCTTTCGAAGTTTTAAAAAATAAATTGAATTAGTAATTTTTGTGTCCCGAATAAAATCTCGGTGAAAAAGTGTCGTCGAAGTGCAACGAAGGATAGTCGAAGTGCAAACGAAGTGTTTCATTGATAACGAAGTGTCGAGCGGCACAAATGTCAACACTTCATAATAAAATAGTTCAACGACACTTTAGCGATACTTCGATTGCGCGAATGTCAACATTTCGTCGACACTTTACGGCTTACATTACTATTACAGCTTACATTATTATTACATTTTTACAGCTTACATTACTATTACAGCAACACGTTACTAGTGTTATTTCGATTGCGCGAATGTCAACACTTCCCCGACATTTCATAATAAAACAGAACAACGACACTTTACTGATACTTTGATAGCGAGAATGTCAACATTTCGATAACACTTCATAATGAAACAGTTCGGCGACACGGTACTGATATTCGATTGCGCGAAAGTCAACATTTCATCGACACTTTACAGCTTACTAGAGCAACACGTTACTAGTGATACTTCGGTTGCGCGAATGTCAACACTTCCCCGACACTTCATAACAAAACAGAACAACGACACTTTACTGATGCTTCGATTGCGAGAATGTCAACACTTCGATGACACTTCATGATGAAACAGTTCAACGACAATGTACTGATACTTCGATTGCGCGAATGTCAAAATTTCGTCGACACTTGACAACTTACTAGACACGTTAGCAACACGTTACTAGTACAACTTACAGCAGGTTCGTCTTCTTTGTACTTACTAGTATAACTTAGAGCAACTTATTTTTAACTTCAATTTTCAGTTTTCTAAAAGACACTTCCCTGACACTTCGTTGTCGCATTATCGACACTTCCTCGACAGAAAATCAGTCCGATTCGATGAAGTCTCTACGAAGTCTCTTTCAGTGAAGTGTCGATAATGCGTAAACGAAGTGTCGTTAAAGTGAAATAATTTGTGAATTTTGTTAAATAATGAAAAAATTTTTGAAATTATGAAAAAGTTTATCCAAAATTTGTGAAATAATTAATAAAATTTTTGAATTTTTGACCAAAATTTTATGAATTTAAGAAAAATTTTATCAAAAATTCTGTGAAACAATGAGTTTTTTAGAAATTTTGTGAAATAATGAAATTTTTTTTTACAAAATTTTGTGAAATTATGAAGTATTTTATCAAAATTTTTTGAAATTTTGTGAAACAATAAATTTTTTTTTGTAATTTTGTTAAATAATGAAAAATTTGATCCAAAATTTTGTAAAATTATGAAATATTTTATCAAACATTTGTGAAATTATGTGAAACAATATTTTTTTTTTGTAATTTTGTTAAATAATGACAAATTTGATCTAAAATTTTGTGAAATTTTGAAATATTTTATCAAAAATTTGTGAAATTTTGTGAAACAATGAGTTTTTTAGAAATTTTGTGAAATAATGAAATTTTTTTTTACAAAATTTTGTGAAATTATGAAGTATTTTATCAAAAATTTTTGAAATTTTGTGAAACAATAAATTTTTTTTGTAATTTTGTTAAATAATGAAAAATTTGATCCAAAATTTTGTAAAATTATGAAATATTTTATCAAACATTTTTGAAATTATGTGAAACAATATTTTTTTTTTGTAATTTTGTTAAATAATGACAAATTTGATCTAAAATTTTGTGAAATTTTGAAATATTTTATCAAAAATTTGTGAAATTTTGTGAAACAATGAGTTTTTTAGAAATTTTGTGAAATAATGAAATTTTTTTTCCAAAATTTTGTGAAATTATAAAGTATTTTGTCAAAAATTTGTGAAATTTTGTGAAACAATAAAATTTTTTTGTAATTTTGTTAAATAATGAAAAATTTGATTTTCAAATTTAATTCCAAAATTTTGTGAAATTATGAAATATTTTATCAATAATTTGTGAAATTATGTGAAACAATAAATTTTTTTGTAACTGTTAAATAATGAAAAATTTGATTCAAAATTTTGTGAAATTATGAAAAATTTGTGAAATTTTGTGAAACAATGAATTTTGTTGTAATTTTGTTAAATATTGAAAAATTTTGTTCCAAAATTTTGTTAAATTAAGAAAAAAATTTATCAAAAATTTTGGAAATATTGTTAAACTGAAATTTTGTTGTAATTTAGTTTTAAAAATTTTATCCAAAATTTTATTAAATTAGGAAATAATTTAACAAAAAATTGTGAAATTTTGTGAAACAATGAAATTTGTTTTGAATTTTTTGAAATAATGAAAAATTTTATCCAAAATTTATGAAATTTTGACAATGAAATATTTTATCCAAAATATAAAAAGTTTGGTCAAAAATTCTTGAAATTTTGTGAAGCAATAAAATTTTTGTTGAAATTTTGTGAAATTATGAAAAATTTGATCCAAAATTTTGTGAAATTATGAAAAATTTTATCAAAAATTTGGGAAATTATGTGAAGCAATGAAAATTTTTTGTAATTTTGTTAAATAATTAAAACTTTTGCATAAAATTTTGATAATTAGGAAAAATGTAATTAAAAATTTGTGAAATTTTGTGAAACAATTAGTTTTTTTTAGAAATTTTGGAAATAATGAAAAATTTTATAAAAAAATCATGAAATTGTGTGACAATGAAAAATTGTATCCAAAAAAATTTTTGTGAAACAATAAAAAAAAAATTTAATTTTGTGAAATTATGAAAAATTTGATCCAAAATTTTGTGAAATTATGAAAAATTTGTGAAATTTTGTGAAACAATTAAATTTTCTTGTAATTTTGTTAAATACTGAAAAATTTGATCCAAAATTTTGAAAAACAAGAAAAAAATTTATCTTACTAATTTTTTTGTAATTTAGTTTTAAAAGTTTGAACCCAAATTTTATTAAATTAGGAAATATTTTAACAAAAAATTGTTAAATTTTGTGAAATAATGAAATTGTTTTGAAATTTTTGAAATAATGAAAAATTTTATCAAAAATTTATGAAATTTTGTGAGAATGAAAAATTTTATCCAAAATTTTTTTGGTTTTGGAAATTTTTTATCAAAAATTTGTGAAATTATGCGCAGCAATAAAATTTTTGGTAATTTTGTTAAATAATTAAAAATTTTGGATAAAATTTTGATAATTAGGAAAAATTTTATCAAAAATTTGTGAAATTTTGTGAAACAATTAGTTTTTTTAGAAATTTTGTGAAACAATGAAAAATTTTATAAAAAATTTATGAAATTGTGACATAATGAAAAATTGTATCCAAAAAAATTCGTGAAGTTTTGTGACACAAAAAAAAAATGTTTTTTAATTTTGTGAAATTATGAAAAATTTGATCCAAAATTTTGTGAAATTATGAAAAATTTGGGAAATTTTGTGAAACAATGAAATTTCGTTGTAATTTTGTTAAATACTGAAAAATTTAATCCAAAATTTTGTTAACTAAAAAACTAAACTAAAAAAATTTATCAAAAATTTTCTGAAACTGAAATGTTTTTGTAATTTAGTTTTAAAATTTGTATCCCAAATTTTATTAAATTGGGAAGTATTTTAACCAAAAATTGTGAAATTTTGTGAAACAATCAAATTTGTTTTGAATTTTTTGAAATAATGAAAAAATTTATGAAATTTTGTGACAATGAAAAATTTTATCCAAAATTTTGGGAAATTATGAAAAGTTTGGTCAAAAATTCGTGAAATTTTGTGAAGCAATAAATTTTTTTTTTTTAATTTTGTGAAATTACGAAAAAATTGATCCTAAATTTTGTGAAATTATGAAAAATTTTATTAAAAATTTGGGAAATTATGTGAAGCAATGAAATTTTTTTGTAATTTTCTTAAATAATTAAAAAATTTGGATAAAATTTTGTTAATTAGGAAAAATTTTATCAAAAATTTATGAAATTGTGACATAATGAAAAATTATATCCAAAAAAAATCGTGAAATTTTCTGAAACAATAAAGAAAAATTAAATTTTTGTGAAATTATGAAAAATTTTATCATAAATTTGTGAACTTTTGTGAAACAATGAAATTTTATTGTAATTTTGTTAAATACTGAAAAATTTTATCCAAAATTTTGTTAAATTAGGAAAAATTTTATCAAAAATTTGTGAAATTTTGTGAAACAATTAAAGTTTTTTAGAAATTTTGTGAAATATTAAATAATCAAAAATTTATGAAATTTTGTGACATTATGAAAATTTTTGTGAAATTATGAAAAATTTTATCAAAAAATTGTGAAATTTTGTGAAACAAATTTTTTAGAAATTTTGTTAAATAATGAAAAATTTTATCCAAAATTTTGTGAAATTATGAAAAATTTGTGAAATTTTGTGAACTAATGAAATATTTGTGAAATTTTGTGAACTAATGAAATATTTTATCAAACAATTTGGTGAAATTATGAAAAATATCATCAATTCAAATTTCAGTGTTCTAAAAACACTTCGTTTGTCTAAAACCTCACTTGTTCTAAAAACCCTGACACTTCATTGACGCATTATCGACAGAAAATTTTATCTATCAAAAATATATGAAATCTTGTGACTGAAAAATATTATCCAAAATTTTGTGAAATTATGAAAAGTTTGGTCAAAAATTTGTGAAATTTTGTGAAGCAATAAATTTTTTTTTGAAATTTTGTGAAATTATGAAAAATTTCATCAACTATTTGTGAAATTATTAAGAAATGAAATTTTGTTGTAATTTTGTTAAATAATGAAAAATTTGGGATAAAATTTTGTTAAATTAGGAAAAAAAAATTCCAAAATTTGTGAAATTTTGTGAAACAATTAGTTTTTTTAGAAATTTTGTGAAATAATGAAAAATTTTATCAAAAATGTATGAAATTGTGACATAATGAAAAATTGTATCCAAAAAAATTCGTCGTTTTGTGAAACAATAAATTTTTTTTTAAATTTTATGAAATTATGAAAAATTTAATCCAAAAATTTGTGAAATTTTGTGAAACAATGAAATTTTTTTGTAATTTAGTTAAATACTGAAAAATTTTATCCAAAATTTTGTTAAATTAACAAAAAAATTTATCAAATATTTTGGAAATTTTGTGAATGAAATTTTTTTGTAATTTAGTTTTAAAAATTTTATCCCAAATTTTATTAAATTAGGAAATATTTTAACAAAAAATTGTGAAATTTTGTGAAACTGAAATTTGTTTTGAAATGAAAAATTTTATCAAAATTTTATGAAATTTTGTGACTGAAAAATTTTATCCAGAATTTTGTGAAATTATGTAAAATTTGATCCAAAATTTTGTGAAATTACGAAAAATTTTATCAACGATTTGTGAAATTATGTGAAGCAATGAAATTTTTTTGTAATTTTGTTAAATATTGAAAAATTTTGGATGAAATTTTGTTAAATTAGGAAAAATTTTATCAAAAATTTGTGAAATTTTGTGTAATAAAAAAATTTAAATTTTTGTGAAATTGTGAAAAATTAGATTTTGTGAAATTATGAAAAATTTTATTTTAAAATTTTATTATCATAAATTTGTGAAATTTTGTGAAACAATGAAATTTTATTGTAATTTTGTTAAATACTGAAAAATTTTATCCAAAATTTTGTTAAATTAGGAAAAATTTTATCAAAAATTTGTGAAATTTTGTGAAACAATTAAAGTTTTTTAGAAATTTTTTGAAATATTAAATAATCAAAAATTTAAGAAATTTTGTGAAACAATGAAATTTTTTTAGAAATTTTGTTAATAATGAAAAATTTTATCCAAAATTTTGTGAAATTATGAAAAATTTGTGAAATTTTGTGAACTAATGAAATATTTTATCAAACAATTTGGTGAAATTATGAAAAATATCATCAATTCAAATTTCAGTGTTCTAAAAACACTTCGTTTGGCTAAAACCTCACTTGTTCTAAAAACCCTGACATTTCATTGACGCATTATCGACAGAAAATTAGTTCTGTTCGATGAAGTGTCAACAAAGTTTCGGTAATGCGTCAATGAAATGTCGTTAACACGTCAACGAAGTGTCGTCAAAGTGACGACTTATGGAACACTAAAATTTTAAGTTAAAAATAAGCTTTTGTAAATAAATTTTACTGTACTGATTTTCTTTGACACTTTGACTACACTTCCTTGACACATTACCAACATTTTATTATCAAAAGGGATAAAATACTAGTTGAACGAATTAAGTAAACAATGAATATTCTAGTGGAATTAACACCTTGACAGCCACGGTACTTTTGACTACACCAAACTACGAGTTATATCGTTGCAACTGCGAGTTATCTCGTTGTTTGTCAGTCCACGTGTTAAATTTATTGGAAGCAATATATTCGAAATCACGCGGAGTTTTATATTCTTGCCTTTAATGGCTTGACAATTATTGAAAAGCATTTCGTGCCTAGAACAGTTGACACATTACCGACACTTCGACGACATTTCATTATCACCAGGGATGAAATATGATTGGAACGAAGGAAGCAAAGAATGATTTTTTTTAAGTGGAATTAACACGTTGACTGTTGACTGGCACGGTACTTAGACTACAGCAAACTACGAGCTATCTCGTTGCAACTACGAGTTATCTCGTTGTTTGTTATCAGTCAACTGTTACATTTATTAGAAGAAATATATTCGAAATCACGCGTAGTTTTTATTTGCTGCCCTTAATGGGTTGCCGATTATTGAAAAGAACAGCGAATTTGCATCTAGAAAACGGTTTGTAAAAATTTGTTCGGTTTCATGAAAACTGAGGTACGTAGTTAGAAATTTATTGAAAAAATGTAAATTCGTCCAAGGCGAACTTGGCCGTCATAGATATAATTCTTTCAAAATAATTTATTCAAATTTATTTCCACTCGAGAGTTATATAAATTCTTCTGCGATTTTTCTGATTACCAGTTTATCATAACACAGCATCGATACAACAACTGTTTGTGTGGCAATGGTATGTTAATTATTCTTATTCATTAATATAATTCTATCCTTCTAATCACTAATATTAAACAAGAGCTTCTTCTTGAAACCTCAATGACGCTTAAACAGGTTTTCTTAACACACAAACACACTTGAAAGAAAAATCGATCAAATTTTGCAAACTTAAAACATTCAGCTTTTCCGGAGCTCTATAATTTATCTATAACGTAGGATGGTTTCACCAATTCGATAAAATTTTAGTTTTTCAAAAACATTAGTTTAGTTTTTTAGAGAAATTTCCTTAAACAAATGTGTTTGAAGACCTTAATAGAGTTAATTTTACAAATCATTCACAATTCAATGAAGATTTAAAATAGTTTTATTTATTTTGTGTTTTAATTCCAGACCTCTTATATCGACAAAGGACCACAGGTATGTTATTAATTAACAGATTAATTCTATTTTTGCTTTTTCATTAATAGCAGGAACAAATCTTGTCTAATATTATCTAGTCTTGTCTTATTCAATATATTATCCCTTAGACTAGTTGAACATGCAGTTTTACTAAACTCTTGTGTTATCATCATCAGCTGTGGCTCCATTATGGGTCTTGGCCTCCTCTAGAATTTTTTTCCATTCCAATCTATTCCGGGTCTTAAGCCGGGGTTATATTAGAGCCACGCCGCGTGTCGCAACGCGTGGGATTGCAATCGATTACATACATTTATGAACGTGGTTACATTGGCTCAGTCCCGCGTGTCGCCGAGCGAGCTGACGTCACGCAGACCGCTCGATTTCGGTCGGCGTGGGTTTCCGTGGTGGCGGAAGTGACGCGTTGGCTTGCTCCGCGCTAATATAATGATCACGTGGCTTCGCGCCTTCCGGCGCGGCGTGTTGACGAGCAAGCAAGCAGAATGCATTAACATTAAGCTGAATGCATTTACTGGGTGCACCCAGTATCTCCTCTTTCTTCTTGAGTAGGCTTAAAGTATATAGGTAGGCAATATCTTCAATTCAAGATCCGTATCTGAGTCGGAAGAGAACATTGTAAATAGATGCAGACGTTTACGTAGTTACCACTGAACTGACACAAAAATTAATCAGGACGCAACACCGTGGTATAATCACCAGCCCGTTGCATCAGGCAGCGTTACGATACGCGGCGTGGGCCTAATGTAACCCCGATTTTAGTTTTCCATCCGGTCACCTTCATTGCTATTAGATTATCCTGCACTTGGTCCGGATATCTTGTTTTTGGCCTGCCCTGTGTCCTTTCCACTACTGTTCTTTGTCGTGTTATAAGTTTTGCTGGCTCTGAATCTTTCATTCGCTCGATATGTCCTATCCATCTTAATCTAGCATTTTTTATAGTAGGAACTACATCTGGGTATTCGTAAAGGTGGTAAAGCTCATGGTTGTTGTACGCAGTTTTCCTGAACGTCTATTATAGGCGTATAAACCGGCGGAATCGCCTTTAATACTTGATACTACTGTTACTACGTGACTGTAGATGGTGACTTGTACTGCCATTTTTATAGATTCATTGTACTCATCTTAATTAGCCTTGTCTTATTTGGTCTCATCCATTCTTAACCTATCATCTTGAGTGTTGTTTTCTTCTTTTTCTCTGCCTTTTCCTATATCACGTAGGGTCGGCTTTGCTTTGTTGGATTCTTCTTCTCCATAGATGTCTATCCAATGCGTTCTCACTCTTCCAACCTTTTTCTCTAAAATCCCCTGCTACCTTTTCTTTCCATCTCATTTTTGGTCTTCCTTGACCCTCCTATTTCCCGATTTCAACTCTTTTTCCCACGTACTCCTCCTCTTTTCTCTGCACATGTCCAAACTACCTTAGCCTGCTCTCTTGAACCTTCTTTCCTATGGGTCCCGCTTTCACTGTTCCTTTCATGTGATCATTCCTTATTCTATCCTTTGCTCATCCATCTCAACATTCTCGTTTCTGCCACTTCCATCTTTCTCTCGTGTGCTTTTGTAATCGGCCAAGTTTCCGCAATATATAGCATAGCAGGCCTCACCACAGAGCTTTGCTTTCCTCCTACAGCTGATCTTCTTGTCACACAGTCATCATCATCATCATCAGCCTTTACGTCCCCTTGCTGAGCACCGCTCTCTTCTCTGGCACATATCCAACCCCACCACTAAGACTTGAATATGGGGGACCTAGCGGTTTAACGTCGAATACGAACGATAAATTTCCAGAAAAGGTGTTAGGCAGTTGAGACCCCACGGTTGCCTAAGACGGATTGGGGAATTGTGTGTGGGATGGTTAATTTTTGCTCCTGTGTGGGATTTGAAACCACGCTGTCTGACTCAAGAGCCAAGTGCTTAGCTATCTGAGCCACCACCACCTCTCTCACACAGTACTCAATTTCTTCCAGTTCAGCCATCCACTATTTACCCTTTGTTGTATTTTAAACTCCAGCCCTTCATCGCTTTGAATATATGACACTAGATATTTAGACTTCTTGGTCGGTGGCAGTTCTTCTTCCTGCAGGCCAATACATAGATCTTGAGCTTCCTTCATACACATATATTCAGTTTTCACCCTGCTGATCCTCATTCCCCTTTCTTCTTAGGCTTTCCTCCACTCTTTGAGCCTCTCTTGAAGTTTCTCTCGGTTCAGTTCACAGAGTACAACGTCGTCGGAGAACATCATGCTCCATGGCGCTGCTTTCCTCACATCCTTTACTAGCAAATCCATTACCAGGGCAAAGAGATATCCCAGATCCTTGGTGTAGCCCTACTCTCCAGTACTCCCTACTGGGAATTCTGTTGTTGTACCCACACTGCTCTTAAGCTGTGTCATCACAAATTTCTTTCACCAGTCTCACATCCTTTTCTGGTACACCTTTACTTCTCATACATCTCCATATCTCTTGCCTGGGCACTCTGTCATACGCCTTCTCCACATCAATGAAGGCCATATGTAAATCAATCTGCACCTCCCTGTGTCTCTCAATCAGTTGCCTTAGTGCAAATATTGCGTCAGGGCAAGAACAGTTTGGATTTACGCCAGGAAGAGGAACAACTGTCTTCCTGACGTAAATCCAAACTGTTCTTTCTATTTCTGTTTGCCGACGCAAGCTTGTCTCAATGTTCCTTTCCCGTGTCTTTATTGTGTGAGATATCAGCTTTATACCTCTTCAGTGTCGTCTAATCTTATTTAATATTGTATTAACATCTATAATTTGTCTTTGGTGTTAAATTGGAAAATTCAAACTTCTGCACTCAGAAAAAGCTAAAAGCATTGGATGCAAAAATGTTAATGAGTTAAAAGAAACATAAGTCTTATC
Source organism: Phosphuga atrata (assembly GCA_944588485.1). NCBI lineage: Eukaryota > Metazoa > Arthropoda > Insecta > Coleoptera > Silphidae > Phosphuga > Phosphuga atrata. Next base: position 64,557,434 of record OX155900.1, read on the forward strand.
TTGTCTTTCTTATTAGACTTATCTCTCTCTTAGACTTATCTGTCTAATCTTATTTTGTACAGACTAGTTAAACATATCAACATATTCCAACTTTTTGACATTTCTCGCCTCACACAAGGGCGTACCCAGCAAGGGGCAGGGGGGGCAGCTGCCCCTCCCTAGAACCCACCATGCCGCACAGAAATACCTATAACATTATTAAAACCTCACCCTGGTGTTTTCGGGTGCAAAAAGCACGGCGAAGCAGTTCTGAAATTGTACGACAGATGGATACTTCATTTCATAAGGCATAATTCGTTTATGAACGAATAAAACGAATATGAGCTGCCCCCCTAGTTCAAATCCAGGTTACGCCTTTGGTGTCACAGTAAAACTACTTTTGGCGCGACTTGAGAGCAACTCAGACCTTTTTCTGACGGAAATAACGTTCATAAGGTAAAGTCTATAGTCTGCTTACATTATAATGTCTATCTCTGCCGCACTGGACAGTCGTTAATCAAAACAGAAAGCTTTATTAAAATCCAGAAAGTGCTTCCAACTTTTTGACATTTCTCAACAGTAAAAATACTTTAGGCGCAACTGGAGAGCAACTCAGACCTTTTTCTGATGGAAATAACATTAATAAAGTAAAGTCTATAGTCTGGTTAGATGTATTAATGACTATTTCTGCCACACTGTACAGTCATTAATCAAAAGAGAATGTTTTATTAAATTCCAGTAAGTGCTTCCTACTTTTTGACATTTCGCAACAGTAAAACTACTTTAGGCGCAACTTGAGAGCAACTCAGACCTTTTTCTGACGGAAATAACGTTAATAAAGTGAAGTCTATAGTCTGGTTAGATGTATTAATGACTATTTCTGCCACACTGGACAGACATTAATCAAAAGAGAATGTTTTATTAAATTCCAGTAAGTGCTTCCGACTTTTTGACATTTCTCAACAGTAAAACTACTTTAGGCGCAACTTGAGAACAACTCACACCTTTTTTTCTGACGGAAATAACGTTTATAAAGTCTATAGTCTGCGCACATGTATTAATGACTAACTATGCCCCACGGGACAGTCATTAATCAAAACAGAAAGCTTCATTATAATCCAGAAAGTGCTTCCGACTTTTTGATATTTCTCAGCAGTAAAATTACATTAGGCCTGACTTGAGGCAACTCATACCTTCTGACGGAAATAACGTTTCTAAAGTCTATAGTCTGCTTACTTTTATTAATCACTATCTCAGTCGAACTGGACAGTCATTAATCATAGCAGAAAGTTTGATTAAAATCCAGAAAGTGCAAGTATCGACATGTTGCAACTCTCCCCCGTCCTGTCATCACCTCCCCCGGACAGTCATTAATTCTTTGCAATACGGTGGTATTAAAAGTGTCCCACCTTTTGGATGCGTAAATGTGAGGCCATTTTAAAGTCGTTTCGGCACTGATCCAAGTTTTATAATGGTGGGATAGTTTTTGAACCACCTTGAAATATTTCTCAATAACATGATCTTTTTATTTTTTAAAATGCTTTCTGTGTTTCAAAGCAGGGCCGCCGCGTGCGGGTGTACAGGTTATGCACTGCACACGAGCGCTTTATCCAAGGGGCGCCACGTCGCATGGCTACGATAATTTCTATCTTCATATGTGTTAATGCTAAGGTGCTGTGAAACCTCCGAATTATAAATAAAGATAAGGATAAGTTTTAAATCACTGGATTTGAATGTTATAAACTAAATAAAATAAATAACGTTAAGTTATAATTAATAGACCTTTTTACGGTTAGTTAAGCGCATGCGCGTCCGCTTTGTTTAAGGCGGGAATATGAACGTTTCGGGCACATTTGTTATTTTCACTGGTTATACGTCAAAAAAATGACGCATGCGCATTAAAAAATTTAACTATGAAAAGGTCTATTAATCGTCATGGCTTGTGCTGTGGAATTGTCACCTTTCAACATCAAATAACAGCGCTGTCTCCAATTGCTGCACTCCGTGCGTTATGACGCTTGTCCTTATTGAAAGCAAATACGTGCCAATGTAGTTACCTTTCAGTCAGATATAGTATCTTACACAAAATGTCTGCTTGGGACTGTCCTGCCAAGGACAAAATTTGGTTAAGCTGTATCTTTTTAATTGTCGTTTTTTTGGTGTAGCCGTAATTCTCTTTCGCTATATTTTTGTGTTTTTGGTGGGAAAGTACTTGATGATGATGGATAGACGATGGTAATGTTGGCCATTTCCAAATATCAATCCCGATTGACATCATCACAATAATTTGTAATCTTGAGAGCAAGAAATCAACAAATGATTCAGGCCATACTTGGCCCAAAGTTATGAACAACAATCAAAATTTAGAAGAAATTATTACAAAAATTATAACGGCTAAAGTTATATCGGCTAAAGTTGAGTGCGGTGGTGGCCCATTAGTCAAGGTGTCGGACTTCGGAGCCGCAAGTCTCGGGTTGGAATCCTGGACATTGTGAAAAAAAGCCACCGTTCTCCTGTAGATGGCTTTGGCAAAGTCGCAGTAAAATCTGCCACGAAACCCCCCCGACACTTGTGTCTAAGATCAAGAGACACCAAGCACAAGTGTATGCCGTGGGAGGAGGCCTTGGCCCGTCATGGGCTGTTGCGCCAGGAATTATATCGGCTAAAGTAAAGGCGAGGCGTTCGCACATAAAGATCTTTTTAAACCTTTGTTGATTCTGTCTATGCTGTATTGCTTACTTTTGTTTACTTAAAAGAAAAATAAATTTTCAGTGAATTTTGTATTATTTGCTGTATTATTAATAGCTTTACTGGCCAGGTCACTCCACTACGGATTCAGACGCAAAGATGAGAGACATCTATAGAAGAACCATCTTTATGGGAGCATTTGAACGCAAGTGTTTCCGTAAGGAGGCAAGGTATTGAGCAACTAAACATTAAGGTGTTTGGCTAGTTCCAAGCTGTATCACAAATGAGTTCTCAATCCGATAAAATAAATGCCTTTTGTTAAATTTGTTACTTTACAATGCGTGGCAATACAACACTTTAAAACGCCATCTGATTTTGGAGTTTACAAAACTAGCAGCGTGATGACACAATGTGTGCCAAAAAAATGTCCAACAGAACTCTAGGTGATGGTTCTTCTATGCACGTTTTTCTTATTTGAGAGCGGGCCCCGCCAAAAACTAGCACCGAGCCGCTTAATAGCTTAAAAACGCGCCTGACCCAGCTACTATATACCTTCTCGCCCACTAATACTCTTCAAGGAGGAAAAGACATTACGGACGACTTGAGCTCAATCATTGAATTTTCTAAACACCACTCACTAAGCATCAATCCATCAAAAACTCAAATTATAATCTTCGCCGGCAAACAGAGTCAACAAATTAAAGATAGCATGGAAATATACGTAGCAGAAAAAAGTTAGCAATAAAAATGGAGGTTAGTAATATCGGTGTTATTTTAAATGAGGATCTAAAATTCTCATCTTATGTATCGAAAACGGTCAACACAGCCTACCTCCGGTTAAAACTAATGTACTCTGCGAGAAGTTTCCTTACGAAACACCTTAGAAAAAGGCAAGTAGAAAGTTATATCCTTTCACTTTTCACTTATGCAGATACAGTATATGGTAGTTATATCGGGTTCGAAAATAAACAGCGGATACAAAGGGTTCAAAATAAGTGCATACGGTTTGTCCATGGCCTGAAATCCAGAAGTAGAATACCAGCTAAAATAAAAACATTATGGAAAACGATGGAACAGCTCAGAAACTACCATGCCTTATGTTGCTTCAAGAGTATTATAATAACCAAACAGCCAGCATACCTGTATAATAAAATAGCATACAGAACAGACGTACATAATCTCAAAGTCCGCAGCAAAGGCTTACTAACACCTCCAATTCACAAAAAACAGCTCTTTAAATCCTGTTTCACATATCAAATAACAACAAAAATCAACGGACTAAACGACACTCTTCGGCTAGCGGACGTTAAACCGTTTAAAAGGATGCTAAAGAAAGTAAACCCAACGTGCTAATCAACTCTATGAACGATCGAAATCTTTCTCTTGATTTGTAAGAAACTCAAAGCTTGAATACATGCAAATTTGTTCACTAAGTATCTCTCACCAAAAGCAAAATATAGTAAAATGTTATATGAAAGGAACACAAACAAAAAACGTCTTTTTTCAGTAAATCAGGGCTCGTGGAAAACTAGGACATGTATAACCTTATATAATAACCTTATAAGGTGCACACGAGCGCTTTATCCAAGGGGCGCCACGTCGCATGGCTACGATAATTTCTATCTTCATATGTGTTAATGCTAAGGTGCTGTGAAACCTCCGAATTATAAATGACTAAACGATGTCTATGACTAAACGAGCCGTTTTGTTCATTATTTTTTAAACATATGTTTGTACGTACACCTTATGCCTACTGTATTATATTTATAATGAAGAATAAATGCTACTAATAATAATAATATTGTCATGCCATCCGTGGCAGTCATTTGAACGATGTCGTGTTTCATCCTGAAATTATACCTGAACGCCTCGTGCATGACTGGCGAGGTTAGGTTTTAATTTGACGTTTGTGGAGAAAGACCTGTACTTACTTAGTAGGCTATTGATTTAAATGATTTGTTATGTTCGTCTCTTTCTCCAAAATGTCAAATTAATACCTAACCTTGCCAGACATGCACGAGTAAATAAGTGTATTACAATTTATAATTCAAAACAGCAAAGCTGCACTGATGAGAGATAAATTTCGAAACACGTTTGCAGATGGCTATTCACTTAAGTTAAATAAGATATGATCTTAAAAACAATATTATTTATCTAGTACTCGTTTAGTGTCAAAACAAAAACAATAATAATAAACCTTATAACTTATGCAATTACGGAATAGATCGTAGTTGTCACTTATCACCTATATCTTCTTACCTATATCTTCTAATTTTCTTGCTACTTGGCTGGTCGTCGGAGTTGAAGTCGTCGTCAAGAAAGTAGACTGGGGGCTAGTAATAACATGCAAATATCTATTATATCTGTTTAATTCAATATCCTGCGTAGTATTAGCAAGGGAAGTAGTTGTTCCAAAATGAGATTTGTTTTGTAGTCTTAATACGACTTAATATTATAGAGCTACGAACAGGTTGAATATATTTATATATTCCTGCTATATTTGGCCTTTCATAACTTCTATAATTATTATTATCTATCTATATTACTATCATCTATTATTATTCAATATGGTCTTTGTTTTCTAATCCCTGTGGTTCTATTTATGCAGTAAATAAACATTTTTTGAATTGAGATTAATTATTTTTTTCATTTTTTTTTGCACACGGAAGACTCTCACCCACGCGGCGACCTTGCCTCAAAGCGTTAATAAACGCACTGCTTTATCACTTGCTTTATCAAATCATGTCTAATTAACAGCCAAGAATATTTCTATTTATTTAATTACTAACCCAAAAAACTTAATTCACCATTAACGTTTCGTTTCCAGCCAAAGTTTGGAAAATTCCTCAGCTTCGATCACTTGACATTTTACGTTGGAAACGCTAAACAGGTAATAAACGACTCGTTAAACGAGTTTTTTTTTGTTGTTGTTTGGCATTAATTAACGTGTTTACAGGCCGCTTCCTACTATGTGACCCGTTTGGGATTCGAGCCGCTGGCGTACAAAGGCTTGGAGACCGGATCCAGGAAGTACGCAGCTCACGCCGTCCGACAAAACAAGGCAAACAATTCATTTTCTTGATTAGATAACAGTTTTAACACGTCGCAAATGATTTGCCAGTGACGCCTCATACACTAATTATTTGTTTCTAGCACCTGGCTTGGTCAGTGATCTCCGCGGCGCTACAAACAAACTTAGTGGGTCACTGGTGACCTCCACGGTACTACAAACAAACTTATTGCCGATCACTGGTGAGCTCCGCGCCGCTAGAAATAAATTTAGTGTCGGACATTGGCGACCTCCGCAACGCAAACTTAATGCCGGTCACTGGTGACTTCCACGGTGCTACAAACAAACTTATTGTCGATCACTGATAACAATTTTAACACGTTCAATGTCACAATGATTTACCAGTGACGCCTCATGCTCTAATTATGTGTTTCTGGCACCTGGCTTGGTCAGTGACCTCCGCGGCGCTACATATAAACTTACTGCCGGTCACCGGTGACCTCCACGGTGCTAGAAACAGACTTATTGCCGATCACTGGTGACCTCCGCGGCGCTACAAATAAATTTAGTGCCGCTCATTGGCGACCTCCGCGACGCAAACTTAATTGCCGGTCACTGGTGACCTCCACGGTGCTACAAACAAACTTATTGTCGATCACGGATAACAATTTTAAAACGTTGAATGTCACAATGATTTACCAGTGACGCCTGATACTCTATGTGTTTCTGGCACCTGGCTTGGTTAGTGACCTCCGCCGCGCTACAAACAAACTTACTGCCGGTCACTGGTGACCTCCACGGTGCTACAAACAAACTTTTTGACGATCACTGGTGACCTCCGCGGCTCTACAAATAAATTTAGTGCCGGTCATTAGCGACCTGCGCGACGCAAACTTAATGCCGGTCACTGGTGACCTCCGCGGCGCTACAAACAAACTTACTGCCGGTCACTGATAAAAGTTTTTACACGTTGAATGTCACAATGATTTACTAGTGACGCCTCATACTCTAACTATGTGTTTCTGGCACCTGGCTTGGTCAGTCACCTCCACGGCGCTACAAAGAAACTTATTGCCGGTCACTGGTGACCTCCACGGTGCCTACAAACAAACTTTTTGACGATCACTGGTGACCTCCGCGGCGCTCCGAAAACCTTCACTGGTGACCTCCTGGACGCTACAGAAACCTTAGTATCGGTCACTAGTGACCTCCGCGACGCTACAAACGTAATACCCGTCACTCGTGACCTCTGCGACGATACAAAAAAATTTACTGCCGGTCACTGGTGACCTCCGCGGCGCTACAAATAAATTTAGTGACGCAAACTTAATGCCGGTCACTGGTAATATCCGCGGCGCTCCAAAAACCTTAATGTCTGTCACTGGCGACCTCCGCGGCGCTACAAACAAATTTACTGTAGGTCACTGGTGACCTCCACGGTGCTACAAACAAACTTATTGCCGATCACTGGTGACCTCCGCGGCGCTCTAAAAACCTTAGTGCCGGTCACTGGTGCCCTCCTAGACGCTACAAACTTAATGCCGGTGACTCGTGATCTCTGCGACAATACAAACAAACTTATTTCCGATCACTGGTGACCACCGCGGCGCTACAAACAAACTTAGGTCACTGGCAACCTCCGCGACGCTACAAACGTAATGCGGGTCACTCGTGACCTCTGCGACGATACATACAAACTTAATGCCGGTCACTCGTGACTTCTGCGACGATAGAAACAAACTTACTGCCGGTCACTGGTAACCTCCACGGTGCTACAAACTTATTGCCGATCACTGGTGACCTTCGCGGCGCTACAAATAAATTTAGTGCCGCTCATTGGCGACCACCGCGATGAAAACTTAATGCCGGTCATTGGTGACCTCCGCGGCGCTCCAAAAACCTTAATGCCGGTCACTGATGACCTCCTAGACGCTACAGAAACTTTAGTGTTGGTCACTGGTGACCTCCGTGACGCTACAAACTTAATGCCGGTCACTCGTGACCTCTGCGACGATACAAACAAACTTACTGCCGGTCACTGTTGACCCCCACGGTGCTACAAACATACTTATTGGCGATCACTGGTGACCACCGCGGCGCTACAAACAAACTTAGGTCACTGGCAACCTCCGCGACGCTCCAAACTTAATGCCGGTCACTGGTGACCTCCGCGGCGCTCCAAGAACCTTTGTGCCGGTCACTGTTGACCTAGCCGCTACAGAAACCTTAGTGTTGGTCACTGGTGACCTCCGCGACGCTACAAACTTAATGCCGGTCACTCGTGACCTCTGCGACGATACAAACAAACCGGTCAATGGTGACCACCGCGGCGCTACAAACAAACTTATTGCCGATCACTGGTGACCACCGCGGCGCTACAAACAAACTTAGGTCACTGGCAACCTCCGTGACGCTCCAAACTTAATGCCGGTGAACGGTGACCTCCGCGGCGCTCCAAGAACCTTTGTGCCGGTCACTGTTGACCTAGCCGCTACAGAAACCTTAGTGTTGGTCACTGGTGACTTCCGCGACGCTACAAACTTAATGCCGGTCACTCGTGACCTCTGCGGCGATACAAACAAACTTACTGCCGGTCACTGGTAACCTCCACGGTGCTACAAACTTATTGCCGATCACTGGTGACCTTCGCGGCGCTACAAATAAATTTAGTGCCGCTCATTGGCGACCACCGCGATGAAAACTTAATGCCGGTCATTGGTGACCTCCGCGGCGCTCCAAAAACCTTAATGCCGGTCACTGATGACCTCCTAGACGCTACAGAAACCTTAGTGTTGGTCACTGGTGACCTCCGCGACGCTACAAACTTAATGCCGGTCACTCGTGACCTCTGCGACGATACAAACAAACTTACTGCCGGTCACTGTTGACCCCACGGTGCTACAAACATACTTATTGGCGATCACTGGTGACCACCGCGGCGCTACAAACAAACTTAGGTCACTGGCAACCTCCGCGACACTCCAAACTTAATGCCGGTCGCTGGTGACCTCCGCGGCGCTCCAAGAACCTTTGTGCCGGTCACTGTTGACCTAGCCGCTACAGAAACCTTAGTGTTGGTCACTGGTGACCTCCGCGACGCTACAAACTTAATGCCGGTCACTCGTGACCTCTGCGACGATACAAACAAACCGGTCAATGGTGACCACCGCGGCGCTACAAACAAACTTATTGCCGATCACTGGTGACCACCGCGGCGCTACAAACAAACTTAGGTCACTGGCAACCTCCGTGACGCTCCAAACTTAATGCCGGTGAACGGTGACCTCCGCGGCGCTCCAAGAACCTTTGTGCCGGTCACTGTTGACCTAGCCGCTACAGAAACCTTAGTGTTGGTCACTGGTGACTTCCGCGACGCTACAAACTTAATGCCGGTCACTCGTGACCTCTGCGACGATACAAACAAACTTAATGCTGGTCACTCGTGACCTCTGCGGCGCTACAAACGAAACGTCGCTCACTGTTGATTTCCATGATGCTACAAGCTTAGTGCCGGTCACTGGTGACCCCCACGGTATTCAACGTGCTAATGAATTCGTGAAAATAATGCACAAACTGTTATTAGATGTATGTGATGTATATAAACTATTGATCTATGTCATTTATATCTCAATATTGATTATTTTCTATTTTAAAATGTAGAGGTAGATGTAAGGCAGACACAAAAGCTGATTAATATAATCAGGGCTTTGTGTTGTAGCTGTTTGTTAATAATCCTAGCATTAGTATCGATCTAAAATCAATGACCTTTCAATATTCCACATAACGGTCCACAAATTTCCAGCTCATGCGGATTTATTTAGGAATTACTTCAACTAGAAAGGCATTGTTAGCCTCAATCCGAGCCGATTCTATAATAGAAACGTTAAAAGTTAATTACACAAAAGACCAGAAATGCACCACTGACCTCAGCGGTGCTACACAGAAACTTAGTGCCGGTCACTGGTGACCTCCACGGCACTGCAAACTTAGTGCCGGTCACTGGTGACCTCTGCAGCATTGCAAACTTACTGGTGACGCCACAAACATAATGCCGGTAACTGGTGACCTCCACGCCGCCATAAAAAAAACTTAGTGGCGGTCACTAGTGACGCCACAAACTTAATGCCGGTCCCTGGTGACCCCTACGGCGTTGCAAATAAAGTTAGTGCCGGTCACTGGTGACGCCACAAACTTAATACCGGTTACCGTTGACCTCCATGGCGTTACAAACTTAGTGCCGGTCACTGGTGACCTCCGCATCGTTACAAACTTAGTGCCGGTCACTGGTAACACATACTTGTTGCCGGTCACTGGTGACCTCAGACAAATTTAATGCCGGTCACTGGTGACAGATAATATCAATTTTTAATCTAGATAACTTGATTCTTATTCTAGACAGAATTTTCAAGATTTCAATCCGAGTTAAATCACATCGTTAGCTATACTCCTGCCCACATACTTGGTGCCGGTCACTGGTGACCTCAGACAAATTTAGTGCCGGTCACTGGTGACAGATAATATCAATTTTGAATCTAGATAACTTGATTCTTAGGCTAGGTAGAATCTAGTTTTCAATCCGAGTTAAGTCACATCGTTAGCTCCTGTATCGTTATACTCCTGCCAAATTTAGTAATTCTACTTAGTCTACTTATTGAGTTACAGACTTTAACGTAGATTAAAGTTAGTTTTTTTACAAAATCGGCTCAAATGATTGTTAAATAGTGCCGATCACTGGTGACCTCCGCAGCCTTACAAACTTAGCGTCGGTCACTGGTGACATCACAAACTTAGTGGCGATCACTGGTGACCATCGCAGCCGAGGTCCGATGCTACTAGAGAAAAAACAATAAATTGATCGCTTGCAAAGTGTGAAATGACCCAAAATATAAGCTATTACAAAATACTGGTGACCATCGCAGCCTTACAAACTAGTGCTGGTCACTGGTGACATCGCAAACGTAGTGACGGTCACTGGTGATCACCACGGCGTTGCAAACAAACTTAGTACGGGTCACTGGTGACCCCCGCAACGTTACAAACTTAGTGCCGGTCACCGGTAACATCGTAAACTTAGTGCCGGTCACTGGCGACCTCCGCTATGTTGTCGCCTACAGACAACTTAGTGCCGGTGATAATTTATGATAATATCAATGCCGGTGATAATATCAATTTTGAATCTAGATAACTTGATCCTTAGGCTAGATAGAATCTTCTAGTTTTCAATCCAAGTTAAATGATATCATTAACTATACAGGAGTATAGTCTGTCTATAGTCTGCTTACATGTATTAATGACTATTTCTGCCGCAGTGGACAGTCATTAATCAAAGTAGAAAGCTTGATTACAGGAGTCAAATTTAGTAATTTTGCTTAGTCTACTAGGTTGAGTTACAGACTTTAACGTAGATTAACTTTTAAAGTTAGTTTTCTAACAAAATCGGCTCGCATGATAGTTAAATAGACCTTTTCATAGTTGAATTGTTTTTGTGCGCATACTTCAATTTCCACCACATGTTTTTCGGGCACTTTTTGAAATATAACCAGTGAAAATAACAAAATGTGCCCGAAACTCTCATATTCCCGCCTTTCAAACATGGCGGACGCGCATGCGCTTAACTATCCGAAAAAATTATGTTTATTGTTAAAGATAAAAATAAAGGGCTAACTACGTGATTGTTAAATATTTGATTTAGGTGACTTTTGTGTTCGTGTCTGCTTACGAGCCGGACGAGGAGACAGTGGGCAGGCATTTGGTCAGGCATGGAGACGGAGTCAAAGATGTCGCGTTCGAGGTGGAGGATTTGGACAATATCTTTATGCACGCCAAACAACGGGGTGCCAAGGTGATCCGCGAAATCTGGGAGGAAAGTGACTTCAATGGAAAAGTTAGAATGGCAACAATCCAAACGGTAATAACAACAGAAACTGTTAACATTATTATGGCAATCAAATTATGACAATGAGAGTTAATATTATTATGACAATCAAATTTTGACAGGGACAGTTAATATTTTTATGACAATCAAATTTTGATTGTGAAAGTTAATATGACAATCAAATTTTGATTGTGAAAGTTATTATGACAATCAAATTTTGATTGTGACAGTTAATATTATTGTGCGAATCAAATTTTGGCAATGACAGTTAATATTATTATGACAATCAAACTTTGGCAATGACAGTTAATATTATTGTGACAATCAAATTTTGACGGGAACAGTTAATATTTGTATGGCAATCAAATTTTAATCGTGACAGTTAATATGACAATCAAATTTTGATAGTGAAAGTTAATATTATTGTGCGAATCAAATTTCGACAGTTACAGTTAATATTATTATGCCAATCAAAGTTTGGCAATGAAAGTTAATATTATTATGACAATCAAACTTTGGCAATGACAGTTAATATTATTATGACAATCAAATTTGGACAGGGACAGTTAATATTTTTATGACGATCACATTTTGATTGTGACAGTAAATATTATTGGGCGAATCAAATTTTGACAGTGACCGTTAATATTTTTAAGACAATCAAATTTTGATTGTGACAGTTAATATAATTGTACGAATCAAATTTTGCCAGTGACAGTCAATATTATTATGATAATCAAATATTGACAATGACAGTTAATATTATTATGACAATCAAATTTTGACAGGGACAGTTAATATTTTTATGACAATAAAATTTTGATTGTGACAGTTAATATTATTGTGCGAATCAAATTTTGACAGTAACAGTTAATATTATTATGACAATCAAACTTTGGCAATGTCAGTTAATATTATTATGACCATCAAACTTTGGCAATGACTGTTAATATTATTATGACAATCAAACTTTGGCAATGACAGTTAATATTATTATGACAATCAAACTTTGGCAGTGACAGTTAATATTATTATGACAATCAAACTTTGGCAATGACAGTTAATATTATTATGACAATCAAATTTGGACAGCGACAGTTAATATTCTTATGGCAATCACATTTTGATTGTGACAGTTAATATTATTGTGCGAATAAAATTTTGACAGTGACAGTTAATATTATTATGACAATCAAACTTTGGCAATGACAGTTAATATTATTATGACAATCAACCTTTGGCAATGACAGTTAATATTATTATTGCAATCAAACTTTGGCAATGACAGTTAGTATTATTATGACAATCAACCTTTGGCAATGACAGTTAATATTATTATGGCAATCAAAATTTGGCAATGACAGTTAATATTATTATGACATTCAAACTTTGTTTGAAAATAATATTATTATGACAATCAAATTTTGCCAGGGACAGTTATTATTTTTATGACAATCACATTTTGATTGTAACAGTTAATATTATTGTGCGAATCAAATTTTGACGGGCAATGACAGTTAATATTATTATGACAATCAAACTTTGGCAATGACAGTTAATATTATTATGACAATCAAACTTTGGCAATGACAGTTAATATTATTATGACATTCAAACTTTGTTTGAAAATAATATTATTATGACAATCAAATTTTGCCAGGGACAGTTAATATTTTTATGACAATCACATTTTGATTGTAACAGTTAATATTATTGTGCGAATCAAATTTTGACGGGCAATGACAGTTAATATTATTATGACAATCAAACTTTGGCAATGACAGTTAATATTATTATGACAATCAAACTTTGGCAATGACAGTTAATATTATTATGACTATCAAATTTGGACAGGGACAGTTAATATTTTTATGACAATCAAATTTTGATTGTGACAGTTAATATTAATGTGCGAATCAAATTTTGACGGGCAATGACAGTTAATATTATTATGACAATCAAACTTTGGCAATGACTGTTAATATTATGACACTCAAACTTTGGCAATGATAGTTAATATTATTATGACAATCAAACTTTGGCAATGACAGTTAATATTATTATGAGAATCAAACTTTGGCAATGACAGTTAATATTATTATGACAATCAAAGTTTGGCAATGACAGTTAATATTATTATGACTATCAAATATGGACAGGGACAGTTAATATTTTTATGACAATCAAATTTTGATTGTGACAGTTAATATTATTGTGCGAATAAAATTTTGACAGTGACAGTTAATATTATTATGACAATCAAACTTTGGCAATGACAGTTAATATTATTATGACAATCAACCTTTGGCAATGACAGTTAATATTATTATTGCAATCAAACTTTGGCAATGACAGTTAGTATTATTATGACAATCAACCTTTGGCAATGACAGTTAATATTATTATGGCAATCAAACTTTGGCAATGACAGTTAATATTATTATGACATTCAAACTTTGTTTGAAAATAATATTATTATGACAATCAAATTTTGCCAGGGACAGTTAATATTTTTATGACAATCACATTTTGATTGTAACAGTTAATATTATTGTGCGAATCAAATTTTGACGGGCAATGACAGTTAATATTATTATGACAATCAAACTTTGGCAATGACAGTTAATATTATTATGACAATCAAACTTTGGCAATGACAGTTAATATTATTATGACATTCAAACTTTGTTTGAAAATAATATTATTATGACAATCAAAATTTGCCAGGGACAGTTAATATTTTTATGACAATCACATTTTGATTGTAACAGTTAATATTATTGTGCGAATCAAATTTTGACGGGCAATGACAGTTAATATTATTATGACAATCAAACTTTGGCAATGACAGTTAATATTATTATGACAATCAAACTTTGGCAATGACAGTTAATATTATTATGACTATCAAATTTGGACAGGGACGGTTAATATTTTTATGACAATCAAATTTTGATTGTGACAGTTAATATTAATGTGCGAATCAAATTTTGACGGGCAATGACAGTTAATATTATTATGACAATCAAACTTTGGCAATGACAGTTAATATTATTATGACAATCAAACTTTGGCAATGATAGTTAATATTATTATGACAATCAAACTTTGGCAATGACAGTTAATATTATTATGAGAATCAAACTTTGGCAATGACAGTTAATATTATTATGACAATCAAAGTTTGGCAATGACAGTTAATATTATTATGACTATCAAATATGGACAGGGACAGTTAATATTTTTATGACAATCAAATTTTGATTGTGACAGTTAATATTATTGTGCGAATCAAATTTTGACAGTGACAGTTAATATTATAATGACAATCAAACTTTGGAAATTACAGTAAAAAAATTATTATGACAATCAAACTTTGTTAATTACAGTTAATATTATTATGACAATCAAACTTTGGCAATTACAGTTAATATTGTTATGACAATCAAATTTGGACAGGTACAGTTAATATTTTTATGACAATCACATTTTGATTGTGACAGTTAATATTATTGTGCGAATCAAATTTTGACAGTGACAGTTAATATTATTATGATAATCTAACTTTGGCAATGACAGTTAATATTATTTTGGCAATCAAACTTTGGCAATGACAGTTAATATTATTATGACAATCAAACTTTGGCAATGACAGTTAATATTATTATGACAATCAAATTTTGGCAATGACAGTTAATATTATTATGACAAGCAAACTTTGGCAATTAGAGTTAATATTATTGCGACAAACAAACTTTAGCAATTACAGTTAATATTATTATGACAATCAAACTTTGGCAATGACAGTTAATATTTTCATGACAATCAAATTTTGGCAATGATAGGTTAATATTATTATGCCAATCAAATTTTGACAAGGACTATTAATATTATTATGACAATCAAACTTTGGCAATGACAGTTAATATTATTATGACAATCAGACTTTGGCAATGACAGTTAATATTATTATGACAATCAAATTTGGACAGGGACAGTTAATATTTTTATGACAATCAAATTTTTATTGTGACAGTTAATAATATTGTGCGAATCAAATTTTGACGGTGACAGTTAATATTATTATGACTATCAAATTTGGACAGTGTCAGTTAATATTTTTATGACAATCAAAATTTGATGGAGACAGTTAATATTATTGTGCGAATCAAATTTTGATAGTGACAGTTAATAATATTATGACAATCAAACTTTGGCAATTACAGTTAATATTATTATGACAATCAAACTTTGGCAATGACAGTTAATATTATTATGACAATCACAGTTAATATTATTAAGGCAATCAAATAATGCACGTGAATAGTGCAGGACTGTTAACATTTCAAGGGCTAGTACAATCCTGGAACTTCTATGTTCAAATTGACCAATCGCTTGTAATTCATTTTGGAGCAAATTGGAAATATGAGAGATTTGGTCACGATTTTTCCTTGGTTTCGAAACTTTTTTGGACAATGTCTCTCAATATTTTCAACATTTCTATTCATATTTAATAAATTCGAAAAATAAACTTAATAAAGTCGGAACACAACCTGAGTAAACTCTTCCGGAGCTCTATAATATTATTGAGTCCTTTTAGGAAGGTTGAATATATTTATATATTCAGTCTGTGTTTTGACTTTATTAAGTTTATATGATTATCTATAATGTAGTATGGATTTACCAATATAAAAAATTCGACAAACTTTCAAAAATTTGTGTTTTTCTTGTTTCAAGTATGGAGATACTACTCATACATTCGTGGACAGGAGTCTCTACAGGGGAGCTTTCTTACCTGGTTACTCTATGTGCTCAGAAGATGTTCTTACCAAGACTTTGTAAGTATATTTTTGAAGTAAAACTTCTTTACTTGCCAGTAACTGAGCCAAGGGCGTACCCAGCGAGGGGCAGGGTGGGCAGCTGCCCCCCCCCCTCCTAGAACCCACCTCGCCGCACAGAAATACCTATAACATAATTTAAACCTCACCCTGACGTCTTCGGGTGTAAAGAGTCAGCCGCAGTTCTGAAATTGTACGACAGATGGATTGTTTTATGGTGGTTTGGGGGAAGCTCTCCCAGCCTGTGTGTGAGGCTCTCACTCACTAAACCCCTTATGCACTTGGCTTTAGTATGCTACACCCCTGTATCGCTTGCGCATTCCTTCAGGGTGTGCAGCCCGGACTAACGACAGATGGATACTTCATTTCATAATGCATAATTCATTTCATAATCCTCGAAAGAAATGTGAGCCGACCCCCCCCCCCTCGTTCAGATCCTGGGTACGCCCTTGAACTGAGCTATTCTCAAATCACGCCTACTTGAAAGTAACTCAGATCTTTTTCCAATCGGAAATGACGTTGACTGACGGAAATAAGGTTACGTTAAGTCATATCTACATAGATGTCGCTTTTTAACAGTTTGACAACATTTTGACATTTGAAAAATTGAAGTAAAACTACGTGAGGCTTGACTTAAGAGTAGCTCGGACTCGATCATCATCACTCTAAGGTTCTTACTCTTCAAATTCGAATTTTGACCAATTATTTATTCCGTTTGGGCGTTAGGTGAAGAATCTGCAACGTTAAGTAAAGTCTATATTCTACTTACGCGGTTTCAGTTTTTGAATATTTTAAATTTTGTAGAAATTGATCAATAAAATCAAATCTTCGAAGCGTCAAATCTTATCCTGTAATGTCTAAACCCATCTTTGGCCAACTATTTTCAGTGCTGGCTCCAGGCAATATTGTTATGAATTATATCTGTGGTGTGATACGCAGTAGAATAATGTATCACTCACGGTTTGCAGATGAATTTATTTACACGGACGATATATATACAAATTTACAAGAGATACAAACACTGTTGAGGGAATGAGTGGAGCTGGGCTCTCTGAACTGGACTCGACTGGTCTGGTTGACTGACTGCTGATTGAGTCTGGTTGAACTGGCTGCTGGCTGAGTCTCGTTGAACTGTCTGCCGGCTGAGTCTGGTTGAACTGATGTCACTCGCTGACTGTCTTGCTTGACTGTTAAACTGAACTGGACTCGTTGGTTGGTTGCGTTCACTGTTGAACTGAACTGGAGTCGACTTGCTGACTGATTGCGCCTGACTGTCCTGTTTATTCGGGGGTCTAGGTATTTATATTATGTCCAGGTATACTGGTCCCTCGTCTGGGGGTGATTATTTTTCTACATTCGGCTATTTGTTGCTTTGGTGATTACCGATTCTCAGGAAAAATATCTTGTCGTCTTTCCCCGGAGATTACACCATTGGCCTCAATAATTTTTTTTTGGAAATTCGTTCGAAAATATCTGGGCCTCTTTCCCGTGACTTCCAGGGTATATGCTGACTTAGCTATTGTGTCTTCTTCATCACGCAGCACATGGCCAAACCAGCGAAAACGGCCTTCCCGCATTTTCTGATGGAAAACGGCGCCACTCCGAAACGTTTCCGTGTATCAACATTGGTAACATGATCCATTCTAGTGACGCCGCCTGTCAACCTAAGCATCCTTGTCTCCATGACGCTTAGCCGACATTCCACCTCTTTTGTAGTGGGCCAACACTCGGCAGCATAGAGTGCGACTGGACGGATAACAGTGCGGTAGATCTTGGATTTAAGGTGGTCTTTCATCCTTGTCATCTGTCGTCGCAGGCCATTTCAACCAAGATGGCTGCGTCCTTGCGTTGACCTCGTCAATGATTCTTCCATGGTCAGATAGAGTAGATCCAGGATATTTGAATTTTGTTAGGGAGGTCTTCTCCATCAACGCTGATGGTCCCAAATTCATCTCTTACAGAACAGCTTCAACTTCGGCGTTCTCGACTTCCTTTATTGGTCCTTCAACAGGAGAGGTGGGTGGAATTGCTGGATGGGGAAATCTCGATCGACATTCCTTCTCTCGCCTCGTCTTCTCCTAGTCGACCAGCAGTTCACCTGTTTCGTTATTGATGCCATACAAACGTTGGATGTCTTCCGTTTTGCGGTGTCTTGATTTGACCAGACGGTTTGTCACGTTCGCCTTCACGAGTGTCAAGTTTTGCGTAGAGGTCAGCGTACCGATCAGCTTTTGTTGCAGCAACTACCTTCTTCGCCTCACTACGGGCAGCTTTATATGCATTCCAACGAGATGGTGTTTTATCTTCGAGGAACTCATGGTATAGTTTCTTCATGCGTACTGCTTCTTTAACGACATCGTTCCAAAGCCACGCGGATTTATCTATTCTTTGTCGACCTGGTTTCGATGATCCGAGCACTGAACGTGCAGCTTCATGAGTAGCATCTTTCAATCGAGTCCAGCTCTTTTCAACTATAGTGATTGGAGGTAATGTGATTTTTGGAATCGTTCTCCTTGAATCGCCACCATTTGATTCTTTTTGGTTCATTTCTGACTAAGTATCCAGTTCTTGGAGGATTTATCCGCAGTTTACAGATGACTGGTTGATGTTGTGTGGCAACAGTTTCACATGGAATAACTTTCGTATCTAACACTGTCGGTTTATTCGGAGGTCCAGGTATTTATATTATGTCCAGGTATACTGGTCCCTCATCTGTGGATGATTATTTTTCCATTTTCGGCTATTTGTCGCTTTGGTGATTATCGATTCTCGGGAAAAACATCTTGTCGTAATTTCTCCGGGGATTACACCATTGACCCTAATAAAATGTTTTCGGAAATTCGTCCGAAAATACTTGGGTAATCACCGTAATGCGCTCGTAAAACTAAAAATACAAATATTTCTTTATCTGCTCGAGGATTACATTATCGACCTCCAGTAGCGTCACTAGCGTCGGTCAATCGGGTGAATGCCCGGGGCCCACGGACTAGGGGGGGGGCACAGTGGCTGCAGATAGATTCTGAGACGACTGACGTGTGGCGTTTCGCGAATTTCACATGGGGGACCGCACCACGTGGGTTTTAAATAGGCTCAAATTTGACATTTTTATGCCGCCGGAGGCGGCAGATCTTGGGTATTTTAACCGCGCGTCTTCAATGACTTAACTGTGAATGTCCGTTCGAACGTTGCGCATCCCCAAGTTTCGTTCTCCGTCCTGCCGCGCCCCTCCGGGGATCCAAAACCCATTTTTTTGGTTTCGGTTTTTGCGAAAACAGCCCGACGGAAGCGGCGGCGGCGGTGCAAAACGGGAATGTACATTTTTCCGGTGTAGAGCCGAGATCCCCGTCGAGCGGTGCCGTTTTCACGACTCAACTCCCCCAGGTTCGGACGCACCAGACTCAAAACTAAAATCACGATATTTTACTTTTGAGGCGCATTTTTGGTCGGATCTCATTTTTTTTCCGGATCCTCTAGCCGCCGCCGCGCCACGTTTTTAGAGCCCTCGCTCGCCGTCCTGCGACGTCCCGTTCACCTGGTGCAAGAGCAAATAATTTTTTTGCCGATTTTGCAATCCCTTCCTCGGAAGCCCAGGACTTATTTGATGGGCTCCAGGTCGCCGGTTGGGTCGCTCTCTTCAGAACACTCGCGCGCAACCATTCCGGCAAGAATTTTTAAACTGCGACGACTTTTTGCGAATCTGCGGCAGTTTGAAGAGAAAATGCGCAAAAAGTGAGAAAAACCAGAGGCGTTTTGCGGGGGTACATAGAACTTCGGAACCAATTGACGGATCGGAACCGGACCGGTGCCGTTCGATCGGCCATAGAACCTTTTAGTTTGTTTGGGAGTTTTATCCCGATTGCGCCGAAGATGGCGTCGCGACGCCATAAAAACGACGTTTTTTTGGACATCCACGAAAACTCTCACGGAACCGCCAACCGCGCGATTCCCGCAGGGAATTGAACGTTTCATCTTTTACTGCAAGCGGCATCGCGCTGCGTCGTTTGCAACCGTCGCGACGCCCGCCCAAACTCGCCGTATTTTATTTACTGGGGGCCTCACCTCAATATATTTGCCCGGGGCCTCCAAATCCAAACGACGGCGCTGCCGACCTCAATAAAATATTTTCGGAAATTGTCCAAAAGTATTTGGGTAATTATTGTAATGCCCTCGTAAACTAAGAAATAAGAATGGAACAGCTCGTTGCCGCTACATATCTATCTATTATATCCCATCTCTATAGACCCTTCCATTGTTGAAATTTTTTTCGCATGCGTCAATATCCGCCATGTTTTTCGGACACTTTTTGACTTCTAACCAGTGGAAATAACAAAATGTGACCGAAACTTTCATATTCCGGCTTTTAAACATGTCGGACGCGCATGCGCTTAACTAACCGTGAAAAGGTCTATTGCTTATAGAAGTAAAACGGATGGGATTATAATATGTTATTATATAATATGTTAATATGTTATTATAGATGGGATTTATTATAAATTATTGTTATAATTTGCGATGAATTTCAGGCCGCCAATCAAATTGGACTTCATAGATCACGTCGTGGGAAACCAACCGGATCTGTGCATGGAAGCCGCGGCTAAATGGTACGAGGACATTTTGCAATTCCACCGCTTCTGGTCGGTGGACGACTCGCAAGTCCACACCGAATACTCGGCCTTGCGTTCCATTGTAATGAGCAATTACGAAGAAACTGTAAAGGTAACTTCCCAAAATTTAATCAATTTTGATCATCTTGATCAATCTCAACTTCATATTTATTGTTGAATAATTTTTTGAGATTAGCATTCTGGTGAAAATGAAGTGTCGTCAAAGTGCAACGAAGTCTTTCCGAGGCAAACGAAGTGTCGTCGAAGTGCAAGGAAGTGTTTTCGAGAGAAACGAAGAGTCGTAAAGCACAAATATTAAATGTCTTCCCCGACACTTCACAATAAAACCGTTCAACGACACTTCAATTATGAGAATGTCAACACTTCCCCGACGCTTCGACGACACTTCACAGAAAATTAATTCAGATAAACTTCACTATTCAAATTTCAGTGTTCCAAAAGACACACTTCGTTGATGCATTACCGACACTTCAACAACATTGCATTTTCATTAGAGCAGGAATTACAAATACAAATAATATTACAAATAATAAGTTATAAGCAATGGCTACAATGCTGCACACTAACTATAAAACTTCGATACATTATATAATTAGTGAAACTAAAATTAAACTACCCGTTCAGCTCATAATTCAGTTCAGATCATAAAGAGCGTTTAAAGATAACATTTTTAGGATCTGATAACATATGGTGACAATAATAATATTATGACAATCAAATTTTGACAGTGACAGTTAATATTATAATGACAACCAAATTTTGACAGTGACTGTTAACATTATGTGACAATAATAATATTATAACAATCAAATTTTGACAGTGACAGTTAATATTATAATGACAACCAAATTTTGACAGTGACAGTTAACATTATTATGACAAAAGTATGAAGATGTCGTCATATCCTTCAGATATTGCCGAACGGGCGAGAATGGAATTACTTCTTACTGCTTCCTTTTCTACTTCTCTCAGTCTTTCCGAGACAAACGAAGTGTCGTCGAAGTGCAAGGAAGTGTTTCCGAAATAAACGAAGAGTCGGAATGCACAAATATCAACACTTCCCCGACACATCACAATAAAACAGTTCAACGACACTTCACTGACTGAAATTACCAATTTTCAATTTGAACTAAATTTTTGTTGAAATTTTTTTTGGAAATTTTTTTCCTAATTTTTTTTTTTTGTTACCCGCAGGAAATTGAAGTGTTGAAAACGGTTTTCAGTTTATTTCGCTCTAAAGTTACAAATACACAAGTTTTATATATTTTTTGCTGTACACCATCTCGCATTTCCGACTAATTTCACGATGTCATAACTTTTGAACGGCTCACCACAGAGACTTCTAGTCTTCATCAATCGATTCAGCGTCCTAAAATTAGTCGGAAGGCGTATATAATATTCCCTAGAAAGCTTGCAGTGAAGAAATACCATCGACACGGGGAGTCTAGACCGCGGAAACGACAAAATGCGAGAAAATCGATTTTGTCAAAATCGTTATTTTTTGAGTCACAGCAAAATTTAAAAACGTTTCTGAAAGCATTTTTGCTGCTGATTACAGATATGTAAATTATATTGCGTTAGCTCTTTCGGTTCACTTTCGCCTGCAAAAATTGAAGAAATTTTTAAGAAATTTCGGCGCTCGAGTAGAGATCTCGGAAAGTCGTGAATTTCCGACGGACAATCTTAGTGCATTAATAGGAAAATGACCTTCTAAAAACGATGCCGCAATCCGTTTTCGATTATCCGCAACCGTTTCCGAGATATGTACTTAGCAAATCGAGAATCGCGTAAATTTCAGTTTGATATCTCTCGACGAATTATTGAATCTTTCGGGAGAATTTATACATCGACTTGTTCGTCTTATCGTGTAGTTTCTGTGTGCCAAAAATAATTTCGCTGCCTTTTACCGTTTTCGAAAAAATCGAGAAAAACGAAAAACCTTGATTTTTTCGAACGAAATGATGGAATTTTTTTTTTTGAAATTTATTTTGCAATTTTTTTTCGTGATTTTCTTATAATTACCCGAAGGAAATCGAAGTGCTGAAAACGGTTTTCCAGTTTATTTTGCTCTAAAGTTACAAATAAACAAATTTTATATTTTTTTTCGCTGTACACAATCGCACATTTCCTACTAATTTGACGCTGTCATAACTTTTGAACCGCTCACCACAGAGACTTCTAGTCATCACGAATCGATTCAGCGTCCCAAAATTAGTCGGATAACGTATATAATATTCTCCGGGAAGCTTTAAGTTAAGAAATACCATCGACTCTGTAAGTCTAGACCACGGAAACGACGAAATGCGAGAAAATCGATTTTGTCAAAATCGTTATTTTTTGAGTTACATCAAAATTTAAAAACGTCTCTGAAAGCATTTTTGCTGCTGATTACAGATATGCAAATTATATTTCGCCCTCTCTTTCTGTTCACTATCGCCTGCAAGAATTGAATAAATATTTAATTGGACTGAAATTTTGACAAAGACAGTTAACATTATTATGACAATCGTATCCTTCAGATATTGCCGAACGGGTAAAAATGGAATTACTTCTTACTGCTTCCTTTTCTACTGCTCTCATTAAATTTTCGCAAAACCTCAACATTTGCTTTTTTGTTTAGGTGCCAATAAACGAGCCTGCTCCAGGCAAGAAGAAGAGTCAAATCGAAGAATACGTAGAATATTACGGAGGCGCTGGTGTACAACACATCGCCTTAAACACCCAAGACATCATCACTTCCGTAAGTTTGTTGCTTCAAATTCGAATTTTTAACAAATATTTAACCTAATTTTGACCTAATTATTTATTCCGTTTGGACGTCAGGTGAAGAATCTGCAAGCCAGGGGGATGGAGTTTCTGCAAGTGCCTGATTCGTACTACGACCTCTTGCGCGCTCAGCTGAAGAAGAGCCCCGTGAAGATCGCCGAAGATTTGGACATCCTCCAAAAACTGAAGATTTTGATCGATTACGACGAGAACGGGTATCTCTTGCAGATCTTCACCAAGAACATGCAGGACAGGCCAACCGTCTTCTTGGAAGTAATCCAAAGAAGAAACCATAATGTAAGAACAAATCATGATGCCTCATCCCCTTTTAAGGGCTGTACCTCAGTTAGGAAGCGTTTTCGGGCACATCTTTATAGGAACGTTTTTTCTTATAGAATTGAAAGTAGGAGATTATCACTACGATATCTTCAAATCTGTCAGTAGCTGGGATTACACGGATATCTTCTGTTACTCTTTGGCACACCCCGCTCAAGATGCGTGGTGTGAGCCGTTCGCTGCGTCAAAGCAAGTAACAGAAGATATCCGTGTAATTCCAACTACTGACAGATTTAAAGATATAGTAGTGATAATCTCCTACTTTCAATTCTATTATTAATTTGGTTCAAACCATGACATCTCATTTTAAGTTTTTTCTTATTTTGTGCTCTAGAACACGCCCTAGAATTTTTGACGGACTTTTATGAAACACTGTATGAATATGTCCTGACTAAAGATTACGCCTGTCAAATAATTATTACATTGTTTTAAATGGGCACGTCGCGTAGCCATAGTGAGAACGTGCTCATTTGAAACAATGTAATCATTATTTGACAGGCGATGATCGCACGACATTGCGTAGCTGAGTGTCGCGCATATGGGAATCGACCTTAAATCGACAAAACTGTACTTTAGTTCCTAATGTAGCATTAAGGTCGATTCACATATGTGCGACACTCAGCTACGCGACGTCGTGTAAATAGTCTGTCAAATAATGATTACATTGTTTTAAATGGGCCCATTTCGTAGCCAAGGTGTGAGAACGTGCCCATTTAAAACAATGTAATAATTATTTGACAGGCGATGTCGCACGACGCCGCGTAGCTGAGTATCGCGCATATGGGAATCGACATTAATTCATCAATGCACAGCTCAATCAGATTAACATACAAACGTAAAATTTGCAAGGGGCGTTGATTTTATGTCGTAAACATCCAGTACTGTAGGATTTTTGGAAATTTCGTTTCTAAGAGGTTGAAAAGCAGTGGCGTAGCTAGTCCAAAATATATTGGAGGCGCTTTTTACCCAACTGCGACGAAGCCCAAATTTTCGTTTAGGGCTCCTGTATCTCGGGGGTCCCGTATCACTGATACGTCTGTAGCTACGCCCCTGGCGAAAAGTAAAGTCAAAGTTTTATACTAGGACAGGGGTGACTAGCCTTTTTCCGGACGCGTGCCAATTTTTTTTTAATTTTCACATTTTGAAATGCTGATGTGCCAGGTAACTTTAACAATGAATGAACATTTCTGTTTATTAGCCTGAAGATTATTAGCTTGAACCGTATTAGCCTGAATATAGCACGTCTTATATTTTACACCTTTGATGTTGCACAAAAGTAAATTGAGAAAATTTCTTTAGAAAAGTAGGTTTGAGAAGTTTAGAAAGCACGTGTGAGAAATAGTTCGCGTGCCAATACAATTTTCCTACGTGTCAGCTGTGACACGTGTGCCATGGGTTAGGTTAGTTTACTTAGATTTAAGTTTAATAAGTTTAGAAGGCACGCGTGAGAAATAGTTTGCGTGCCAATACAATTTTCCTACGTGCCAGCTGTGACACGCGTGCCATGGGTTTGCTTAGTTTAGTTATATTTAAGTTTAAGAAGTTTAGAAGGCACGCGGGAGTAGTAGTTCACGTGCCAATACAATTTTCCAACGTGCCAGCTGTGACACGTGTGCCATGGGTTAGGTTAGTTTACTTAGATTTAAGTTTACTAAGTTTAGAAGGCACGCGTGAGAAATAGTTTGCGTGCCAATACAATTTTCCTACGTTCCAGCTGTGACACGCGTGCCATGGATTTGCCTAGTTTAGTTATATTTAAGTTTAAGAAGTTTAGAAGGCACGCGGGTGTAGTAGTTCGCGTGCCAATACAATTTTCCAACGTGTCAGCTGTGACACGTGTGCCATGGGTAGGGTTAGGTTAGTTTAGTTAGATATATGTTTAAGAAGTTTAGAAGGCACGTGTGAGAAATAGTTTGCGTGCCAATACAATTTTCGTACGTGCCAGCTGTGACACGCGTGCCATGGGTAGGGTTAGGTTAGTTTAGTTAGATATATGTTTAAGAAGTTTAGAAGGCACGTGTGAGAAATAGTTTGCGTGCCAATACAATTTTCCTACGTGTCAGCTGTGACAGGCGTGCCATGGGTTAGGTAAGTTTGTTAAAAAACCTGATTTACTTATATTTAAGTTTAAGAAGTTTAGAAGGCACGTGTGAGAAATAGTTCGCGGGCCAATACAATTTTCCTACGTACCAGCTGTGACACGCGTGCCATGGGTAGGGTTAGGTTAGTTTAGTTAGATATATGTTTAAGAAGTTTAGAAGGCACGTGTGAGAAATAGTTTGCGTGCCAATACAATTTTCGTACGTGCCAGCTGTGACACGCGTGCCATGGGTAGGGTTAGGTTAGTTTAGTTAGATATATGTTTAAGAAGTTTAGAAGGCACGTGTGAGAAATAGTTTGCGTGCCAATACAATTTTCCTACGTGTCAGCTGTGACACGCGTGCCATGGGTTAGGTTAGTTTAGTTAGAAATATTAAGAGGTTTAGAAGGCACGCGTGAGAAATAGTTTGCGTGCCAATACAATTTTCCTACGTCCCAGCTGTGACACGCGTGCCATGGGTTAAGTTAGTTTAGTTATATTTAAGTTTAAGAAGTTTAGAAGGCACGTGTGAGAAATAGTTCGCGTGCCAATACAATTTTCGTACATGCCAGCTGTGACACACGTGCCATGGGTTAGGTTAGTTTAGTTATATTTAAGTTTAAGCAGTTTAGAAGGCACGTATGAGAAATAGTTCGCGTGCCAATACAATTTTCCTACGTGTCAGCTGCGACACGCGTGCCATAGGTTCGCCACCATTATACTATAGTTAATTTTTTTTAAG
This sequence comes from Phosphuga atrata, assembly GCA_944588485.1. NCBI lineage: Eukaryota > Metazoa > Arthropoda > Insecta > Coleoptera > Silphidae > Phosphuga > Phosphuga atrata. The sequence goes on from OX155900.1 coordinate 64,584,373, forward strand.
AATGCAGTAACTAGAAACCTGATTTACACCATGACAAATGTTCAATCTAGTTACAAAATTTGGCACTATATTCAAATATAGTTACTTGAATATAAAATTGGTAATTTATTAATGGTTTCATTGAATATCTTATTATTATTGATTAAATACTCCAAATAGCAACAATAGTAATAACATACAAACAAATAAATGGAGAAAAACGTTAAAAATCTTAATGATACAAACAGATCAGATGATAATTGTGAATTGACACGCCAGCCATTGACAACTAACAGCTGAAAAGAAAGAGAGAAAATATGTTGAGATGGAGAAGTAAATATCGTCTGTGTGAACTTCTCCTCGATTTAAGCCAATCAGAGAACAAGGTCAAATAAGCCCTATCTTCCCTGTACTGCATTCTTAAAAAAAATTGTCTTTAGGATGTCTATATATCAGAAACGGAAAATGTTACAGATATGAAATTTGGTATTAAGACTCGTTTTTTTAAAATAAAGAGAACGTGTTTCACCGTTTTTTGAAAATCAGAATAAGGGGGCTGAAAATCGGGGGTTGAAAGTTTTTATTTTTTTTAGGGTTTTGGTGCTGGAAATTTCCAGGCCTTGTTCACCGCCATCGAGATCGATCAAGCCAAACGAGGCAATTTGTAAGGGATTTGAATAGGTAATGTACTACGTTCTATCACCCTGTTATATTAGTAGAGGGTTTATATTTTAATAAATAAAGATGTTTTGAAATTTTTCGATTCGAATCCGCTGACAGAAATGATTCCTTCTTACCAAACCACAAAGTCCTAAATATTCAAATTTCCATACATTTTTGTATATTAAAACATAACATTTCCTGTGATACATTCCATGTTCTAATTACATAGCCTAATGCTAAGCGTACACCAAAACCGATTTTGTCGACCGATGGCGGACAACTACCCGGACGAGCAACTTGTTGCAGTGTAACACAGTTGCAGTGTATGCGCTTACACTGCAACTGTGTTACCACTTGTGCCGACAACCATAACCGTATGGAAAAATCTAGATTATAGTGATTTTTTTAATGTTTATCCCACAGGGTTGGTCTATTATAAACACAACTAATTAATTTTTCAATATCCATAGTCGTTTAGGTAGATAACAAAATTTAATTATAAATGCACTCAATTTGCACTGTAGACGCCGGCAGACTGACGAGAAATCCCAACAAGTCGGATCATTGTGATTATCGGCCGTTTTCGAGCGTCATCGGACGACGAAAAAAAAAAAGTCGTGTTTGTGTACTCGCTCTCTTTCGTACAAGTGTTTGATTCAATCGCCGTCGTCGCCCGAGCAAACTTCGGCCGATGACGGATTAGGTGTACGCGAGCCATAAGTTTAAAATTAAGATTAAAATTTACTGAACCACAGAGGAATTAAAACGTAAAATATACATCAGTATTCTGAGAGAAGCTTCTTTTAGAAGCAATTATATTCCCCAGAAACTTTTCTACGTAAATTTTCTGCAAATATTCCATTTTAAGCAGTCTACTCCAAAAGAACCTAAAAAAAGAAAGAAACCTAACATAACTAATCTAAGCCATGGCACGCGTGTCACAGCTGACACGTAGGAAAATTGTATTGGCACGCGAACTATTTCTCACGCGTGCCTTCTAAACTTCTTAAACTTAAATCTAACTAAACTAACCTAACGCATGACACACGTGTCACAGCTGACACGTAGGAAAAAACTATTATTTTTTCTTTATAATTCGTAGGTACTGAAAGCAAGAAAAGAATTAAGGACACTGTACTATGTTCTTGACTAATACCATAAATAAATATAATCATTAGTATGGTGTGGCTCCTGCATTTTACTGCTAAGCGAGACCACGAGGTCACAAGAAAATGACATAACTTGATAACTCAGTATGAACATCCATAGACGCGTTTCTTTTTTTTGTCTTACTGAAAGCCTCAAATTACAATACGATTAACGCCAATGTATCGTCAAAGATTGTTATTAAGAGACCAACAACTTTATTGTTATATATTCTTACTTTATTATTATTATTACACGTTACAGGCCTTTTAACAGACCACGCGAAACATTCATGACTACTTGTTCTTCCTATTCTTCCTGTACTCCTTCATTCTTTCACTAAAGGCTCTATTAATTTCTTCAGTTCATTTTGGCCTTTGGGCTGTTTTCTCCGACATCAATTCCCACTTGTATACCTTGTGCTAAACCTAAATAGGCCTTTGTCTGTGATATCCGCCGAGACTATCTGTGCTCTTTCCAGATCAATTTTGACTTGTGTCATCCAGGCTGTATTGGTCTTGAGGCCCTGGATGTACCTGAGGATTCTGTTGGTGAGTCTGGTCTGTGGAAGTCTGCTGATGTGTCCATAAAATTTGAGTCGCCTCTTGCATATGTCCGCTGCAGGAGGCCAGGGCCCGATTTGGGCTGTAGCGCCATATGAAGAAGAAATAAGGGGTAGAAAGTCGAGACAGAAATCGAGACATTCTGACATATAAATAAGGTAGTAGTAGTAGAGCTTGGAGTATATCCCCTAAGATCCATTCTAGTACGATTACAAAAATGAGAAAAATTGAGGGGCTAAGGCCCCAAATTTTCTGCAATGAGCGTCTAAAAGTACGTGAGGAAGACAAATATCTAGGTATAACCCTGGATACCAAATTGACTTGGAATCAGGACCTTAAGCTACCAATAAGTGTAAAATGGCATTGATGATCACCAAAAGGTCACAGGTATGGTACATCAAACTGAAACAAAAACAGGCCATAAAGGAACTCTCTAATGTTCAAAGATTGGCCTGCTTATCAATTACGGGATCGCTGAAAAGCGTCTCAACTGCAGCTCTGGAGGTCATGACAGGCCTTCCTCCACTGGATATCATTGTCATGAGTGAGGCAAGGATGGGAGCCTTAAGATGCAAATGTAATGGTATATGGGAGGCTCTTGTATTTGCTTCGGCAATACATATACTAAAATTGGAACGATATAGAGAAGATTAGCATGGCCCCTGCGCAAGGATGACACGCAAAATCGTGAATCGTTCCACATTTTTAGGGAAACGAACATGCAGACGACCTAGCAAAACAAGGTGCCCGCAAGAAACTAGTTGGTCCCGAACCGAGCATAGGTATAGAAAAAGCCTGCGCCAGAGCATCCATCAATGATTGGATGAAAAATAAACACAAACTCAGATGGAACTCCTATGATAAAGCAACCCATTGCAGGAAGCTAATAGACTCACCTAATCCCAATATAGCAAAGGACCTGTTAAAACTAAACAAAGCTCACACGAAGCAGATAGTTAGTTTACTAACAGGCACTGGCGGATTTAGAGAATTCATGCATAAAGTAAAAATCTACCGAGACGAACCTTTATGTAGACTCTGCGGAGAGGAAGATGAAACAGCAAACCACGTACTCTTCGAATGCCCTGCCCTAGAACGAATGCGACACCAGCTTGACTGGAACCAACAAACCACATGGGAACCCAAACTTGTAGGAAAACTAAGGAAACTAGTCAGTGACACAGACGTCGGACTGCAAGTTTGATATCAACCGACAGCACAATAAGCCTTAAGGTTGACGTGCGCCAAACCCTTAGAGGAAGTCGGGAATCTAATCTAATCTAATCTGGGAGGCTCTTTCGAGGGCAGGGCACACCACAATAAAGAATGTAATAGCAAAGCTAAACCTCAATATTGTGGGAGACTCAATACCGAAAAGGCATTCGAATTATCATTCGAACTACCCTTCAAAACGCAAATATGAACAGAAGGCCAAAAGCACATGGCAAGGTGAACTGGACTGATATATAGGCAGCTCCAAAAAGGACAGTCCAGCTGGCGCAGGGATCTACGGATCAACTACGAGGTATAGTTCATATCTACGGATCAACCATGGAGTATAGGGATCACAGGCCACGACAATCGAAGCAGAATGAAGGTTGTGTTCGTGGAAATCTAAAGATGACCTAGACCGAATTCACGGGCTAGACCTATTTTGAATGGAACAATGTGGGGGAATACAATACGTCAATAAGCTGCAGTGTTTTAGGGGCTGACCCCCTCTGGGGAAAAAAGAAAATAACCCAGAACTTACTGTAGTCCTTTCAACAGGGCGCAAATAGAGTTCTGCAAAAAATAAAGTCGGTGCAATTCTAGATAAAAGCATAGGATTTTCGTATTAAAATATAAAATATCTCATTTATTACATTAAATTACAAAGAATTGCATTCAAAAAAACGTTGATGTTTGACTCACTTCCATCGGATCATCCACTGTAAAATCAATATCCCAAAAACCTAAAAATTAAGGAAAACTTAATACTTCGCCACAAATGATTTTACAAAAATGTCTTTTCCAGCCAGGGTGGCACTAACCGTCAGGGGCTGCCCACCCTGAAGGAATTTACTACCGGGGTGACACACTAAAAAGCCAAGTGAAAAGAAGGTTAGGTGAGTGAGAGCCTCACACGCAGGCTGATAGAGCTTCCCCAAACCACAATACAAAAAAGATCTTGTTTGTCTAGTCTTTTCTGCCTAGTTTGTCTGTCGAATCTTCTCTGTCTTGTCTTGTTTGTCTTGGAGACTTCCAATTAGGTTGGGTTATCCAATTAGGTTATGTTAGGTTAGCTCAGGGGGAGACCCCCAAAAATGTGAAGATGAAAGATGACTCGCACTATGTTGGAGACTCCCAATTAGATTAGCGGGGCGGCCGGCTTTGTTGGAAGCATTTAGACTGGGAAGGGAACGGGATAGGTAAGAGTTGTAGGACATGAGAAGTGGGGGCCTAATGAAGAGAGACTTGAGGCTTTGTTGGAAGCGTTTAGGATTAGCCGGCACCCCCTTAGTGCGAAGGGAGCGCACAAATTTATTGATGTAATTGTAAACTTTGAATGAATGCGGATGATTGCTTTGGAAATGAAAGGGGGAAGAGCTAGAGATGAGCATGGGATCGCATCGATCCATCCCATTACATCGCATCGCATCTCATCCGATCCCATCCCATCCCATCCCATCCCATCCCATCCCATCCCATCCCATCCCATCCCATCCCATCCCATCCCATCCCATCCCATCCCATCCCATCCCATCCCATCCCATCCCATCCCATCCCATCCCATCCCATCCCATCCCATTCCATGCCATCCCATCCCGTCCCGTCCCGTCCCGTCGCGTCCCGTCCTGTCCCGTCCCGTCCCACGATGTAACGATGCAGTTCTTGAAAAGTCTTACGATCGGTTTGCGGATTACTCATTATCAGATAAAGAAATTACGGAAAAATTAAATTCAAACGAATTATCGTTAAGTAAGTCTGAACCGAAAAGAAAGTCTGCTGTATGGAAAAAAAATGGATGAATGGAACGGGATGGGGTCGTCGTCATCGGGGATTTGTTCGTTGCCGCAGATGGTACCCTAGTTGAAACTGTCCTAGTTGAACCACAAATTGTTACAATTAAACGTCTAACTGTCACAATGAAACGTCAAATTGTCTTAATTGATACACAAATTGTCATAATTAAACGTCAAACTGCCACAATTAAACGTCAAACTGTCAAAATTAAAGTCACTGTCACAATTAAACGTCAGACTGTCTTAATTGATCCACAAATTGTCATAATTAAAGATCAAACTGCCACAATTAAACGTCAAATTGTCAAAATTAAACGTCAAACTGTCACAATTAAACGTCAGACTGTCTTAATTGATCCACAAATTGTCATAATTAAACGTCAAACTGCCACAATTAAACGTTAAATTGTCAAAATTAAACGTCAAACTGTCACAATTAATCGTCAGACTGTCTTAATTGATCCACAAATTGTCATAATTAAACGTGAAACTGCCACAATTAAACTTCAAACTGTCAAAATTAAACGTCACACTGTCACAATTAAACGTCAAACTGTCCTAGTTGAACCACAAATTGTTACAATTAAACGTCTGTCACAATTATACGTCTAACTGTCTTAATTGATCCACAAATTGTCATAATTAAACGTCAAAGTGCCACAATTAAACGTTAAACTGTCAAAATTAAACGTCACACTGTCACAATTAAACGTCAAACTGTCTTAATTGATCCACAAATTTTCATAATAAAACGTCAAACTGTCAAAATTAAACGTCACACTGTCACAATTAAACGTCAAACTGTCTTAATTGATCTACAAATTGTTATAATTAAACGTCAAACTGCCACAATTAAACGTCAAACTGTCAAAATTAAACGTCACACTGTCACAATTAAACGTCAAACTGTCTTAATTGATCTACAAATTGTTATAATTAAACGTCAAACTGCCACAATTAAACGTCAAACTGTCAAAATAGAACGTCACACTGTCACAATTAAACGTTAAACTGTCCTAGTTGAACCACAAATTGTTACAATTAAACGTCTAACTGTCACAATTAAACGTCAAACTGTCTTAATTGAGCCACAAATTGTCATAATTAAACGTCAAACTGTCAAAATTAAAGTCACGTCACAATTAAACGTTCAACTGTCTTAATTTATCCACAAATTGTTACAATTAAACGTCAAACTGCCACAATTAAACGTCAAACTGCCAAAATTAAACGTCACTCTGTCACAGTTAAACGTCAAACTGTCCTAGTTGAACCACAAATTGTTACAATTAAACGTCTAACTGTCACAATTAAACGTCAAACTGTCTTGATTGATCCACAAATTGTCATAATTAAACGTCAAACTGAAAAAATTAAAGTCACACTGTCACAATTAAACGTCAAACTGTCTTAATTGATTCACAAATTGTTAAAATTAAACGTCAAACTGCCACAATTAAATGTCAAACTGCCAAAATTAAACGTCACTCTGTCACAATTAAACGTCAAACTGTCTTAATTGATCCACAAATTGTTATAATTAAACGTCGTTTGTCAAATTGTCAAAATTAAATTGGATCAGACAGTCCCAAAGATCCGTCCCATGGGATGGAATCTGGAACGAGAAACTTGACCCATGCTCATCTCAAGGAGGAGCATGACGAAGTAATGCAAAATTTAGGATTCCCTCACGCTATCGCAGGTTTGGCTGGGGAGGTATGAATGGCTTTTTAGTGGGCCGCCCCACACTTCTACTCGTAACGGGTTGGGTGGTGTCTATTTGCAGATTTTCACCTGCCAGCACATGCAAAATAAGGTTATGTTAACCAATTAGAGTGGGTTAGCACAGGGTTAGCAAATAATTAGGAAATAGTGAAATAGTCATGGTCCTGAAGAATTAAAAAAAAATGTGAAGATGACAGATAGTAGAATCCCAATAGACCCTTTTTATGGTTAGTTAAGCGCATGCGCGTCCGCCTTGTTTAAAAGGCGAGAACATGAAAGTTTCGGGCACATTTTGTTATTTTCACTGGTTATACACTGGTTTCACTGGTCATAAAAGTGCCCGAAAACCTGCCGGAAATGACGCATGCGAATAAAAAAATTCAACTAAGAAAGGGTCTATTAGATTACATTAGGTTTTTTAGCTCTGGAAAGATTACATTAGGTTTACAATAAAAAATAACATCAGGATTACATTAGGTTAGTTCTGGGTCCCCACTTGTTATATTATGTACCTTATCTACAATATCTCTTTACCTGTGAACGTTCTATGCTCCTGCGTAAACTTTTCCCTGTGCTTGCGGCACGCACTGCGCTTCGTACACATCTTACATTTCTCCTCTTCAGCGTCCGCCAAAGTATTCTTCCTTTCAGGAACTCTACACAACCAATTAGTTTACTGTTAAAAGCCCAACGAAAACGATACTTACTTATCGTAATTAATAACAAACTGACTGAAACCGTCATCTTCGAACCTCACCGTGTCCACATCAATAGCTCTATTTAATCCAGCAACATCTTCTTGTATTTCACAGATTGTAGTTGCATCCGAATCAACATCAACACTAAAAATAATAAACTTCGACAAAATAATATCAAGACTAACAAATGTAATCTTTTTGTTTAATATATTGCTAGGGCTTTATAGAAGAGTCTCGTTTCTGATCTCGTCTTCAATCTTTGACACGGACAGCCGTAACATTTTCTTCATAAATTTGAACTGCTCCTTTTGGGCTCGGGCAAGTTTGGGTTGCTCGGGTTATTCTTCTTCTTCTTCTTTCGAATAGGTCTACTTTGGACCACGCTTGTCCAACTGTTGGGCTTTGACCTTTGCCCAGTATTGTCGCATCTTCTGCCGGTGTAACTCCTTTCTCTCTTCTGTCCAGGGGGTACCTTTCCTTTGAGGTTTTTCCTGAAATCCACGGACTTCCTTCAGGGTGTGTCTCACAGACTGTCTGTTTTTGAGATCTGTTATTCTCAGTTCTTTAATATCCTTCTCGGTCTCTGTCAACCAAGTGGTATGAAGCTTCTTGTTTTGCCAGAAGGTGAACAGACAGTTGGTTAGTCAGTTTGGAGGCAGTCTTGCAACGTGGCCATAGAAAGCTAACCTTCTTTTCCTTGCACAGTCAGAGAGCATCTCAATATGTTCGTAGAGCTCAGAGTTATGCCGCCTTCAGAAATCCCCATCTTCCTTTACTGGGCCTAGGATCTTACTGAGGATTCTCCTCTCTCTGATTTCCAATTTCTCTATTAGACCCCTTCGGTTCAAGGAAAGACACTCCATGGCATACAGGGCTTCTGGTCGTAAGACTGATGTGTAGTGCTTAAGTTTCAGGTTGGCATTTCTTATTGTAAGTGTTCTTAGTCAGCCGATAGGCTAGTTCTAACTTGCTGACTCTCTTGGATAATGATGCTCTTTCTGATAAGTTGGATTCAATCCATTCACCGAGATACTTAAATTTCTTAGTCCTCTTGATGTTTCCCTGTTCTAGTAACATCTCTCTGTTTGCTTCTCTAATGTTGGTGAAGAATTCTGTTTTCTCCAGCGACACTTGGAGACCCACTTTGGCAGTCTGTTTTCTGAGGCAGTTTACCTGCATTGTTGCCATCACAAGAGAATTAGCAAACAGTGCCATGTCATCTGTAAAGGCCAGGCAATCTACAACCAGTTCATCGTTCTTACGTCCCAGGTAAATACCACTCTGAGGACCCAAATTGTTCAGTTCCTTGCGCCATTCTCTCATAACCTTTTCAAGGGCATGGTTGAAGAGAAGTGGGGAAAGTCCATCTCCTTGTCTCACCCCAGTTTTTATTTCAAAGCTTTCTGAAATCTCACCTCTAAATTTAACCTTGGAATGGGTGTTGGTCAAAGTTTCTAGGATGAGTCTGCGGGTTTTGTTATCTTTTCCAGTTGCTGGAGTTGCTCGGGTTCTAATTTATGAAGAAAATGTTATGCTAGTTCTGGGATCGGGCACGTTCGGGTTGCTCAGTTTCAAATTTATGAAGAAAATGTTATGCTCGTTCTGGGCTTGGTCAAATTCGGGTTGCTCGGGTTCAAATTTATGAAGAAAATGTTATGCTCGTACTGGGCTCGGGGACGTACGGGTTGCTCGGGTACAAATTTATGGAGAAAATGTTATAGCCTGCCCAGAACGAGATCAGAAACGAGATTCTCGTGTGAAGCCCTAGCAATATATTAAACAAAAATATTACATTTGTTAGTCTTAATATTATTTTGTTGATTAATTAAGTTAGTTCTAACCCGTTAGGCATAAATCTGAGAAATATGTTAATCAGGTTCCAAAATATGTTATGTTTAAGAGCTCTATTTAGTTTATATTACCTCTGACAATCACTTTTTTCTTTCTTATTTTTAACACCTGACGGAATATTCGGAAACATCTGCGTAAGAGTATTATTAAAAAGCCGAACCCTGGCCTCCCTTCCTGTCCTGCTCTGCATCTTCAAAATCGAACTTTTGGCTTTCCTGTGGGAGACCTCCGGTGTATCAGCAACAATTTCCGAGATATTAACATTCTCCGGTGGCGTCTTCTTCTCTAACGACCGTTGACTATTTTTCGCAATTTCTTTGTGTTTCTTCAAGCGGAGGGACCTTCCCCGTTTTATTCTTGGACTAATATGCTGGATTTGTGTCGAAATAATATCATCTTCGTCTGTTATGGGCTCTGTAATGGGGTTCTTGTTTTTACATAGGTCAGGGGACTCCAAGTTGAAGAGATCGGGGCTGACACGAGACTGTTTAAATCTGTCCGTGTTGTTTATCGAGATCAGAGGCGTCTTATCACATTTTTTATTATCTAAAAGTGAATAATAAAAATCTAATATTCGGAAACGAAGATTTTTTAATAAAGATATTGAAATAAATAATAATACCTCTTTGCGTAAAACTTTGTCTTCGGGGCAAAACTTTATTTGGAGACCTGAAATTAAAAATTATAAACTATAACTTTGTCAAAATGAACAGGAAACGATGCAAGAGAGTGATATAAGTTGTTGGAGGCAAATGGTGCTTGCAGCCAAGACCCACATACGGTTGTAGTGCTACTTGAAGAAGAAGAAGATAAATTTGTCACGATATTCTCATGAATTTTTGGCGATTGGTTGTATTTCGTAAATAAAATTATTAAATATTGCATAAATATGTAAAACGTATGTAAAATGTATTTCCTGTTGCAAGTTTTCGGTTGTTCGTTCATTTTAATTGGCGGCTCTTATTGGGAGGGCCGGCGCTATATTTTGCGGGGCCCTGTGCAAAATAATGCAGCGGGGGCCTGCACAAAATAATGAAACGGGGCCTTCTCTCATATGAAAGATCTCTTTCACAGCTAGACATTCTGGGGTAAAGTGACCACACGTCCCGATTTTGGCGGGACAGTCCCGCTTTTTGGTGGACAGTCCCGTGTCCCGCCGATTTTTAAAAATGTCCCGCTTTTTAGAAAACATCTGCATTTCTTATTTTAAATGTATGTAAATACATTTTTGTATATTTATAGACAAGTATATGCATATGAATGTATACAATAATAGTAGTTTATGATACAAGTGTGTGAAGAAGGGCTTTTGTGCATAAGTTGCGATGAGTTTAAGCACGACCCGAAGGCGAGTGGTTTAATCGCAATGAGTAGATTTAATCTAGATTAGGTTATGGTTCGGTAAAGTTATATTAGAGCCATATAAATAAAGATTGAGAGGCCGAGACTTATCTGGCCGTATTTGAAAAACAGCAAGGCTTTTACTTATTTCAGGCTTTAACGCGGTGACAACCGATCTGTTTCTGGACAGTGCGGGAAAGTTGCTAGAACAACTCATCTAGAAAAGGCTAACGGCAGAGCTAGCAGATAACAAAGACCTATCCTACAGGCAGTACAGTTTCAGAGAGAGGCGCTCAACTACACAAGCCGTAAAGAGAGTATGGGATATAGCAAACGGATGAAACAAAACCTGTGTGTCTTTGCCACGATGGACACAAGGAATGAGTTAAACTCTGCCAACTGTAACCTAATTAAGAAGGAACTGATGGTAAGAAACATTTCGACCTACTGTCCGACGGAAAGCTTGAGCTGGAAGACGGGACAAAGATGCCGGTTACATGCGGTGTGCCACAAGGCTCAGCCTTGGGCCCTCTAATCTGAGTAGATTAGTAGAATGAGTAGATTTAATCTAGATTGGGTTATGGTCAGGTTAAGTTATATAAGAGCCATGTAAATCCAGATTGAGAGGCCGAGACTTCTTGATTCAAAATAAGAAAAATTAATTCAATTCTAATATATGTCAGAAAATTTATTTTCAGTACGTCGATGATTTTTGTTGATCATTTAGTGACGCAAGTTGTTGCCATAGTAACAACAAACAGAAATCGTTTAATAATGAAACTCCATTTGATTTACATTAGACTTTTACGCACGATTTGGATACTTTTACACACGATTATAATAATGACATCCTTCACATACAATAATGTATTTATGAATGTGTTCATTTTGGTGAGTGAGTCGATAAAATATTTTTTTTAATTATTGGTCTGTTTTCATAACTAAATTATAATTCTCATTTCATTCCAGCTTTGTCTCAATGAAAATGTGGTCACTTTAGTCTGGGGTTATATATTGCGAGTGGATTAAAAATAAGTTAGCTTTGTATATAGACTTGTAATATCAGTTTTAGTTGGGAGTAGTAGTCTACGTCCGGCGTAGTTAAAGTAGCCACTCAATTAAGCGATAAATGTGCGCGCCGCAGGCGGCTGCGCGCGACAATAGATGCCGATCCCAGACCTACAGACAAAATATCAACTCAACTATCTGAATGCGCAGGGCCCCTGTCTAGCGCGGGGCCCTGTGCCGTCGCACAGTTCGCCCACCCTTCTCGCCGGCCCTGCTTATTGGTCCACTCTGTTATTAGGGATCGTCCATTAATCACGTGAGGCTCAAAAAACAGATGGACGGGGTTTGTGAAGAATCACGAAATATAACATGGGGGGAGGGGGTGTAGTGAGAAATCACGTGTATTTAATTTTTCTTGTGACTTGTACCAAACATCACGTGATTAATGGACGACCCCCCTTACTTTGTAGATTGTAGATTGTAGATATGGTGGTGACGACTTGTACTGCGACCTTTATAGATCTATTGTACCCCACCCTCCTCCTCCAAGTGCTGGTGTACTTACCCATTTAAAGCGCCTCCTCTAATCCTGATTCCTTTAGGAATCTCAGGATCTGGGTGGGATTCAAGGCCTGCAGCTCCTCTGTGTTCAAGCAGTGAGCCCCAAGGTACATCTGTCTCTTGCGGAGTAATGCTCCGCAGTCTTTGAACAGATGTATGGGGGTTTCCTCTGCTGAGCCACAGAATCTGCATCCATCATCCTCCTCTAGGCCTAGGGCCTTGAGATGTTTCCTAAGTCTGCAGTGTCCCGTCAGGGCTCCTGTCAGAATTCTGAGCTTGTTCCTGCTTAGTTTCAGGCAAGCTTTAGTTCTCTTCTGGTTAAAAGATCCCAGCATCACTTTGGATTGCCTTAGCCCTGGAAGTTCTTCCCAGGTTTTCATCCATTTTCTTCTTATTTCTTCATCTAAACTTTTGCGGATGGTGTTCACGCTCATACCGCAAAAGGGTTCCGGACCTATAAAGGGGCTACTGGATCCCTTGTTTGCTAGGTGATCGGCTTCTTCGTTTCCGTCTATACCAGTGTGTCCTGGTACCCAGTATAGCGTTACTTTATTATCCCTGCCAAGCTTGTTCAGCTTCCCCACACAGTCCCATACCAGTTTGGATCTGATGGTGTATGAGCTAATGGCCTTGATGGCTGCTTGGCTATCTGACAGGATAGCAATTCGTTTTTTGCGGTACTTCCTGTCGAGGTTAAACTGTGCACATCTTTCGATTGCGTGTACCTCTGCTTGGAAGATACTTGGGGATGTTCCCATGGATTCGGAGTATCTGGTACGAGGTCCAAACACTCCTGCACCAGTGCCTTCCTTTGTCTTCGAACCATCTGTATACCACTTGATGGCATTTTGCTCTATGTGGTATGCTGAGGATTCGTCGCTCCAATCGGCTTTACTACTACACATTGCTGTGTAGTTTTTCTCGAAGTGGTATTTGCATACCATTTCGTCTTTTGGTACTTCCAGCCAGGGGATCTTGGCAGCGAGGCTGTTTCGGTCTCTGCTCCCGATTATTTTGCCTCTACCCATTCCTTCCTTGCTGAACCTTACGATCGCCGATCTGGCGGCGCTCTCCACCACAAGGTGCAGCGGAGTCAGATCCAGCAGCAGCTCCAATGCTGCTGTCGGACACGACCCCATCGCCCCCGTGATGCAGACACACGCCAGTCTTTGAATCTTCTCAAGCTGTTTCCTCATAGAGGCCAGCTTGATTCTACTTCCCCACGCAACCGCCCCATAAGTGATTGCAGGTCTCACTATCATGGTGTACATCCATCGCAGGATAGTGGGGTTACCCCTTACTTTACGGGCATGGTATTGCTGATCTTTATCGCCATCTTATGTTTGAGTCCTCAGCGCCCTCTTATGCAAGTGCCGCCTTTTCGTTTCCATCCAGACCTATGTGACTTGCTAGACACACACGCAACGTAACGCTCTTGTTTTGTGCCAGACGTTTTCCGTTCTGAAGGTGCGTTTGGGAGTGCCTTCAGAGCGTAAAACGTCCTGGATTTTATTCTATGACGTCTTGGGCGTTTATCGCAGCCTGATTGTCCGTGAAAATATTGATGTGACTTTTCTAGTCCATTCTTAAATTTTTCTTGGCACGTGTCGATTGCGAGAAGAAGACCTTGGCGTGCTTCTCCAGTGGCACAGTTCAGATAGAGACACACTGGACCTACGTACGCAACGTATGCGATGCAACGGGAGAGAATTGGTGTGCACACTCGTCCCACGTATGCAACGTAAATTTTGCATCAGACGCTGTTGTAATTTCTCACAAGCTGCACTAGTACCTCTGTAAGTCATGTTTTCTGATTCTGATAGCGAATTTGAGGATGGTTTATTGAGTTTACTATTTTTAAATGAATATTTCCGCGCCACAAAAACTAAAGTTAAGAAGAGAAGATATTGGGTTCACGAAATAAATAAACAAAGAGTAAAAGTTTGAGAATACATACATTAATGCAGAAACTGGAATCTGATGAAGAACGATTCTTTATGTACTTTCGCATGTCTAAAATACAGTTTGAGCATGTCCTAAATACAGTTTCGCGTGTCTAAAATAGAGCTTAAATATATGAGCTGTTAATCTCCCATTTTAACTATTTTGACAACAAAACGCTTGCATCAAAAGTCTATTTGTTTATGACGTGCTACGCGTAAGTTCTAGAAACACACTGATCACACGCGTGGTTAGCCTACGAACATCCCATCCACCTTCCCACGCCGATCTGGACATACCAGATCGACGTTGCGTGTGAGGCGTGTGATTGCGTTGCATACGATAAGTTTGTTTCTATGCCATAGTTTTTCATCTAAAATCAAGAGTCCAGATATCGTAATGTGTTGCATACGTTGCGTACGTGGGACCAGTGTGTCTCTATATTTATGCTGCACCTTGGAGAGAGACCGAGAGACAGACCCCAGCACCGGTTCCACTGTCTTTCTTGGAGTCTTATGTGTAACAGAATAGGTCTCCTTGGTTTTTCATATGGTAATTGGGGGGACATGGACGGAGCCTCCACGTAGATTGCGAGTAGAGAGTGTTAATTACATCAATCGGGGTCCCCTGGAAACGGAAAGGAATCCTTCCTACACCGAAACACCAAGTGAACAATCGATCAGCTTTTATCAAAGCCAACATTTAAGACGACCTCAATTAACATTGAAGGAGTTTCTAAGGATAAGGACACCATTTTATCTGACCTGACAAGAGCCACCAAGTGATTTGGTAATTCAAGAAACCACTGCACGGAGACGCGGGAATGAGAGAATAAGATCGCGAGAATGAGACTGGTCTTGCAAAGGCAGTACGGAAGCGCCGTATTTGCAACACCTGATCTTGAAATCCGATCTGCGGATTCACGTCACACGGCAACATTGAGATTTTCACAGTGGAGGTAAAGTCCCGCTCAGTCACGTCAATATACAAACCGCCCAATGCAGCCTTCGAATTTGAAGAGGCTAAAAACTGCCAGTCGCAAGATTTCAACTGCCACAGCACAATATGGGGATATAGCCGGACCGATGAAAATGGTACTGAACTGGGCAGAGCACTCGAACTTGCACCTGATACACGACCCCAAGCTGCCTCCGTCTTTCAATAGTGGTCACTGGAGAAGAGGCTATAACCCAGATAACATTTTTGTCTCTGACAAACATGTAGAATATCCACTCCTACAACCACAGCACCGCCCCCATTACATTCGTAATCTATGCAGCAGTGAGGCCTGAAAGTGTTCTCTTCAAAAGGCGATTTAATTTCAGAAAGGCAAGATGGAATGAGCTTGTAGCTGATTTGGACCACGAGGAAGCAAAACCCGAAAACTATGATGCTTTCATCGACATCCTCAAGAGACTATCAAGAAAACACATCCCAGGCGATGCAGAACCGAATACATACCAGGTCTTACTCCAGAATCCGCAGACCTCTTGAAGAGATACCGAACCCTATATGAAGACGACCCCTTCTCTGAGGATACCATAAATACGGGCGAAGATCTGATGCAAGCAAACTCCGATAAGTGGCGAAGCATTATGGAAGGAGTCGTTGGAGAGACCAGAGGAAAGTCCTACCACAGGGAAGTGTACTGTCTCCTATCCTTTTTAAAGTATACACAAATGACCGACCAACAGACACGTCGCTTCATCTATGCGGATGATACAGCCATCGCAGCATAGGGGAAAAGCTTCGAAGAAGTCGAGAATTAACTAACTACAGCCTTGGAAAACACGGCACAGTACTACGACATAAACCAGTTGAAACCGAACCCCAATAAAACCCAGGTATGTGCATTTCAGCTGAGAAATAAGGACGCACGCAAGAAGCTGCAAATCAAATGATGAGAACAAGAACTCGAAACATGCCACACTCCAAAGTACCTGGGCGTAACACTGGACCGCACACTATCTTCCCTAAAACACTGCCAGAATACAAAGGTCAAAGTATGTGCTAGGAACAATATCATCCGGATGCTCACTAGCACATGGGGACCGCAACCTGACGTGCTGCGTACGTCAGCCCTTACTCTCTGTTTGCCGAGTACGCGGCACCAGTGTGGTACAACTCGGTTCACGAAGACATGTCGACGTGGCCTTAATCGAGACGTGCAGGATTATTAAAGGCTGCTTGAGACCGACACCTGTCGAGAAGCTGTACCATCTATCTGGAATTGTCCCAGAGGCAAAGTATCATCCGAAACAGCGCGGCAGAAGCAGATCGGAGATAGGCGGCACCCTCTACACGACCAACAACCAAAAAGGCGACGACTCAAATCTAGGAAGAGCTTTAACATACGCAACAAACAACGCCGCATAGAACTATGGAAAGAACAACACTCAAACTTGCGGACCGAACCCAGAGAGGAGCTGCCACCGGCAAAACTTTTACCGTACGCGACATGGAAACGCGCTGCAAATCGAACAGGATAAAGGTCGATTCCTATATGCGGGACACTCAGCTACGCGACGTCGTGCGACATCGCCTATCAAATAATGATTACATTGTTTTAAATGGGCACGTCGCGTAGCCATAGTGAGAACGTGCCCATTTAAAACAATGTAATCATTATTTGACAGGCGATCTCGCGTGACGTCGCGTAGCTGAGCGTCGCGGATATGAGAATCAGCCTTGAGATGGGGAATGCCTGTGGACGACGAGCAACAACATACGCAACAAACAACGCCGCATAGGACTATGGAAAGAACAACACTCAAACTTGCGGACCGAATCCAGAGAGGAGCTGCCACCGGCAAAACTTTTACCGTACGCGACATGGAAACGCGCTGCAAATCGAACAGGATAAAGGTCGATTCCTATATGCGCGATTCCTCAAAGGCTTTCATTTGAACCCTTCAAAACACCACAGTAGAGAGAAGGAAACTACCACAAGAAAAGGCAAGACCCCAAAGGTCCTTAAAAAAAATCCAATAAATTCCATGGGCATGATCAGAAAGCCTAACAGTGAAAAAGGCCAATGGAAAAGAAACCATGGAGACTCTTCTCATTTTCCGAGAGACAGCTACAATGGACAGAAGGGCATTACCATATTCATTCATTCATTTCCTGGACACCAGTGTTTACATCCAGGCCCTACCTGGATAGATTTCCAATAGTTGGCAGCGTCTATCGCTCTGTCATTTGCCACAATTAGGTCCTCTATTATGCATGCCTCTCCCATGTTGGGACATCTGAGAAGGTGGCTGTCGCTCTGAAGCCCCCCGCATTCACAAATCCAATAAATTCCATGGGCATGATCAGAAAGCCTAACAGTGAAAAGACTGTGTGAATGCGGGGGGCTTCAGAGCGACAGCCACCTTCTCAGATGTCCCAACATGGGAGAGGCATGCATAATGGAGGACCTAATTGTGGCAAATGACAGAGCGATAGACGCTGCCAACTATTGGAAATCTATCCAGGTAGGGCCTGGATGTAAACACTGGTGTCCCGGAAATGAATGAATGAATATGGTAATGCCCTTCTGTCCATTGTAGCTGTCTCTCGGAAAATGAGAAGAGTCTCCATGGTTTCTTTTCCATTGGCCTTTTTCACTGTTAGGCTTTCTGATCATGCCCATGGAATTTATTGGATTTTTTGTAAGGACCTTTGGGGTCTTGCCCTTTCTTGTGGTAGTTTCCTTCTCTCTACTGTGGTGTTTTGAAGAGTTCAAATGAAAGCCTTTGAGGCATCAAGTGTCCTTGCTTGTTAAGGATCCTTCTTCTTCTTCTTCGTGGCGCTACAGTCCCATTTGGACCTGGGCCTCCCGTATTTTCTGCCTCTAGGCGTCTCGTTGCCTTGCTGTTGTTTTCCAATTACGAACTTTTAATATTTTTTTGGTGTCCTCTTCAAGGATCGTTTGGCGTCCTCGTTCTCCTTGTTAATCCATCTCTGTCTTGGTTATCCTCTTCCCCTTGCACCCACCATCCGCCCATTATATACTTTCTCTGGTATTCGGACCTCACCCATTCTCTCCAGGTGTCCGTCCCATTTTCCTTCCCGGCTTATTCCCAACTCATTTTAATCTTTGTAATTTTATTATTTGCTTGTTAAGGATTGGCATTCATTATTGTGGCATGGGTTGAATTTGCCAGGGCATTACTGCGCTTGCATCTGAAAGCTCCCATCCTTGCCTCATGTTTGAGGCAGAGCGATATTAATAGTACCACACCTTTTTGTTGCATAAATGCAATGACATTTTAAAGCCGTTTCGGCAATTGTCTAAACATCTTATAATGGTGGGTTATTTCTTGTAACCACAACATAAAATTAACGTGCACATGCAAAATTTCTGTGAAATGTTTCTATTTTATTTTCCGTGCTTCAAAAAGTTATTTTTTTTTCTAACCAATGTGGGTCCAGGGACGCTAGCCCTTAGAACACTGCGGCCCATTGGCCTATTGTATTTCCCCACATTGTTTTGTTCATGCAAATAGATCCAGTCCCTCTATTAGGTCCAGGATTCTATGTGCCATGTTTTTCACGGGGACTCTCTCAGCTGTAATATCAAGCTTGTATCTCCTACATGCAATTGCTTCACAGTGGAAGATTATATTGGCGGCGATTTCGTCCTCCTCAAAGCATAACCTGCATAAAAGTTCGTCCTTCCAGATACCCATTTTATATGCAGGTGGTTTCGTAGAGGGCAGTGTCCTGTAAGTAGGCCTAACACAATTGCGATCTACTTCCTTGGTAGTTGCAGGATTTCAGCAGTTAGAGTTTCCGATACGTTTACTAACATTCGTTTGCTTTGTGTCAGTCCATTCAAATTGACCCACTTTAGATGGTGTTTAGTTGCTACCCATTTACAGATTTTATTTCGGGTCGTGGTCTTGGTAATGTAGGGTCCGCTTTCAGCAATGATGTTTGTCTTGCAGGCTTCATCTTCTGCTAGCTTATCCGCCATTTCGTTACCCACCAGTCCCGTGTGGCTAGGCACCCAAGCGAGTGTGACCTTGTTATGCTTTGCCAGGGCTTTTACGTCCTGAAGACAGTCCCAAACTGTCTTGGATTTGATTTCGTGACACAGTAGAGCATTAATCGCAGCCTGACTGTCCGCAAAAATGCAGATGTTTCTACTTTTGTAGTCCATTCTCAAATTTTCACGGGCACGAACTATGATAGTGGCACGAACTGTGGCATGTGTCCCCAGGGGTACAAATAGGCTGCACCCCAGGGACAGTCCATAGATTCCTGCACCAGTACCACTGTCCTTCTTGGAGCTGTCTGTATACCAATTCAGTCCTCCTTGGCAAGTGGTTATTTGATTGTCTTCTGTCCATCGTAGATGTGTTTTGAAGGGTAGATCGAATTACAGCCTTTTGGGCATCGAATCCCCCTCTATATTGAGGTACGATTCTGATATGACATTCGTTATCATGGTGTGTCCTGACCTCACCAGAGATGTCCATGTGCAATTGCATATGCAAGCTCCCATCCTTGCCTCGCCCATGATAAAGATATCCAGGGGGGAAGGCCTAGGATCACCTCCAGAGCTGCAGTTGGGGCGGTTTTCATCACTCCCGTAATTACTAAACAGGCCAGTCTTTGAACATAGGAGAGTTCTCTGATGGCCTGTTTTTGCTTCACTTTGGTCTACCATTCTGTGGAGCTATATGTCAGAATGGTTCTAACTACCATAGTGTATTGCGCACTCCAGACTTTCGCGAAGTAGCATGGAGTTGAGGGAGGAATGAGTGTGGTTAGGTTTTAACCTAAAAAACTTAAACCTAACCTAACTACCATAGTGTATTGCCCACTCCAGACTCTCGCGAAGTAGCACAGAGTTGAGTGAGGAACGAGAGTGTGGTTAGGTTACTCGCCTCGCCTTGGCTAACTTTGCTTCATGAAGCGGTTTTTTGTGCCCGAGTCAAAGGGACACGAGGTGCGAGTACTGAGGTCCATGCGAAGTAAGGCGAGAGTGTGGATGCCTACTCCATGTAGTTCCTCGCCTAGAGCAACTTCGGCGAGGATCCTCGCTGAAGTTACTCCACGAGAGTCTGGAGCGGGGGTATAACCAGTAAGCTAACCCTTTGATTTAAATGAATTTAAATGCAATAAAGCTTCAAGGGGTGACGTGTAACTTACAAAAACTTATTTTCCTTCGTGCCTTTTGCCTCGAGCTGTTTCCTGTATCCGCCCAATTCGGCTTCGGCAGACTTTTTAATCCCTGCAAAGTAACATCCATTGAATGGGCATTGAATGTATCAAAAGCTCGTACTTACTAGTCAGCTCTAGCCCTAGAATGTGTATCAACATTGAGGCTTTCCGCAGCTCTTCTCTCTCACCAGTCCACACATTCACAGCGCTCTCTGCAAACAGAGATTTCCATTCCTCAAACGCTTTTCCCATCTTGACACATGACAATTGTCACTTATGACAGTTTAAATGTTTGTTTTTTGACACTTGCTACCAATAGATATTTGTCTCTAATTCCAAGCAAATTGATAAGTGGGTGAATAATAAACAAATAGTAATGCAGTGCGTAGAAGTGCAGTGGGTTGCCTATGTTTTGTAATATTAATAATTATATCTACGTATATCTCGCAAAAGAAAGCGACTAGCAAAATGCAATTCGTATATTTAGATCCGGCAGGGAAGACACTTCCTGACATACTTTAAAAATTTTCATTTAGTTAATAAATTACGATTTTAAGTCAATTAATCTTCCGCAGATTATACTATGTTATAACTTTTGAACGGCTTATCACAGTGACTTCTAGCTTTTACCAATCGATTCAGCGCAACAAATTTAGTTGGAAAGCGTATATCGTATTCCCAGGAAGCTTTAAATTTGAATATATTCTGAATATAATCATCATTGATTCATAAAATCTATTGATAATGAGATGGCGCTGTATATAATGCTTGGTAGAATGAGTGGAGGATATGGTATTGGGTGAGATCATGCGCGTTTAAGTCTAAACACAATTTCAAACAATCGGTCGCATAACTGGATACGAGTTGGAGAGTGTTGGAGCCGCGTGTATGGACAGAAACCTGTTGCTTCCCGTTAAAAATGAGCCGAGCGTGTGTAAGTCGAGTGCGTTGAATCGAGAATGTTGAGAGTGGTGATGAGTCCGTGTTTAAATCGCAAGTGCAGATGAATGTTTCGGTTGGTGTTAAATAGTGAAGATGGGATTATCAATAGCCAAGGAGGAATTACCACCGCAACAGCAGCAGCAGCAGCAACAGGCGATTCACGAGAGGCCGGATAGTGTGCTTAGTAAACACCATGCAAGACAAGCTAGTATTAGGGTTAAGGCTAAGCAGCCCATGCCAGATGCTGATGAACTGGAGAAGAGGTTCACCAAAGTTTTGGTACGTGTTTTGCAAATTAATAATCACTTAAAAACTAACCGAAATTTCACGGTTTATTTACAAATATATGGGAAATTAATCGCAAAAATTAAATTAAATTTCAAATAATTCCAAAATATTTTGAATGAAATTTGGAAACTGTCTGTTGATTTGATATTTATCTTTGATCTTTATGATTTGATATTTGATCTGTTTGTTTTTAATATTAACGATCTGCATTGAAATCTCTTTAAAATCTCTTTAAAACGTATCTAGAAAATCTCTTTAAAACGTATAAAACATTTCATATTTTGAAATAATCTGGATAATTCTAGATAGAACTTCTTTGATTTTTCTAAATCTATCTATCAAGAGTTATCCAGATTAAAAATTGATGTTATCTACCAGCTTACTACATATTAGTCTGTAACTCAGTTAGTAGACTAAGTTGAATTACTAAATTTGACAGCCTTATAGTCGATTAAATTAACTACTCATAATTCCAAACTAGATGGTTCTATCTAGTTTAACAAACAAGTTATCTAGACTCAAAATTGACACATTCTGTTTGACAACTACGTTTTAGTCTGTAACTCAGCTGGTAGACTAAGTGGATTTGCCAAATTTGTGAAGAGTATAATCAATGAAATTATCTAACTATAATTGAAAACTAGAAGATTATATCTAGTCTAACAACCAAGTTATGTAGATTTAATACTTATGCTTTTTGTTATTAAATTGACCAATAAATTTTAGTCTGTAACTCAGCTAGTAAACTAATTGGAATTGCCAAATTTGTGAAGAGTATAATCAATGAAATTATCTAACTATAAATGAAAACTAGAAGATTATATCTAGTCTAACAATCGAGTTATCTACATTCAATATTTACGCTTTCTGTTAGTGAATTGAAAACTACATTTTAGTCTGTAACTCAGCTAGTAGACTAAGTGGAATTGCTAAATTTGAGAAGAGTATAACCAATGAAGTTATCTAACTATAATTGAAAACTAGAAGATTATATCTAGTATAACAACCAAGTTATCTAGATTCAATATTAATGCTTTCTGTTAGTAAAGTGACTACTACATTTTAGTCTGTAACTCAGCTAATAGACTAAGTGGAATTACTAAATGTAAGAAGAGTATAACCAATGAAGTTATCTAACTATAATTGAAAACTAGAAGATTATATCTAGTCTAACAACCAAGTTATCTAGATTCAATATTAATGCTTTCTGTTAGTAAAGTGACTACTACATTTTAGTCTATAACTCAGCTAATAGACTAAGTGGAATTACTAAATTTAAGAAGAGTATAACCAATGAAGTTATCTAACTATAATTGAAAACTAGAAGATTATATCTAGTCTAACAACCAAGTTATCTAGATTCAATATTAATGCTTTCTGTTAGTAAAGTGACTACTACATTTTAGTCTGTAACTCAGCTAATAGAGTAAGTGGAATTACTAAATTTAAGAAGAGTATAACCAATGAAGTTATCTAACTATAATTGAAAACTAGAAGATTATATCTAGTCTAACAACCAAGTTATCTAGATTCAATATTAATGCTTTCTGTTAGTAAAGTGACTACTACATTTTAGTCTGTAACTCAGCTAATAGACTAAGTGGAATTACTGAATTTAAGAAGAGTATAACCAATGAAGTTATCTAACTATAATTGAAAACTAGAAGATTATATCTAGTCTAACAACCAAGTTATCTAGATTCAATATTAATGCTTTCTGTTAGTAAAGTGACTACTACATTTTAGTCTGTAACTCAGCTAATAGACTAAGTGGAATTACTAAATTTAAGAAGAGTATAACCAATGAAGTTATCTAACTATAATTGAAAACTAGAAGATTATATCTAGTCTAACAACCAAGTTATCTAGATTCAATATTTATGCTTTCTGTTAGTGAATTGAAAACTACATTTTAGTCTGTAACTCAGCTATTAGACTAAGTGGAATTACTAAATTTAAGAAGACTATAACCAATTAAGTTATCTAACTATAATTGAAAACTAGAAGATTATATCTAGTCTAACAACCAAGTTATCTAGATTCAATATTTATGCTTTCTGTTAGTGAATTGAAAACTACATTTTAGTCTGTAACTCAGCTAGTAGACTAAGTGGAATTACTAAATTTAAGAAGACTATAACCAATTAAGTTATTTAACTATAATTGAAAACTGGAAGATTGTATCTAGTCTAACAACCAAGTTATCTAGATTCAATATTTATGCTTTCTGTTAGTGAATTGAAAACTACATTTTAGTTTGTAACTCAGCTATTAGACTAAGTGGAATTACTAAATTTAAGAAGACTATAACCAATTAAGTTATCTAACTATAATTGAAAACTGGAAGATTATATCTAGTCTAACAATCAAGTTATCTAGATTCAATATTTATGCTTTCTGTTAGTGAATTGAAAACTACATTTTAGTCTGTAACTCAGCTATTAGACTAAGTGGAATTACTAAATTTAAGAAGACTATAACCAATTAAGTTATCTAACTATAATTGAAAACTGGAAGATTATATCTAGTCTAACAACCAAGTTATCTAGATTCAATATTTATGCTTTCTGTTAGTGAATTGAAAACTACATTTTAGTCTGTAACTCAGCTAGTAGACTAAGTGGAATTACTAAATTTAAGAAGACTATAACCAATTAAGTTATCTAACTATAATTGAAAACTGGAAGATTATATCTAGTCTAACAACCAAGTTATCTAGATTCAATATTTATGCTTTCTGTTAGTGAATTGAAAACTACATTTTAGTCTGTAACTCAGCTATTAGACTAAGTGGAATTACTAAATTTAAGAAGACTATAACCAATTAAGTTATCTAACTATAATTGAAAACTGGAAGATTGTATCTAGTCTAACAACCAAGTTATCTAGATTCAATATTAATGCTTTCTGTTAGTAAAGTGACTACTACATTTTAGTCTGTAACTCAGCTAATAGACTAAGTGGAATTACTAAATTTAAGAAGAGTATAACCAATGAAGTTATCTAACTATAATTGAAAACTAGAAGATTATATCTAGTCTAACAACCAAGTTATCTACATTTAATATTTATGCTTTCTGTTAGTAAATTGACAACTGCATTTTAGTCTGTAACTCAGCTAGTAGACTAAGTGGAATTGCTAAATTTGAGAAGACTATAATCAATGAAATTATCTAACTATAATTGAAAAGTAGAAGATTATGTCTAGTCCAACAACCAAGTTATCTAGATTCAATATTAAAGCTTTCTGTTAGTAAAGTGACTACTACATTTTAGTCTGTAACTCAGCTAATAGACTAAGTGGTATTACTAAGTTTAAAAAGAGTATAACCAATGAAGTTATCTAACTATAATTGAAAACTAGAAGATTATATCTAGTCTAACAACCAAGTTATCTAGATTCAATATTAATGCTTTCTGTTAGTAAAGTGACTACTACATTTTAGTCTGTAACTCAGCTAATAGACTAAGTGGAATTACTAAATTTAAGAAGAGTATAACCAATGAAGTTATCTAACTATAATTGAAAACTAGAAGATTATATCTAGTCTAACAACCAAGTTATCTAGATTCAATATTAATGCTTTCTGTTAGTAAAGTGACTACTACATTTTAGTCTGTAACTCAGCTAATAGACTAGTTGGAATTACTAAATTTAAGAAGAGTATAACCAATGAAGTTATCTAACTATAATTGAAAACTAGAAGATTATATCTAGTCTAACAACCAAGTTATCTAGATTCAATATTAATGCTTTCTGTTAGTAAAGTGACTACTACATTTTAGTCTGTAACTCAGCTAATAGACTAAGTGGAATTACTAAATTTAAGAAGAGTATAACCAATGAAGTTATCTAACTATAATTGAAAACTAGAAGATTATATCTAGTCTAACAACCAAGTTATCTACATTTAATATTTATGCTTTCTGTTAGTAAATTGACAACTGCATTTTAGTCTGTAACTCAGCTAGTAGACTAAGTGGAATTGCTAAATTTGAGAAGACTATAATCAATGAAATTATCTAACTATAATTGAAAAGTAGAAGATTATGTCTAGTCCAACAACCAAGTTATCTAGATTCAATATTAAAGCTTTCTGTTAGTAAAGTGACTACTACATTTTAGTCTGTAACTCAGCTAATAGACTAAGTGGAATTACTAAATTTAAGAAGAGTATAACCAATGAAGTTATCTAACTATAATTAAAACTAGAAGATTATATCTAGTCTAAAAACCAAGTTATCTAGATTCAATATTAATGCTTTCTGTTAGTAAAGTGACTACTACATTTTAGTCTGTAACTCAGCTAATAGACTAAGTGGAATTACTAAATTTAAGAAGAGTATAACCAATGAAGTTATCTAACTATAATTGAAAACTAGAAGATTATATCTAGTCTAACAACCAAGTTATCTAGATTCAATATTAATGCTTTCTGTTAGTAAAGTGACTACTACATTTTAGTCTGTAACTCAGATAATAGACTAAGTGGAATTACTAAATTTAAGAAGAGTATAACCAATGAAGTTATCTAACTATAATTTAAAACTAGAAGATTATATCTAGTCTAACAACCAAGTTATCTAGATTCAATATTAATGCTTTCTGTTAGTAAAGTGACTATTACATTTTAGTCTGTAACTCAGCTAATAGACTAAGTGGAATTACAACATTTAAGAAGAGAATAACCAATGAAGTTATCTAACTACAATTGAAAACTAGAAGATTATATCTAGTCTAACAACCAAGTTATCTAGATTCAATATTAATGCTTTCTGTTAGTAAAGTGACTACTACATTTTAGTCTGTAACTCAGCTAATAGACTAAGTGGAATTACTAAATTTAAGAAGAGTATAACTAATGAAGTTATCTAACTATAATTGAAAACTAGAAGATTATATCTAGTCTAACAACCAAGTTATCTAGATTCAATATTAATGCTTTCTGTTAGTAAAGTGACTACTACATTTTAGTCTGTAACTCAGCTAATAGACTAAGTGGAATTACTAAATTTAAGAAGAGTATAACCAATGAAGTTATCTAACTATAATTGAAAACTAGAAGATTATATCTAGTCTAACAACCAAGTTATCTACATTTAATATTTATGCTTTCTGTTAGTAAATTGACAACTGCATTTTAGTCTGTAACTCAGCTAGTAGACTAAGTGGAATTGCTAAATTTGAGAAGACTATAATCAATGAAATTATCTAACTATAATTGAAAAGTAGAAGATAATGTCTAGTCCAACAACCAAGTTATCTAGATTCAATATTAAAGCTTTCTGTTAGTAAAGTGACTACTACATTTTAGTCTGTAACTCAGCTAATAGACTAAGTGGAATTACTAAATTTAAGAAGAGTATAACCAATGAAGTTATCTAACTATAATTGAAAACTAGAAGATTATATCTAGTCTAACAACCAAGTTATCTAGATTCAATATTAATGCTTTCTGTTAGTAAAGTGACTACTACATTTTAGTCTGTAACTCAGATAATAGACTAAGTGGAATTACTAAATTTAAGAAGAGTATAACCAATGAAGTTATCTAACTATAATTGAAAACTAGAAGATTATATCTAGTCTAACAACCAAGTTATCTAGATTCAATATTAATGCTTTCTGTTAGTAAAGTGACTACTACATTTTAGTCTGTAACTCAGATAATAGAGTAAGTGGAATTACTAAATTTAAGAAGAGTATAACCAATGAAGTTATCTAACTATAATTGAAAACTAGAAGATTATATCTAGTCTAACAACCAAGTTATCTAGATTCAATATTAATGCTTTCTGTTAGTAAAGTGACTACTACATTTTAGTCTGTAACTCAGCTAATAGACTAAGTGGAATTACTAAATTTAAGAAGAGTATAACCAATGAAGTTATCTAACTATAATTGAAAACTAGAAGATTATGTCTAGTCTAACAACCAAGTTATCTAGATTCAATATTAATGCTTTCTGTTAGTAAAGTGACTACTACATTTTAGTCTGTAACTCAGCTAATAGACTAAGTGGAATTACTAAATTTAAGAAGAGTATAACCAATGAAGTTATCTAATTATAATTGAAAACTAAAAGATTATATCTAGTCTAACAACCAAGTTATCTACATTCAATATTTATGCTTTCTGTTAGTAAATTGACAACTGCATTTTAGTCTGTAACTCAGCTAGTAGACTAAGTGGAATTGCTAAATTTGAGAAGACTATAATCAATGAAATTATCTAACTATAATTGAAAAGTAGAAGATTATGTCTAGTCCAACAACCAAGTTATCTAGATTCAATATTAAAGCTTTCTGTTAGTAAAGTGACTACTACATTTTAGTCTGTAACTCAGCTAATAGACTAAGTGGAATTACTAAATTTAAGAAGAGTATAACCAATGAAGTTATCTAACTATAATTGAAAACTAGAAGATTATATCTAGTCTAACAACCAAGTTATCTAGATTCAATATTAATGCTTTCTGATAGTAAAGTGACTACTACATTTTAGTCTGTAACTCAGCTAATAGACTAAGTGGAATTACAACATTTAAGAAGAGAATAACCAATGAAGTTATCTAACTACAATTGAAAACTAGAAGATTTTATCTAGTCTAACAACCAAGTTATGTAGATTTAATATTTATTCTTTCTGTTATTAAATTGGCAAATACGTTTTAGTCTGTAACTCAGCTAGTAGACTAAGTGGAATTACTAAATTTGAGAAGAGTATAATCAATGAAATTATCTAACTATAATTGAAAATTAGAAGATTATGTCTAGTCTAACCAACAAGTTATCTAGATTCAATATAAATGCTTTCTGTTAATAAAGTGACTACTACATTTTAGTCTGTAACTCAGCTAATAGACTAAGTGGAATTACAACATTTAAGAAGAGAATAACCAATGAAGTTATCTAACTACAATTGAAAACTAGAAGATTATATCGAGTCTAACAACCAAGTTATGTAGATTTAATATTTATTCTTTCTGTTATTAAATTGGCAAATACATTTTAGTCTGTAACTCAGCTAGTAGACTAAGTGGAATTACTAAATTTGAGAAGAGTTTAATCAATGAAGTTATCTAACTATAATTGAAAACTAAAAGATTATATCTAGCCTAACAACCAAGTTTTCTAGATTCAATATATATGCTCTCTGTTAGTAAATTGACTACTACATTTTAGTCTGTAACTCAGCTAATAGACTAAGTGGAATTACTAAATTTAAGAAGAGTATAACCAATGAAGTTATCTAACTATAATTGAAAACTAGAAGATTATATCTAGTCTAACAACCAAGTTATCTAGATTCAATATTAATGCTTTCTGTTAGTAAAGTGACTACTACATTTAGTCTGTAACTCAGCTAATAGACTAAGTGGAATTACTAAATTTAAGAAGAGTATAACCAATGAAGTTATCTAACTATAATTGAAAACTAGAAGATTATATCTAGTCTAACAACCAAGTTATCTAGATTCAATATTAATGCTTTCTGTTAGTAAAGTGACTACTACATTTTAGTCTGTAACTGTAGACTGATAGCTAATAGACTAAGTGGAATTACTAAATTTAAGTCTAACCAAAGTGAGTATAACCAATGAAGTTATCTAACTACAGTTGAAAGGTTGTATCCTGTCATTTCGTGGACCACTTGTGCAAGTCTCGATGGTTCCAGTAGGGTCTAATGTTCCATATTCCTATTCGTGTCCGAGTTTTTGTGTTCGCCAAAGTCGTCATCTTAGAATCCGTCCGGTTAGTATCTGTAGTGGTTTCGTTAATAAAGAGTTTAAGATGGGCAGGTTATTAGTCCACCGCGCCCGAGTTTGATGATGGGACTGCCATCCAGCGGCTATCGAACATGCCTGGTTTGGGTAGGTTTCCTTCCTTCTGAGAGCTCAGGTGGACAAGCTTTATTCTTCCACAGGGTATTTCTGTCCTGTGATTCTATGGTTATCCCGCCAATATTCGGAAGTAGGGAAAGATGATATGTTCTAGGCCACTCCTCCTCCTCTTCCAACCTCCTCTGACTTTGACCCCTGACCTTGATTTTAACCTGACCCTGACACTTTTATTTTGATTTACCGTTATACGTGACCGAATGTCTGCCGTAGATAACAATCCTCTGTTATCTTATCAGCAGTGCGCGAGCGGAGAAATAATCATCTCGTCCCAATAAAAAATATTTATGTGATGGTTGTTTAAACCCTTTTCTTTTCATCTGAATCGAATTTTATGAAACACAGGGTAATCAATTTCTTGAAAATAATCTGCGTTTTTATTTTGATTTATCAGTAGTCGGTTAAGCGTTGCCGGATGTTTGCCAGTCATAACAACTTCCTATTATCTTATCAGCTGCACGTGAGTGGAGAAATAATAAATTATGAAGCACGATCTAATCAATTTCTTAGGATTTGATTTATGGGTAGTCGACTAGGCGCGACCGGACGTCTAGTGCTGATAACACCAGGCAAGAATAGAGGGACTAATAGAGGGACTAAAAAGACTAGACTAGGCAGACTAGATTAGACAGACAAGCGGGGAACATTCAAAATGAGTTGCGGGTGGGTAGCGGAGAATCGTGTATGCATACATAATTGATTGCAAACATATTACGGATTGATTCAAATGAGATTATTAGTTTCAGGCCGGACAAGATCGGGCAATACCGAACAAGGTCGAACAAGAACGGACAAGACTATACAGACCACATATTTCTTGTGATATTTATCCGAATAATTTCCTATGAGTAAACGAAATTTCTTAAACTTGTCTGTCACCCAGATCGTATTAATGTTTTTTATTTATATAAATACCAAAGAGTTCAATTTTCTGGCATCCACTTTTCATCTACTTGCATCCACTTTTCATCACGCTAAATAGGGGTGTGAGGTCTATGTAACCCCACGCTAAACAGGGTGTAAGGTCTATGTGACCCCACGCTAAACAGGGTGTGAGGTCTATGTGACCCCACGCTAAACAGGGGTGTGAGGTATATGTAACCCCACGCTAAACAGGGTGTGAGGTCTATGTGACCCCACGCTAAACAGGGTGTGAGGTCTATGTAACCCCACGCTAAACAGGGTGTGAGGTCTATGTAACGCCACGCTTAACAGGGTGTAAGGTCTATGGTGCCACACGCTAAAGAGGATGTGAGGCCTATTTTTAGTCAGTTTTCATCAGTTTTTAATCAGTTTTAATCTCATTGGGTTAGTTGTGTTAGCATTAGGTTAGATTAGCATTAGGTTAGGTTACTGGGAGGTTAGGAATGAAACGCGCTTCATTCCAAACCTCCACTTAACTTAACCTAATGCTAACCTAACCTAATCCTAACTGATAAATTAAAATGAAAACGCAGATTATTTTCCAGAAATTGATTATCCTGTGTTTCATAAAGTTCGATTCAGTTGAAAAAAAAAGGGTTTAAACAACCATCACATAAATATTTTTTATTGCGACGAGATGATTATTTCTCCGCTCGCGCACCGCTGATAAGATAACTGAGCATTCATACACATTTATCATACACATACGAGATTCGGTCACGTCTAACGGTAAATCAAAATAAAAGTGTCAGAGGTCAGGTTAAGGTCAAGGTCAGTGTCAGCGGTCAAGGTCAGGGGTCAAAGTCAGGATCAAGGTCAGAGGAGGTTGGAGGAGGAGGAGTGGCCTAAAACATATCATCTTTCCCTACGTCAGGGCCTCTTTAGTTATTTAGCAGGGTGCACCGCGGGCAGGCGAGGTTGACTTTTGGGTTACCATGATGTTCTCATAACCCCTTACACCCCCAACTAACTACTAACATGACAGAGGAAGATCGTCTAGAATGGAAAGCAGTCCACAAAGTATTGCTAGAAACAGCCACAAGACCTTGGGTAGAAAGCAAAGGAACAGAAAAGAGTGGATCTCGCAGGAAACATGGAAACTAATCGAAGACAGGAAGACAGCAAAAGCCCTGATCAATCAAAACCCTAACCACGATGAGAAGGCCGAACTGACTCGTAGCTACTGGAACATAAACCGCAAGGTAAAACGGAGTGCCAGAAAAGCCAAACGTAGATGGGCGGAAGATCTCGCAGCGAAATCCGAAGTTGCAGCAAGAAATAACAACACAAGAGAATTTTATCTCAGGCCGGTCTGGACCTCCAGACTGTATTCCACACGAACAAAACTAAGAATATTCAACTCAAATGTGAAATCCGTCTTGCTGCACGGGTGCCAAACATGGAAAATCTCCATAACAATAGTAAATAAGCTACAGGTATTCATAAACAAATGCCTATGAAGTATATTGCGCATTTTTTGGCCAGATACAATACGAAATGTAGACTTATGGCACCTAACAAACCAACAAGAGATACAAAAAGAAATAAAACACCGCAAGTGGAAATGGTTAGGCCATGTATTAAGGAGAGAAGAAGGAAATATCACAAGCCTTACAATGGAACCCGCAGGGTTCTCGCAGAAGGGGACGTCCAGCTAACACGTGGAGGAGGACACCATAGACGCAGAATTAAAGATCGCAGGAAAAACGTGGAACGAGGTGAAACGCCTCTCTCAGAATAGAGTCAGATGGAAGGTCTTTGTAGAGGCCCTATGCTCCTCGTAGGAGTTAGAGGACAACAAGAGAACTATAATTGAAAACTAGTAGATTATATCTAGTCTAACAACCAAGTTATCTAGATTCAATATTTATGCTTTCTGTTAGTGAATTGAAAACTACATTTTAGTCTGTAACTCAGCTAGTAGACTAAGTGGAATAACTAAATTTAAGAAGAGTATAACCAATGAGGTTATCTAACTATAATTGAAAACTAGAAGATTATATCTAGTCTAACAACCAAGTTATCTAGATTCAATATTAATGCTTTCTGTTAGTAAAGTGACTACTACATTTTAGTCTGTTACTCAGCTAATAAAATAAGTGGAATTACTAAGTTTGAAAAGAGTATAACCAATGAAGTTATCTAACTATAATTGAAAAGTAGAAGATTATATTTAGTCCAACAACCATGTTATCTAGATTCAATATTTATGCTTTCTGTTAGTGAATTGAAAACTACATTTTAGTCTGTAACTCAGCTAGTAGACTAAGTGGAATAACTAAACTTAAGAAGAGTATAACCAATGAAGTTATCTAACTATAATTGAAAAGTAGAAGATTATATTTAGTCCAACAACCATGTTATCTAGATTCAATATTTATGCTTTCTGTTAGTGAATTGAAAACTACATTTTAGTCTGTAACTCAGCTAGTAGACTAAGTGGAATAACTAAATTTGAGAAGAGTTTAATCAATGAAATTATCTAACTATAAATGAAAACTAGGAGATTATATCTAGTCTAACAACCAAGTTATCTAGATTCAATATTAATGCTTTCTGTTAGTAAAGTGACTACTACATTTTAGTCTGTTACTCAGCTAATAAAATAAGTGGAATTACTAAGTTTGAAAAGAGTATAACCAATGAAGTTATCTAACTATAGTTGAAAACTAGAAGATTATATCTAGTCTAACAACCAAGTTATCTAGATTCAATATTTATGCTTTCTGTTAGTGAATTGAAAACTACATTTTAGTCTGTAACTCAGCTAGTAGACTAAGTGGAATAACTAAATTTGAGAAGAGTTTAGTCAATGAAATTATCTAACTAACATTGAAAACTAGAAGATTATATCTAGTCTAACAACCAAGTTATATGGATTTAATATTTATGCTTTCTACTAGTAAATTGACTACTACATTTTAGTCTGTAAATCAGCTAGTAGACTAAGTGGACTTGCTAAATTTGAGAAAAGTATAATCAATGAAATGATCTACCTAGAATTGAAAACTATTGTTTATTTTATTTTTAACCCTGAGCACCCTGGGACCGCTTGTAGCATTTACATTCAGGGTGTCAGTTGTCATATTATTTAAATACAATAACATTAATTTACAATTAAATGTGTTTGTGTCTTCTATCGCGGTACATGGTAGCTGGGATTAGTGGTTGCTTAGGTTGTTTTCCACTTTTTCCAGAGACTTCTTTTTGGGATAGGATCTTGTTGATTATTCCGTTTATAGTGTCCCAGTCTTCTTGTGATTGTAGCAGTTGTTCAACTGTTTTCCTTGGATTAAGGTTATCTATTGCTACATCCTTGCGTTCTTTGTCCCATCTCGGGCAATCGTATAGCGTATGGATTACGTTGTCTAGTTGTCCGCAGTATATACAGTCTGGATCTGATGCCCTCCCTTCTGATGCCCTTGTGGAGGAATTCCTTAAAGCACCCATGGCCCGTGAGTATTTGGGTTAAGTGGTAGTTTAGTTCTCCATGTTTTCGTCCCTACTAAGTCTCTATATTGGGGATGAGTATCCTTTTCGACTCGCCTTTTGGTGTCATATTCCACGCTTCCTGCCATTCCCTTAAGAGGTTATCGTTTGCCTTGTTTCTTGTTATGTCGTCTTTGGAAGCATAATGTAGGTATTTCCTTAGCCTGATTTGCAAGTCTATTGGTGGAATGCCTGAGATAACCAACGCTGCATCTCTGGACACTGTCCGATAGGCACTACATACACGCAGAGCCAGTTTTCCCTGATAAGCTGCTAGTTTTCCAATATTGTTTCTATTAGTGGCTTCCGCCCAGATAGGGGCACCGTACAACTTCGCACACTGAGCAACGTTGCTGCTGCGTTTGCTGCTCCTAGGCCCTCCAACATTGGGCATAAATTTTTAGAGGGCAGACGTGGTTTTTATTGCTCGCTCTGCTGCCATATTAAAGTGCTCTTTAAAAGACAAACACTTGCCGATTATAATTCCCAGATATTTGATGTTTGCTTTAGGTATGATTTCTGAATTCAGTACTTGAAAGGAGATGTGTGCAAGTTTTCTGTATCCCGTCAACAAAACTGCTTCAGTTTTTTCAGGTGCTATGCGCAGTGATTTTGACTCCATCCAGCAGACAATTTGTTTGATTGCTTGATTTGCCCTTAGCATGATACCCTTTTCTGTTCCCGACGATTGTTAGTGCAAGATCATCAGCGAAGCCTGTTAGCATAGTCCCTTCAGGTAGCTCCAGCCGAAGTACTCCATCGTAAAGTACGTTCCACAGTGTCGGTCCTAATACAGAGCCCTGCGGTACACTACTAGTGACGTTGTAGGGTAGCGTATCTTGTTCGGCTTGAAATATGACACTGCGGCCCTCGAAGTAGCTGCGAACCATTTGCAGTAGGTACGGAGATATATTTCTTCTTGTTAGTTCTTCCAAGATGTCTTGCCAAACAGCGAAGTTGAAGGCGTTGCGAATATCAATCGTAACTAGGGCACATATTTTCCGAGTTCTTTTAGTGCCTACTAAACAAGATGTACAGAGGTTGTAAAAGGGTGCCGGAGAGCTGGAAGGAAGGCTTAATTGTACCAATATATAAAAGTGAAGATAGGGAAGACTTAGCTAACTACCGAGGAATAACGGTTATGGACTCGTCTTATAAAATCTATGCAACGCTTTTATGTGAGGAGGAAGGCCTAATCCCAGATGTGCAAGCTGGATTTAGAAAACATTATAGTACGGTGGAGCACTTGGTGACGTTGAAATATATTGTGGAGAAGGAATTGGTTAAGAAACAAGGGAAGCTTTACGCTCTGTTTATTGATTTGAAGGCAGCTTACGACACCGTGGGGAGGGAGAGAATGTGGGAATGTCTGAGAATTAAAGGTATAGCGCGGCAGTTAATCGAGAGAATCAGGGATTTATATCAGCATACCTGTTGCAGAGTGAAAGTAGGAGCGGAAGTTTCAGAAAGTTTTGAGGTTAGAATGGGGCTAAGGCAGGGTTGTCCGTTGAGTCCAATATTATTTAACCTGTACACGGCTGATTTAGAGAGTGTACTGAGCAAAGGTCAAGCTGGAGGGGTAGTAATTGGTAATAGGAAAGTTTGGAGTTTGGCTTACGCGGACGACGTTGTGATCTTAGCTAGTACGAAAGGAGAAATGTCAGAGATGTTCGATCGGGTGAAAAGATTTTTTGAAAAGAGGAAACTGGTAGTGAATGTGAAAAAGACTAAATGGATGGTGTTTCGAAAGAGAGCGGGTAATAGGAGTGAATCGTTTAAGTGGGGAAGCAGCATAATTGAGCAAGTTAGCAGCTTCAAATACCTTGGGTTTATGTTTGGGCAGGAGGGGTCTGCTAAAGACCATGTGAAATATATTTGTAAAAAGGCGTGGGTGGCTTCAAACGGGCTATGGAATGTATGGAAGGAGTGCTTGAACAATAACTTTGCAGCGAAAATGGTAGTGTGGAAGGCATGTGTGAGAAGTATTCTTTTGTATGGAGCGGAAGTGTGGGGAGTGAGAGAGGAGGAGAGAATTGAGAGAGTGCAGCTGCAGTTTCTAAAAATGGCCCTCAAACTAGACAGGTCCACGCCGACATACATTGTGCTGCAAGCAACAAATATGGTGAAAGTGTTTGCGCAAGCAGCTAGGAGGGTCGTCAAGTTTGAAAGGAAAGTGTATGGAATGGGCAATGAACGAATTGTAAAAGAAGTATTGAGAGTTGTAAGAATGGAAGGTTTGGGTATTCATAAGGTGACTAAATGGGGGAGTGAAAGGAAGAAGTTGTATGAAAGCTGCGGGTGGGCATACGGGGAAATTGCGAGAAGGTTTGTGAGTGGAAGGAAGGTGGAAGAACTGGTATATGAAAGGTTAACCGAGGTGGAGCTGCAGAGTCGTCAGAGGATGATCGAGGGGAGTAATATTCTACCTGAATATGGGAGCGTGCAAGTGTTCCAAAGGCTCCCGTTGTACCTTACAAGAGATAGACTTCCTCAAGCATTGATAGCACGGCACAGATGCGGGTCAGAGGAAAAGGGTAGGAGATACTGGATGGGCTCGCGTTTTAAACGATGTGAGATATGTGGGGAAGCTAGTGACGTGTGGGCGCATTGGGCTCAAAGCTGTGCAGGATGTCAGTGGAGCAGAGAGGAGAGTGTCTAGAAGACTGGGGCTCGTGTATGAGGGAGGACGGAGCGGGATGGCCCTTGATGAAAAGAGTGGTGGAGTTAAAAAAGAATAAAACTTTAGTTATTTTACCATCTGGTGATTTTATTATTATTATTATTTGAGAGGAAATGTTGTTTTTAGTCTAACAACCAAGTTATCTATATTTAAGATTTAGATATTTTTTCAATAAAGTAACTACTACATATTAGCTAGTAGACTGGTTGCAGTTACCGTAACTCGAGTAACAAAATTATTATTTATTACTCGATTTCGATTTTACAACACAGTTTTAGTTTCAACTCAGAGCATTGTCGCCTTTAGATAATCTATAAATTTTTATGGGACACTTAAAGTTTAAGATAAATTGCGTTTAAACCATTTCAATTGCAATTTTATCTATTCAGTCGGTCGATAAAATAAACTCAATATAAACTCAATATCAAAATTGAGGAATCTTTAGCTTTTAAATATCAAACCGTTTTTAGTCTGATAAATCTTTATATATAAAGTTCTTCGGTACGTGTGTTTGTCACTTCAACTCCTCCCCAACGATTTCACCGATTTTTATGAAATTTTGCGTGTGTGTTTGAGTGGGTACCTTTTTTTTTGCACGTGATGGAGGTGAAAATCTGCAAACAGACACCACCCGACCCGTGCCGAGTGGTAGTGTGGAGCTGCCCACTAAAGGGCCGACCCACTAAAAAAAACCCCACCATTCAGACCCCCCAGCTAAAACCGGAGAAAACGTGATGGAATCCAAAATTTGGCATAACTTCATCACGTTCCTCCCCCTTTCATGTCCAAAGCATTCATCGGCATTCACTCGTTGTGCCGCCCGTTAATCGCCGTGCCCCCCTCACATCAGAGTTAATTTGTGCGCCCCCTTCGCACTAAGGGGAGCCCGGCGTTGATACGCATGACTAGCGCAAAGCCTTACACTTATCCCTCCTTTTTCCTCATTTTAAATCCAATCATACCAGTCAGCACGCCCTATCTATACTCACTGCGAAGCATGATCCTTACGATACTCCCCCTATTTACATTCTTTCTGCTGCGCTCCTCATTATCTCCCATCTCGTACACTCAAAGATGGTATGCTCCGCAGTGTCCTCATTCGCTCCACAATGCCAACAGTGCGCCTCACCCATTTTCCCGATGCGCACCAGGTAAGACCCAAAGCATCCATGCCCCGTAAGCGCCTGGGTGAGGTGATAATTCACCTCCCCGTCCCCACGGTTGACCCATTCATCGATAGTCGGAATCTTGGTCGTTGCCAGGTCCAGGCTCCTTTTTCCGACCCCTGCCATACCTCTTGTCATACACGCATTGTTTTTTCCCTTTCAGTTCTAGGATCATTACCTTCCCAAACTCTCCCCTTTCATTCGCCAGAAGATCTAACTCGATAACTCCAGTAACGACCGCTACGGCGTCGCCAGTAACAGTCCTGTATGCGCTGCACACACGCAACAGCATACACCTGTGCACTCTCATCAGTCTTGCTCTACAACGTTCAATCCTGAACGCATTTATTCATCCCGGCATCCCATACAGGAGCATGGAATGCACGACCGTATTGATAACCCTCCTCTTAGAGGCAAACGGCCCAACTATGTTGGGCATCAGCCGTCCAAGGCCTCTCACATACGCTGTAGCCTTGCTCACCATCCGGATATCCTGATTGGATACCCTGAGATCTCGCTGAAGCTCTACCCCAAGATATCTTACAGATTCCCGAGCCGGTACGTCAACTGTCCCCATTCGCACGGTCAGTTCACGCAGATTTCTTCTCCTAATTAGCAGGCCCGCCTCGGTTCTGTGGGGAGCCAGCGCAAGTCCTTTTCCCCCATCCACCGATCAATCCCACTAATTGCCTCATTAGTTATCGCTTTCAGACTTTCTTGCGACAGCGACAACCGCTACGTCATCAGCGTAACCCGACGAGTGTAACCCCGTCTAGTAGCCTCAACCTCAAAACCTCATCATAAAATATGTTCCACAGTATCGGTCCAAGAACCGAACCCTGTGGAACACCTCATTTTGAAGATTTTACCTTCCACAGTCACTATCTCACAATCATTCAAGAGCTGCCCACCATCTTTCGAAGGTAGGGAGCTACCCCCTTCAGTTCCAAAGCCTCCATGATTCCGCCCCATGGGACCGAATTGAAAGCATTTTTCATGTCCAGGGTTACAAGCACACAGTAGCTCCGGGTACGGCATGGACCCGTATTGGCTAACCTTGCTCTATCTATCACACGCATCACGTGCACACGTATGGATTCAGAGGCGGCCGCACTACGGTAAACGCAACCGTAGTGCGGCCGCCTCTGAATCCATACTGTTCCTCTGAAAGACCCCATCCTTATTTATCTTAGTTCCGATCATACTCTCAAACATCTTCACTATTCCATTCAGTTGGCCTGTATTTGGCTTCCTCTCCTTCCTTTCGCTCTTTTTCAATCATCACCAGTCTCGCTCTCTTCCACTACTTGGGGAAACTGCCATTCATCAACAATTTATTCATCATGCTCCAGCACATGTTCTCGCATACATGCCCAAACACTTTACACGCTTCGGGTGGAACACCATCAGGACCCGGCGCTTTTTCCTCCAACTGCACTCTGTAGCTCTCCATCGCACGGGTTCCAGCCAGTTCACTCGCTTATGTACTGGGAACAGCTTCTTGACTTCCGTCATTTGGCTTTACCCCCCGCAGGGTATTAACACTTTGCGCAATTTTCCTGATGGCGATCTTATAGCCGTCACCCCAGATGTTATTATGCACTTCTTCGCACAGCACTCTCCAAGCTTCTGGCTTGGAGTTCGCGATGACTTTGCGAAATTCCCTGCGCTCCAGATTATATCTCCTTCTGCACTCCTCACGCACTTCCTCATTTGCTCGCCTATTACTCTTTACCATGCACCTCCTTTCACGCTAACATATTTTACGCTTTTCAGCTACCTGCTCATTCCTCTGTCTGACGCCTCTCCGTTTTCTCTGAAACACCGCATCACAGGCCCCGTGAAGAACTGCTTTGCATGAGCTCCGCAACTGTCCATTTTCGGTTTGTCCTTTCAGCCAGCTTTTTCACCTTTCTCCTTTTGTTTCCCAATCTTTCTAGTAGACTCTCCATCCATTCGCTCCAATTGCAACCAGTCTCTCAAAAACATCCTCTCGTACATCGAAGAGAATATCCTGGTGATCACTCAGATTCTCTCCCTCTCTAACACGCCACTCTTTCACCCTGCCTGCAATCCGTGAGGTGGTAAAAGTGATGTCTATGAAAGACATACTTTCGCCCGGCACGAAGGTTAATACATTGCCATAGTTGTGAAGCACCAGGTCCTCCTCTGCGAGCCACTCTTCCATCATTCTCCCTCTCTCATCTTCTCTAGGGGATATCCACCAAGCGGACTTGGCGTTGAAACCTCCCCCGACAACAATCTCTTTGGACCAGTTTTTCATTCTGCTCCTTAGCTCATCTATAAAACCTATAAACTGCTCTAACGTTATATTAGACGAGATGTAACA
Organism: Phosphuga atrata; assembly: GCA_944588485.1. NCBI lineage: Eukaryota > Metazoa > Arthropoda > Insecta > Coleoptera > Silphidae > Phosphuga > Phosphuga atrata. Next base: position 64,624,747 of record OX155900.1, read on the forward strand.
CCCATACAGAACCCAGTTTTACCCTTCAACCCACACATATCCATTTCCACATCCACACTTCACCATAGGATTTTCCGATTGGAAAATCCTCACAGCAACATTCTTACAATAGTCCACGTGCCAGTCTCCGTTACCAATAGTCCGAAGATATGGTTCGGAGATAATCACATCCACTCTCTCATCATTCACCGTCTTCCATACCAGCTCCATTGCAGCCGCACTCCTATTTGAGTTTGTCTGCAATACTAGCATATTCTGTTTCTTTGGGATGTCCGTTTCATACCTCCTTTACACAGTTTCCTGTACGCAGGGCAGTCCCGCTGTATGCCCACTCACACAAAGCACTTAGCCTCTTTGGCCGTGCACTCGTGTGCTTTGTGCCCTCTTGCATCACATCGCGAACACACATTCTTCCTCTCTAGTCTCTTGCATGCTGCCGCCAGATGCCCGAAGCCAAGGGATCTGTAGCACTTGATCGACTTATTGTCTTCGGTCACTTGGCACATGATCCAGCCAACTTTTATTCTTCCTTTCTCCAGTACGGTTTGTGCCGATCTTACTGGAAGAGTGACTACTGCTATACAGGCCCCTCCGCGCACTGTGCGGAGAGACTTAACCATACACTCCCTACATTCAGCCGCCTTCTGAATAGCTCCTTCCACCTCATCGTTGGTGGTAGCCTCATCCATGCCCCTAACAAGGACACTGAGCCCCACCTCCGTCCCGACATCCCTTACAGCCTCAGTCACTAGGGCCACTCTCTTTACCAGTCGCTTCTTTTCCCCATGAGTGTGTACCTGGATGGTTTAGATCCACAATTAGACTATTTCATTGACTATACTTCTCTCAAATTTAGTAATTCCACTTAGTCTACTAGCTGAGTTACAGAGTAAAATGTCGTAGTCAATTTATTAACGGAAAGTATAAATATTGAATCTAGCTAACTTGGTTGTTTAAAATTAACCAAATTTACAAATCAGACCGGTATTTGTTAGACAAAATCGGTGTATTTTTTACAATCAAACTCTTTGTTTCATTCCTTGATAGCTAAACTCCTTATGCCCATTAATCCATACCCTAATTACAATATATTAGTGCTTTAATTGCAGCGATCATGATAAACAATAATAAATTACACTAATCTATATAAATTAGATTTACTGCATAGACGGGGCTCTGTGTATTTTTAGCGTTTAAACGGATATCGTGGCCGCTGCCGAGATAATCGACTAAATGCACCATTTTCTGATTACATTCTTGTCCACTTGACTAGCTTAACCACATCAATTACACGATCACATCTTACTTTATAGCAATAAAACGGCAGGGAAAATAGAAATTATAAATTATATCGAAGTCATTACAACATAATGTTATTTATCTGAATTAATCAATAGATTTTCTATTTCAATCAATTTTCATAGATTAATTTTTTTTGTGCGCATATGTCAATTTTCGTCATGTTAAGTGTCCGAACTTTTTGACGTATAACTAAATATGTGCCCGAAACTTTCATATTCCCGCCTTTCAAACTTGGCGCATGCGCTTAACTAACCGTAAGACAGTCTATTTTGTATTAATATTTGGTTTATTAGTCACTATCATAATCTTAACGTTCATCATCCATCAAGAACTTAGCATACCTTTTTATCGACTAAGGTCGATAGCCTTCTAGAGAAATAAAACCGATAGTCTTCTATTGACTAAGCTCGATAGTCTTCTATCGACTAAGATTGATAGCCTTCTATCGACTAAGATCGATAGCTTTCTATCAACTATATTAGCCTTTTAATCTTAATATATTTCAGATTAGCTAGACTTTTTGATAATTTATTTGGTTCATTAATCATTATTCTCCCGATGCTAGAAATCATCCATCTTCTAAGGTCGATAGGCTTTTATCGACTAAGGTCAGTGCATGGCCATGCCATGGGAGTCTCTCATTTTGTCCACAATTGGAGCGACACCCATTTGCTCTCGAATTGTGTCGTTTCTGACATGATCAATAAGGGAGATGTCCATTCCCCAACGAAGCATTCTCATTTCCATGGCATGTAGATGACATTCAAAAATCTTGTCAGATGGTCCACATTCGGCTACATAAGCGTAACAGGCCGTATCACTGTCCGATATATCTTATCACTATATGTTCACTGTGGTGAAGTGGCATTTTCTTGCCCCATTCCCAAATAAATTTCCGTCGATCCAATTGATTTCCGCCGCGCGAGACGCACTCCAGCTCGATTTCTCGATTTCGTCGCCTTGCACGATCTTCGGGGGGTCCGGCGGCTCCGAAACTGTTACTGTCGCGAAGTAGCTGCGCGCTTGGCCTAAAGGACCCGGCTGTATTTGGCATTGGTACCGGGCGTCATCGTCCAACATCATCACGGGGAGATGCCCATTCCCCAACGAAGCATTCTCTTTTCCATGGCATGTAGATGACGTTCAGAAATCTTGCCAGGTGGTCAATTCGATTCCATATAGCGCCGTATCACTGTCCGATATATCTTGGATTTGAGGTGAAGTGGCATTTTCTTGTCGCAAAGTACACCCGTGACCTCCTTCCACCGCATTTAGGTTGCATTTACTCAAGTTCTTACTCCATCACTGAAGCTGCCATCACTCTGTAGACGAGACCCAAGGTATCTAGAGGAGTTGGTCTTGACTAGATTTTCTCCACCGACTTGAATGGTACCGTCACTTGGATTTAACTCCAGATACTCCGTCTTTTTAACGTTTAGACGTGGACCATATTGGGAAAGGCGGTTATTCCAGTCTTCAACTTGACGTTTGATTTTCTCGCGAAATACATCTGCAACCATTACATCATCCGCATACTACATCATCAGTGATGTTGTCCAAAGAGGGATATGGTGATAGTGCGGAACCTCGGCGGACCCCAACATTTACAGGAAAGTTATTTGAGGTGCCAACAGCACAACGTATTCTGCTATTGGTCTTTGTGTATAGCATCTTGACCTCATTAACAAATGATTCTGGAACTCCGTGTTCTCGGAGCGCATACCAAATTAACTTATGAGGAACACGATCAAAGGCCTTTTCGAGGTGGAGGAAGGCAATATGCAGTGGTTTCCTTTTCTCACGATGCTTCTCCGTATCTTTCTCTTTCTCAGTAGTTCCAGCTCTCTTGACAAATCTACACTGGTTGATGTTAATGTTGGCAATGTCACGTACTCGATGACCAGGAGTTCTCTCAAAGATCTGCATTGTATGTAAGAGAAGGCGTGTTTGGCGATAGTTAGAGGACTCTGCTGGGTCTCCGTTATCCTTGAACCGAAAATTCTTCATTATTCGAGAAAACTTAGATCGATCCTCTTCTATTGACTAAGCTCGATAGCCTCCCATCGTCTAAGATCAATATCTTTCTTTTGGCTAAGGTCGATGGCCTTCTAATCTTAATATATTATAGCTTAGCTAGACTTTTTATAAATTAGTTGGCGCTGTAATCATTATTATACCGATGCTATTCTATTAACCATCGACTAAGGTCGATAGCCTTTTATCGTCTCTTATAGATCGTCTTATCTATCTATCTAGACTTGTCGGTCTAGTCAGAATTGTCGGTCTAGTCAGACTTGTTGGTCTAGTCAGACTTGTCGGACTTGTCGGTCTAGTCGGACTTGTCGGTTTAGTTAGACTTGTCGCTCTAGTTAGACTTGTCATTCTAGTTAGGTTTGTCGGTGTAGAGAGACATGTCGGTTTAGTCTAAGCTCGATAGCCTCCCATCGACTAAGATCGATAGCTTTCTACTGGCTAAGGTCGATAGCCTTCTAATCTTAATATATTATAGCTTAGCTAGACTTTTTGTAAATTAGTTGGCGCTGTAATCATTATTATACCGATGCTATTCTATTAACCATCGACTAAGGTCGATAGCCTTTTATCGTCTCTTATAGATCGGCTTACCTATCTATCTAGACTTGTCGATCTAGTCGAATTTGTTGGTTTAGTCAGACTTGTCGGCCTAGTCAGACTTGTAAATTTATTTAGACTTGTCGCTCTAGTTAGGCTTATCGGTTTAGACAGACATGTCGGTCTAGTCAAGCGTCTCGGTCTACGTAGACTTGTCGGTCTAGTCACACTTGTCCCTCCAGTTAGGCTTGTCACTCTAGCTAAGCCTGTCGGTCTAGAGAGACATGTCGGTCTAGTCAAGCGTCTCGGTCTACTTAGACTTGTCGGTCTAGTCACACTTGTCGCTCTAGTTAGACTTGTCACTCTAGTTAGGTTTGTCGGTGTAGAGAGACATGTCGGTTTAGTCTAAGCTCGATAGCCTCCCATCGACTAAGATCGATAGCTTTCTACTGGCTAAGGTCGATAGCCTTCTAATCTTAATATATTATAGCTTAGCTAGACTTTTTGTAAATTAGTTGGCGCTGTAATCATTATTATATCGATGCTATTCTATTGACCATCGCCTAAGGTCGATAGCCTTCTATCGTCTCTTATAGATCGTCTTATCTATCGATCTAGACTTGTCGGTCTAGGCAGACTTGTCGGTCTAGTCACACTTGTTGTTCTAGTCAGACTTGTCGGCCTAGTCGGACTTGTCGGTCTACTCAAACTTGTCGCTCTAGTTAGACTTGTCGCCCTAGTTAGACTTGTCGCTCTAGTTAGGCTTCTCGGTTTAGACAGACATATCGGACTAGTCAAGCATCTCAGTCTACTTAGATTTGTCGGTATAGTCACACTTGTCGCTCTAGTTAGACTTGTCACTCTAGTTAGGTTTGTCGGTGTAGAGAGACATGTCGGTTTAGTCTAAGCTCGATAGCTCGACTAAGATCGATAGCCTTCTATTGGCTTAAGTCGATAGCCTTCTAATCTTAATATATTATAGCTTAGCTAGACTTTTAGTAAATTAGTTGGCGCTGTAATCATTATTATACCGATGCTATTCTATTAACCATCGACTAAGGTCGATAGCCTTCTATCGTCTCTTCTAGATCGTCTTACCTATCTTTCTAGACTTGCCGGTCTAGTCAGATTTGTTGGTTTAGTCACATTTGTTGGTCTAGTCAGACTTGTCGGCCTAGTCGGACTTGTCGGTCTACTCAGACTTGTCGCTCTAGTTAGACTTGTCGCTCTAGTTAGGCTTGTCGGTTTAGACAGACATGTCGGACTAGTCAAGCGTCTCGGTCTACCTAGATTTGTCGGTCTAGTCACACTTGTCGCTCTAGTTAGATTTGTCACTCTAGTTAGGTTTGTCGGTTTAGAGAGACATGTCGGTCTAGTCTAAGCTCGATAGCTTCCCATCGACTAAGATTGATAGCCTTCTATTGGTTAAGGTTGATAGCCTTCTAATATTAATGTATTATAGCTTTGCTACACTTTTTATAAATTAGTTGGCGCTGTACTTATTATTATATCGATGCTATTCTATTAACCATCGACTAAGGTCGATAGCCTTCTATCGTCTCTTATAGATCGGCTTACCTATCTATCTAGACTTGTCGATCTAGTCGGATTTGTTGGTTTAGTCAGACTTGTCGGCCTAGTCAGACTTGTAAATCAATTTAGACTTGTCGCTCTAGTTAGGCTTATCGGTTTAGACAGACATGTCGGTCTAGTCAAGCGTCTCGGTCTACGTAGACTTGTCGGTCTAGTCACACTTGTCCCTCCAGTTAGGCTTGTCACTCTAGCTAAGCCTATCGGTCTAGAGAGACATGTTGGTCTAGTCAAGCGTCTCGGTCTACTCAGACTTGTCGATTTAGTCAGACTTGTCGCTCTAGTTAGACTTGTCGCTCTAGTTAGGCTTGTCGGTTTAGACGACATGTCGGTCTAGTCAAGCGTCTCGGTCTACGTAGACTTGTCGGTCTAGTGACACTTGTCGTTCCAGTTAGGCTTGTCACTCTAGCTAAGCCTGTCGGTCTAGAGAGACATGTCGGTCTAGTCAAGCGTCTCGGTCTACTCAGACTTGTCGATTTAGTCAGACTTGTCGCTCTAGTTAGACCTGTCGGGCTAGTTAGGCCTGTCAGTTTAGACAGATATGTCGGTCTAGTCAAGCGTCTCGGTCTATTTAGACTTGTCGGTCTAGTCACATTTGTCGCTCTAGTTAGACTAGTCACTCTAATTAGGTCTGTCCGTCTAGATAGACATGTCGGTCTAGTCAAGCGTCTCGATCTACTCCGACTTGTCGATTTAGTCAGACTTGTCGCTGTAGTTAGACTTGTCGCTCTAGTCAGGCTTGTCGGTATAGACAGATATGTCGGTCTAGTCAAGCGTCTCGGTCTACTTAGACTTGTGGGTATAGACACACCTGTCGCTCTAGTTAGACTTGTTACTCTAGTTAGACTTGTCGGTCTAGAGATACGTGTCGGTCTAGTCAAGCGTCTCGGTCTACTCATACTTGTCGATTTAGTCAGACTTGTTGCTTTAGTTAGACTTGTCTCTCTAGTTAGGCTTGTCGGTCTATTCAGACTTGTCGATTTAGTCAGACTTGTTGCTCTAGTTAGACTTGTTGCTCTAGTTAGACCTGTCGGTTTAGACAGATATGTCGGTCTAGTCAAGCGTCTCGGTCTACTTAGACTTGTCGGTATAGTCACACTTATCGCTGTAGTTAGTCTTGTTACTCTAGTAAGGCTTGTCGGTCTAGAGAGACATGTCGGTCTAGTCAAGCGTCTCAGTCTACTCAGACTTGTCGATTTAGTAAAAATTGTCGCTCTAGTTACACTTGTCGCTCTAGTTAGTCTTGTAGGAATAGATGTCGGTCTAGTCAAGCGTCTCGGTCTATTTAGATTTGTCTATTTAGTCAGACTTGTCGCTCTAGTTAGGCTTGTCGGTTTAGACAGATATGTCGGTCTAGTCAAGCGTCTCGGTCTACTTAGACTTGTCGGTATAGTCACACTTGTCGCTCTATTTAGAGTTGTTACTCTAGTTAGGCTTGTCGGTCTAGAGTAAGATTGTCCAATCTTATCCGAGATTGTCCAATTAAATTATTCAACCTTGTCCAAGATTGTACAGCCTTGTACAAGATTGTCCAACATTTTCCAACATTTTCAAACATTGTGTAACCTTGCCCAAGATTATCCAAACTTGTCCAAGATTGTCCAACCTTGTTCAAGATTGCCCGACCTATTCCACCATCGTAAAACATTGCCCAGCCTTGTCCAAGATTGTACAGCCTTGTCCAAGATTGAAGCTTTTCCAACATTGTCAAACATTGCTTGTCAAATCTTGGACAAGGTTGGACAATGTTTGACAATGTTGGAAAAGGAAGAACAATCTTGTACATGGCTGTACAATCTTGGACAAGGTTGAACAATCTTGTGTGGACAATCTCGGATAAGGTTGGACAATCTTGGATGAGGTTGGAAAATCTTGAAAAAGGCTATTCTTGGACTTGCTTTTTTCAAGGTTGGACAATCTTGGTCTAGAGAGACATGTCGGTCTAGTCAAGCGTCTCGGTCTACTCAGACTTGTCGATTTAGTGAGACTTGCCGCTCTAGTTAGGCTTGTCGGTTTAGACAGATATGTAGGTCTAGTCAAGGGTCTCGGTCTACTTAGACTTGTCGGTACACTTGTCACACTTGTAGTCACACTTGTCGCTCTAGATAGGCTTGCCGGTCTAGAGAAACATGTCGGTCTAGTCAAGCGTCTCGCTCTACTCAGACTTGTCGGTCTAGTCAGAGTTGTCGCTCTAGTTTGACTTGTCACTCTTGTTAGGCTTGTCGGTTGATAGACATGTCGAACTCGTCAAACGTCTCGGTCTAACTCAGACTTGTCGTTCTAGTTAGACTTGTTACTTTAGTTAGGCTTGTCAGTCTTGATAGATATGTCGGTCTAGTCAAGCGTCTCGGTCTACTCAGACTTGTTGGTCTAGTCAAACTTGCTTGTCTAGTCAGACTTGTCTGTCAAATCTGTTATATTTTCTTGATTACATTGACTTCACTTAATTAGTGAAACAAGTAATGCATCAATATAGTCTTGTCATGTGCACTCTAATTCTTGTGTGAGCAGTAAAAGGCTTTTGTCTCTTTAATTAAGGAGAGATATTCCAGGGGGAGAAGCCGAGTGCATGATGATAACGAAAAATGAAAATAAGGGATGTGAAAATTAGCGTAAACTAACTAGTAAATGTGTGCGGGCAGCCCATCCACTCGCAGTAGACGGCATACTAGTCAGAGGCCGTTAAACCTACCCTTATAACAATCACTCCACGTTGTGTACGCCGGTAATCGGTATTTAAACCGCCCGACCGTAGTAAACACGTGCAACTCACGTTGTGAAACCAATCAAAACCAAATAACAACAACAAAATATTTACACCAAAATGAACACAATAATAAATATGAATAGGATGGTTGCGACAGTTACTACGTGGTAATCCATACTTACATTGAATTGAAAAATTCACTTTGTTTTTTACCACACATATATTATGTAAAAATATTATATAACTTATTATTCACAGTTATATAAATTTCTACACATATCACGACTCGAGTTTCGACGTTTGACGGTCATTTTCAAGTGACTTAACAAATTGATAAAGTTGAATATATACCCTTATAGTTTTGGTGGGGTGGGGGGGCGGTGTTTGTCCGAAGATGAGGACTTATCTGTTTGAGATTGGGTGAGATTAAAAAGTTGGGAAAAGATTAGGTCAGTTTGCTCGTTTAGGAGATTAACTGAGGGATTACGGGTTTTTTTGAAAATTTCTAATGACTCTAGGAGATTTAGTTTCGGGCCTTTGTTGCAATTATGCAAGATTTTTAGATTATCTATTTCTGGGAATTTATGATTGAATTCGAGACAATGGTTTGAAAAAGAACTAGTGTCTTTTTTCAGACGAAAAGCGCGAGAATGTTCTGAAAACCGTGTTGAAAAACTTCGTCCTGTCTGCCCTATGTACACGCTGTTGCATTCGGAACAATGAATTTCGTATACGCCGGAATTTTTAATGGGATCGATTTTGTCTTTGGCATTAAACAATATGTTGGACAACTTAGAGGAGGGTTTAAATGCAACCTGAAGATTTTGCTTTCGAAGGACATTTGCGATGTGTTCGCTTGTTTTGCCAAAATATGTCAGGGAGATGAAAGTTTTGTCTGAATTTGAGGTTTTCGGATAAATTTGGGCCATTGCGAATTGGGTTCGTTTATTATTGATAATGTTTTGGATGAGTTTTGTTGGGAAACCATTCTCTGTAGCGATTGAAATGATGGTACTTAATTCTTTGATTCTCTTTTCTGTGGAAAGGGGGATTGAAAAGGCTCGATGTATCATTGAATGATAGGCCGCTAATTTGTGTGTTATCGGGTGAAATGATGAATACGAGATTGTAGAGTTAACATTGGTGGGTTTTCTGTATATATCAAATTCTATTTTGTTGTTTTTGTGAATCAGAGTAAGGTCTAAGAAGTTTATTTTGTTGTCTGTTTCTACCTCGATGGTGAATTTAATTTTGGGATGAACGTTGTTTATTAGGTTGAGAAATTGGTCTAATTGACGTGTTGTACCACTAAAACACGCTATTACGTCATCGACATATCTATACCAAAATGAAATATGTTTTTTGGAGAAATCTAGTTTGAAGATTTTTTCTTCGATAGTTGACATGAATAGATCGGCTAAAAGGGGACTTAATGGCGATCCCATTGCTAGACCTGATGTTTGCTGATAGTAAGTGTTATTAAATTTGAAGTAATTTTGATTAACACATGTTTCCAGGGCTTCATAAAGTTCAGATTTTATAAGATGATGACAATTAGCTTTATCAATTAAATTTTGTATGATTTCGAGACACTCTTTAGTAGGTATATTAGAAAACATACTACTGACGTCAAAAGATACGAGTTTGGAGTTTATTGGGGTTGTTATTTGTTTGAGGAGTTCCGAAAGGGCGAGTGAGTTTTTTACAGAATATTTTGGGGTAAATTTGGTGTATTTTTTGAAAAGAGTATTCAGTTTAATTGCCAAAACTCTTGCTACACTGTTAATATAGGAGACAACTGGTCTAATGGGAGAATCGGGTTTGTGAGTTTTAATGAAACCATAGAGTCTGGGAGCTGTGGGATTCTGATTTATGATTTTAAATTTCTCAAATTCGGAGAACAAAGTTGTAATATTTTTTAAGAGACTTCTAATTTGAAATTGGAATTTTTGTGTAGGGTCCTTTTTCAAGGGAGTTAGTTTTTCTGTTGAAATGAAAGAGTTCATTTTATTAATGTACTGTTCTCTTTCCAGGACGACTATCGAATTGGATTTATCGGCTTTTGTAAGGACTAAAGAATTGGACTCAATTTTTGTTTTTATCGATTTGATCACTGCGGAGTCTGTGGTAGAATTACGGGCGTACGATTTTATATGATCGGCTATTTTGGCTCGGGGTATAAGAGGTTCTTGCACTTTTTTTAGCGCGATTTCTGACTCTACAATTATTGTGGATTTATCGGATTTGTTATTGATGAATGGAGTGTAGTTGGGGTTTTGGGAAAGAAAAGATTGTTCAATAGGACTGAAGATAACTTTTGAGAAGTTGATGAATTTAGACACTAGATTCGGTTTTGACATTACTTTTTGAGGTTCGGACTTTTTGTTCTTTACGAGAACGGATAGTTTCTTTTTTAAATTTAAATATTTTAGGTGGTTGACCCTACTTACATTGTCACGAACAAAGTCATCAAAGATCGTGAATTCTACTGGATGTAATTTAAATGTCAACTCTGAATGCAATATCTTGAGATAATGTTGAATAACATCTCTCTTCCGATGAAGATTTTTTATTTCGGATCTAATCCAACTGTTTTGGGCAGATTTTATGGCCACATATGGACAATGTAAGTAGGGTCAACCACCTAAAATATTTAAATTTAAAAAAGAAACTATCCGTTCTCGTAAAGAACAAAAAGTCCGAACCTCAAAAAGTAATGTCAAAACCGAATCTAGTGTCTAAATTCATCAACTTCTCAAAAGTTATCTTCAGTCCTATTGAACAATCTTTTCTTTCCCAAAACCCCAACTACACTCCATTCATCAATAACAAATCCGATAAATCCACAATAATTGTAGAGTCAGAAATCGCGCTAAAAAAAGTGCAAGAACCTCTTATACCCCGAGCCAAAATAGCCGATCATATAAAATCGTACGCCCGTAATTCTACCACAGACTCCGCAGTGATCAAATCGATAAAAACAAAAATTGAGTCCAATTCTTTAGTCCTTACAAAAGCCGATAAATCCAATTCGATAGTCGTCCTGGAAAGAGAACAGTACATTAATAAAATGAACTCTTTCATTTCAACAGAAAAACTAACTCCCTTGAAAAAGGACCCTACACAAAAATTCCAATTTCAAATTAGAAGTCTCTTAAAAAATATTACAACTTTGTTCTCCGAATTTGAGAAATTTAAAATCATAAATCAGAATCCCACAGCTCCCAGACTCTATGGTTTCATTAAAACTCACAAACCCGATTCTCCCATTAGACCAGTTGTCTCCTATATTAACAGTGTAGCAAGAGTTTTGGCAATTAAACTGAATACTCTTTTCAAAAAATACACCAAATTTACCCCAAAATATTCTGTAAAAAACTCACTCGCCCTTTCGGAACTCCTCAAACAAATAACAACCCCAATAAACTCCAAACTCGTATCTTTTGACGTCAGTAGTATGTTTTCTAATATACCTACTAAAGAGTGTCTCGAAATCATACAAAATTTAATTGATAAAGCTAATTGTCATCATCTTATAAAATCTGAACTTTATGAAGCCCTGGAAACATGTGTTAATCAAAATTACTTCAAATTTAATAACACTTACTATCAGCAAACATCAGGTCTAGCAATGGGATCGCCATTAAGTCCCCTTTTAGCCGATCTATTCATGTCAACTATCGAAGAAAAAATCTTCAAACTAGATTTCTCCAAAAAACATATTTCATTTTGGTATAGATATGTCGATGACGTAATAGCGTGTTTTAGTGGTACAACACGTCAATTAGACCAATTTCTCAACCTAATAAACAACGTTCATCCCAAAATTAAATTCACCATCGAGGTAGAAACAGACAACAAAATAAACTTCTTAGACCTTACTCTGATTCACAAAAACAACAAAATAGAATTTGATATATACAGAAAACCCACCAATGTTAACTCTACAATCTCGTATTCATCATTTCACCCGATAACACACAAATTAGCGGCCTATCATTCAATGATACATCGAGCCTTTTCAATCCCCCTTTCCACAGAAAAGAGAATCAAAGAATTAAGTACCATCATTTCAATCGCTACAGAGAATGGTTTCCCAACAAAACTCATCCAAAACATTATCAATAATAAACGAACCCAATTCGCAATGGCCCAAATTTATCCGAAAACCTCAAATTCAGACAAAACTTTCATCTCCCTGACATATTTTGGCAAAACAAGCGAACACATCGCAAATGTCCTTCGAAAGCAAAATCTTCAGGTTGCATTTAAACCCTCCTCTAAGTTGTCCAACATATTGTTTAATGCCAAAGACAAAATCGATCCCATTAAAAATTCCGGCGTATACGAAATTCATTGTTCCGAATGCAACAGCGTGTACATAGGGCAGACAGGACGAAGTTTTTCAACACGGTTTTCAGAACATTCTCGCGCTTTTCGTCTGAAAAAAGACACTAGTTCTTTTTCAAACCATTGTCTCGAATTCAATCATAAATTCCCAGAAATAGATAATCTAAAAATCTTGCATAATTGCAACAAAGGCCCGAAACTAAATCTCCTAGAGTCATTAGAAATTTTCAAAAAAAACCCGTAATCCCTCAGTTAATCTCCTAAACGAGCAAACTGACCTAATCTTTTCCCAACTTTTTAATCTCACCCAATCTCAAACAGATAAGTCCTCATCTTCGGACAAACACCGCCCCCCCACCCCACCAAAACTATAAGGGTATATATTCAACTTTATCAATTTGTTAAGTCACTTGAAAATGACCGTCAAACGTCGAAACTCGAGTCGTGATATGTGTAGAAATTTATATAACTGTGAATAATAAGTTATATAATATTTTTACATAATATATGTGTGGTAAAAAACAAAGTGAATTTTTCAATTCAATGCAATAATAAATACATTATTGTATGTGAAGGATGCCATTATTATAATCGTGTGTAAAAGTATACAAATCGTGCGTAAAAGTCCAATGCAAATCAAATGGAGTTTCATTATTAAACGATTTCTGTTTGTTGTTACTATGGCAACAACTCGCGTCACTAAACAAAAAACATAGACGCAGTGAAAATAAATATTCTGACGTACATTAAAATTGAAATAATTTTGAATCAAGAAGTCTCGGCCTCTCAGTCTGGATTTATCTGGCTCTAATATAACATAACCTAACTATAATCTAATAGATTAAATCTTGATTAACCTAGATTACATCGAAGTAGGGAAAGATAGTTTGTTTATTATTAGATAGGACCTTCACCTCCATTGACCTTGAAACATCCGGTTTCGACTTCCGTTTCAACTTCTGATTTCGACTTCCGTTTCCTGTTTCCCACTTTCCCACGATATTCCACAGATGAGAGTTATGAGGTCTATGTAGCCCCACGCGCGAGGTCTATATAACCGCAAGCTGGGTGTGAGGTCTTATGTAGTCCCACGCGTGAGGTCTATGTAACCTCACGCTGGGTGTGAGGCCTGGTCTCGAATTCCGTCTCCGGTTTCGACTTGCGTTTCCGGTTTCTCACTTCTGGTTTCACACATCTGGCCGCTCCATTTCATGTTGCTGCATTGTATGCGGGAAAATAAAAAATTCGGTGCGGGCGAGAAAATTCTAAATTTGACGCAGGCGGTAAAATTCAAAATCGAAACTGGAAGTCGAAACCGGAAATGTTAGTGGAGGTGCAGGGCCTAGAAGGTACCGTCTTTCCCTACTCATCGATAACGACCAAATAGTGTTCCCGTTACTGTGCGTTTTTACTAGTTATCAATTTTTTCCACGGAGGCGCTGAACATTCTAACCTTATTGTGTCAGTGATTTGAAGTATGTTGTCTGTCAAAATTACAATTTTTACAATATTATCGGTAAGCAACAATTATTTTCTTGTAAATTCAACAGTATTTTAACATGCTTCGTAGATAAAATAATGTATTACACACGTGTGTGAAGAAGGGCTTTTGTGCACGAGTTGCAAAGTTTAAAGCACGAGCCGAAGGCATGCACAAAAGCCCTTCTTCACACACTTGTATCATAAACTACTATTATTGTAATATTTGAAGTCTACATTTAGAAAGAACGTTCCTTTTATGACGTAAACGTCTACTAAGGAAGGATTTTTGGACGTTTTTAATGTTGGGGTGTAAAGGGGAGCCAAAGATTTTTACTAGGTCGGTCTATAACTCGGTCTATATCTAGGACTATGTCTATATCTCAGAAACCGAAAACGTTACAGATATGAAATTTGGTTTTAAGATTCGTTCTTAAATATGAAGAGACTTTAAATATCTATTTAATTTGTCTACATTGAATTCAATTGATATCTAATTCAAATTGACATTTAATTAAGATCTAATTCAAAGTGACATATAATTGACATCTAATTCAAATTGACATCTGATTCAATTTGACATTTAATTGACATCTAATTCAAAGTGACATATAATTCAAATTGATATTTTATTGACATCTAGTTCAAATTGACATCTAATTGAAATTGACATCTGATTCAAATTGACATTTAGTTGAGATGTAATTCAAATTGACTTTTAATTTACATCTAATTCAAATTGACATATAATTGATATCTAATTCAAATTGACATTTAATTGACATCTAATTCAAAGTGACATATAATTGACATCTAATTCAAATTGACATCAAATTGAAATTGACATCTGATTCAAATTGACATTTAGTTGAGGTGTAATTCAAATTGACTTTTAATTTACATCTAATTCAAATTGACATATAATTGATATCTAATTCAAATTGACATTTAATTGGCATCTAATTCAAAGTGACCTATAATTGACATCTAATACAAATTGACATCTAATTGAAATTGACATCTGATTCATATTGACATTTAATTGACATCTAATTCAAAGTGACCTATAATTGACATCTAATACAAATTGACATCTAATTGAAATTGATATCTAATTCAAATTGACATTTAATTTACATCTAATTCAAAGTGACCTATAATTGACATCTAATACAAATTGACATCTAATACAAATTGACATCTAATTGAAATTGACATCTGATTCAAATTGACATTTAATTGACATCTAATTCAAAGTGACATATAATTGACATCTAATTCAAATTGATATTTTATTGACATCTAATTCAAATTGACATCTAATTGAAATTGACATCTGATTCAATTTGACATTTAATTGACATCTAATTCAAAGTGACATATCATTCAAATTGATATTTTATTGACATCTAATTCAAATTGACATCTAATTGAAATTGACATCTGATTCAAATTGACAATTCATTGACATCTAATTCGAAGTGACATATAATTGATATCTAATTCAAATTGATATTTTATTGACATCTAATTCAAATTGACATCTAATTGAAATTGACATCTGATTCAAATTGACATTTAGTTGAGATGTAATTCAAATTGACTTTTAATTTACATCTAATTCAAATTGACATATAATTGATATCTAATTCAAATTGACATTTAATTGGCATCTAATTCAAAGTGACCTATAATTGACATCTAATACAAATTGACATCCAATTGAAATTGACATCTGATTCAAATTGACATTTAATTGACATCTAATTCAAAGTGACCTATAATTGACATCTAATACAAATTGACATCTAATTGAAATTGATATCTAATTCAAATTGACATTTAATTGACATCTAATTCAAAGTGACCTATAATTGACATCTAATACAAATTGACATCTAATTGAAATTGACATCTGATTCAAATTGACATTTAATTGACATCTAATTCAAAGTGACATATAATTGACATCTAATTCAAATTGATATTTTATTGACATCTAATTCAAATTGACATCTAATTGAAATTGACATCTGATTCAATTTGACATTTAATTGACATCTAATTCAAAGTGACATATCATTCAAATTGATATTTTATTGACATCTAATTCAAATTGACATCTAATTGAAATTGACATCTGATTCAAATTGACAATTCATTGACATCTAATTCGAAGTGACATATAATTGATATCTAATTCAAATTGATATTTTATTGACATCTAATTCAAATTGACATCTAATTGAAATTGACATCTGATTCAAATTGACATTTAATTGAGATGTAATTCAAATTGACTTTTAATTTACATCTAATTCAAAGTGACATATAATTGACATCTAATTCAAATTGATATTTTATTGACATCTAATTCAAATTGACATCTAATTGAAATTGACAACCGATTCAAATTGACATTTAATTTACATCTAATTCAAAGTGACATATAATTGACATCTAATTTATATTGATATTTTATTGAC
Source organism: Phosphuga atrata (assembly GCA_944588485.1). Taxonomy (NCBI): domain Eukaryota; kingdom Metazoa; phylum Arthropoda; class Insecta; order Coleoptera; family Silphidae; genus Phosphuga; species Phosphuga atrata. The sequence continues at coordinate 64,641,232 of OX155900.1, forward strand.
ACATAATTCAAATTGACATCTAATTGAAATTGACATCTGATTCAAATTGACATTTAATTGACATCTAATTCAAAGTGACATATAATTCATATCTAATTCAAATTGATGTGTTATTGACATCTAATTCAAATTGACATATAATAGAAATTGACATCTGATTCAAATTGACATTTAATTGACATCTAAATCAAAATGACATTTAATTGATATTTAATTCAAATTGATATTTTATTGACATCTGATTCAAATTGACATTTAATTGACATCTAAATCAAAGTGACATTTAATTGATATTTAATTCAAATTGATATTTTATTGACATCTAATTGAAATTGACATCTGATTCAAATTGACGTTTCATTGACATCTAATTCAAAGTGACATATAATTGATATCTAATTCAAATTGATATTTTATTGACATCTAATTCAAATTGATATCTAATTGAAATTGACATCTGATTCAAATTGACATTTAATTGACATCTAATTTAAAGTGACAAATAATTGATATCTAATTCAAATTGATATTTTATTGACATCTAATTCAAATTAGCATCTAATTGAAATTGACATCTGATTCAAATTGACATTTAATTGAGATGTAATTGAAATTGACTTTTAATTTACATCTAATTCAAAGTGACATATAATTGACATCTATTTCAAATTGATATTTTATTGACATCTAATTCAAATTGACATCTAATTGAAATTGACATCTGATTCAAATTGACATTTAATTGACATCTAATTCAAAGTGACATATAATTGACATCTAATTTATATTGATATTTTATTGACATCTAATTCAAATTGACATCTAACTGAAATTGACATCTGATTCAAATTGACAATTCATTGACATCTAATTCGAAGTGACATATAATTGATATCTAATTCAAATTGATATTTTATTGACATCTAATTCAAATTGACAACTAATTGAAATTGACATCTGATTCAAATTGACATTTAATTGACATCTAATTCAAAGTGACATATAATTGATATCTAATTCAAATTGATATTTTATTGACATCTAATTCAAATTGGCATATAATTGAAATTGACATCTGATTCAAATTGACATTTAATTGACATCTAATTCAAAGTGACATATAATTGATATCTAATTCAAATTGATATTTTATTGACATCTAATTCAAATTGGCATCTAATTGAAATTGACATCTGATTCAAATTGACATTTCATTGACGTCTAATTCAAATTCACGTTTAATTTGCATCTAATTCAAATTTATATTTAATTGATATCTAATTCAAATTGATATTTAATTTACATCTAATTCAAATTTGTATTTAATTGACGTCTAATTTAAATTGACATTTAATTGACATCTACTGTGTCAGATGACATATCTTGAGTGACACTCAAATTGTCATCTGATTTAAATTGACATCTAATTAAAAAGTTTAAATTTGGACACAGATATTCTAAAACCCTCATTTTAATCAATTTAATTTGTAATTTAAACATTGAAGACGTTTTCTGAAAATGTTTAGTGAAACTTATATGGGGAGTGAGCTTGTGTTTTGGGTGAGATTATTAGGTGCGTGTGAGCAAGTAAATAAAAATCTCAAGACGAGAATAATTTACGGCGATATTTCAGTGCTTTGTTTGGATTTCGTCTATTTTAGAGCGCAATAGGGCGCTAATTTTAGCAGCCCACGTAATCCTCTACGAAAATAACCGCCCTTTGAGTATTCCGTTTTTGCCGTTGCTCGCGTGAAATCCTTTTTGGCGCCAGCTTTCATTCTGATTGTCATTTCCCTGTGTACTTTCCAGTTTACCTTGTCTAGGTGCGATGCACTTTTGTTCAACGAAGGGGCCCCACCCTGTCTAGTCTCACTATATCAAACCAAACCCACAAATAAACGCCTTTTTTTATTTCAACCCGACTGCTTTAATACACTTTATTGCATCTGTTGAATTACCTAAAAATGCTTTTTTCTATTTTACGTCTATAATGAAGTCATTAAAGCACTCATATGGATTCGTTAATGGCTCGCCGAGTGCAATACAATTTTCTCAATATGCATCGGCGATTTTTTTATTTAGTAATGGCATAAAAGGGCGCAATATAGAAAAAATAGTATTAAAGAACGAGTTCAATAAGCGCGATTTTTCAACACGCGTCCCTGTTTAGAAAACTCACTACGCTCGTCGTTTTCTAAACATGGACGCGTGCTGAAAAATCGCTTATTGAACTCGTTCTTTAATCTACTATTATTATTTCAGATAATTCATTCTTATTTACGGTATTAGTTGTCCCAACCTCATTAGCTGGGTGATTATAAATGTTAAATAACGATAAAATAAAAATAGAATAAACAGATCAATGTCATTTAAACGGAAGTTTATTTAGATAATACTGTTTGCGTCGTCGTTTTCGGACGCCGAGCGTAAAAGCGGTTTTAAAACGGCGACTGCATAGGTGCCACCCAGTAATTAGTAAACCAACAACGATACACAACCTCGCTAATTATGTATGGGAACAACAACACAACACCGTTTATATTTGTGTTTGAACGCATCGCCGTTTTGTATACACAATGTCTATACTCCGTGCAGTGAACCTTTAACTCTTCTTCTCGCCATAATTATTATAAGTTATCCCATAATTATCATTGCTTTGAATATTATTGCGACTCTCTCACCTACACTACGTTAATAACAAACCATAATTTATAGCAAACTTGCTAGTAGCGCTATAGCCCGCGGCTTCGCTCGCGTGGCATTAGATTTTTTGTCCAAACCATGCGAGTTGTTTCAACGTCTTACCCAAGTCATTGTATACTATAAAAAAACCGGCCGAGTTGTGACTCGCGCACCGAGGGTTCCGTACAAACTTGTAAGTAAGATATCTTTAGGAGGACCTAACTGTATGCAACCCATATGCTTCTGGTGCCTGACAATACCACGCAACACATTAATGTATTTTCCTAAGTTTCTAATAGTAAATTCGCTTTTTTCTTGTAATTAAACTACATATTTACGGTTTTCAGATTTTTCTCTTTACATGTGCTGTAAGACACCGCTTCTTGCCAAATTTCATGATTCTAGGTCAACGGGAAGTACCCTATAGGTTTTGATTCCCTTGTGAAATCGCAAAATATGCGACTTAAACGGTCATATCTTTTGATCGCGTTGACTTACAAGTTTGATTTCACAGCTGAAAGAGACCGCAGACCCGAGTATTTGATACAAATCTCAACTTGTTACCTCTACGCGTTCCTGAGAAAAATGGTCTTGACAGACAGACAGACGGACGGACAGACAGACAGACGAACAACAAAGTGATCCTATAAGGGTTCCGTTTTCGGTACGGATCCCTAATTAATAACAAATTATCCGCGTAATAGGAAATCGCGTTATACGGGAAATTAATTTATGCGAATTCAAGCTTGATTTTCAATCATTGTAACTCTGAACTATCTCCCTCGTATGTCTCGTAAATCTTAATAAATTACTTACAAAACGACATGTCTCTTGTTCATCTAACCAGTCTAGTCCTTCTTCTTCTTCTTGATTTAGGACTTTGTCCTGTATTGTACTGCTCTCTATCCCTCTTGCGATTCGGACGTCCAGGACTCCTGCCATCTCTTGGGCGGGCGGCCTGGGGGTCTTCTGCTTTTTTGACCTTCCGTCTTTTGCCCACTTGGCAATTCTATCCTGGTCCATCCTGTCTACATGGTGTCTCCAGTGCCTTCTCCGGGATCTGACTCCTCTGACAACATCTTCCGTTTGTAATTCATCTCTTATGGCGCTGCTTCTTATTTGATCCCGTAGCGTTACGCCTTTTATTGCTCTCAGCGTTTTCATTTCGGTGCTTCTCAAGAGTTTCTTAGTTTTTGTTGTTTCGGCTCGGGTCTCGGCAGCGAATGTTAAGATAGGTCTTATACAGGTTTTGTTCTTAAACAGGTTTTTTCCGCGAGTACGTAATTGCGTTACAACTCGAATTATGTAGTATACATTATCTACGATCGCACTAATTTGTTTCTGTTTAATAAGAAAAATATGTTTGATGTAACAAATTTATTTCTTATTAGGTTATGTTTATTCAATGATCATTATTTAACATTATAATAAACAAACAGTTGTATTTTCATATATAACTGTTACTCGACATTATTTAACTTGAAAGAAATGAAAAGAAAAACCTTATTATTTAGTACTTATTTGGGTTAAACTGGAATAAGATTGCCCAAAGATATAGGCAACCAAATGTACGCAATGTCAATTTCCGTTAGTTTGAATTGTGGCACGGGGGGCGCTGAACGTATGAGCACGTAGTAGCAGCTCTCAACCAATCAAAGAATCGTAAACCAAACGCACGTGGGTATTATCAATCATTTCTTAACCTTAAACGCGTACTGTTACAAACGTGTGTGTTATGATGTATTTACATAGTCGACGAACTGTACAATAATGGGCATTTACAATAGTGGTCGTAGATATATAAAGATTAATAACCTTCGGCTTTTGAAGACAGAGGAAGGATAACAATAATGAGCGATTACCTGTTACGATATTGCGTTAAAGCGACTTAATATCAGTTATCTGATGAAGTAATTCTTGAGCGCGTATGGGATTAAGTGCGAGTTGTAAAAGGCTGCTGGACCAGTTTGGTGATTTTCAATTTCGATTTCATTATTATGCTAAGTGCGCGCCGTAAAATGCCTCTAAATGGCCGTAGACTAACACTTAATGATAGTCCAAACAGGCTTGACTAGACACCGCGAGAAAATATAGTAAACTAGTTATCTCAAGCCTGGGAAAACTGCAAACAAACTGCACCGAAGGAAATGCACGATTAATATAATTTATTGGGTATTTGAAATTATTTCCACAAACAAAATCCATCGATAGAAAAGACTAGACAAGATTTATTAGACGATTTGTAAGACTAGACAAGATATATTAGATAATATTTAAAACTAGACAAGATATATTAGATACTATGTAAGACTAGACAATATATATTAGATAATATGTAAGACAAGATAAGATTAGTCAAGACTAGATAAGGCTAGACAAGACTAGATTAATATGCAAGGAGTAATATGTAAGACTAAGATGTATTAGATGATAGTTAAGACTAGACAATATATATTATATAATATTTAAGCCTAGAGGAGATATATTAGATCAGGGGTGGGCAACCTCTTTAAGGGTGGGCCAGAAATTTGTTTTTCTGCACGCACCTACGATGCAAGCGTGCGCATTCACGTGTTTGAGCGCATCAGTGTTTGCATCAAACGTCGATCCTTTACGAAAGTCAGCAATTTTACAAATCGTCAAAAGTCCTTGAAATACCGCAAAAATGCTGAAAATCAAACATTTTAACTTTTTCGAAAATTTTTAAGAGTTTGTCAATTTGTCTCAAGAATCGAAACCAAAATTAAAAGATATATTGAGTGCTGCGATCTGCGTGCCAATTCTTACGTATTTAAAACAGATTTTCGCGGGCCGCATTAAGCACTTTCTCGGGACGCAGTTGGCCCGCGGGCCGTAGGTTGCTCATCCCGGTATTAAATAATATGTAATAACAAATTGTTTCTTAACTTTAACACGCGATAACTTTTGAACTAAACGTCGCAGAAAGTTGAAATTCGCACATTTGTATTCGGCAAACTTTAATTTGTTAAACACAGCTTATTTTTTGACAGCGTAAAGTCTATCGTCTAAGCAATTTGAGTTTAAATCAATTTTGGTATGGTTTTGGTGTGTTTGCATACTTTATCAACTTTAACGCGCGATAACTTTTGAACGAAACGTCGCAGAAAGTTTAAATTTGCATATTTGTATTCAGCAAACTTTAATCTGTTAAAAACAGCTTAATTTTTGACAGCATAAAGGCTATCGTCCAAGCAATTCGAGTTTAAATCAATTTTGGTATGGTTTTGGTGTGTTTGCATACTTTATCAACTTTAACACGCGATAACTTTTGAACGAAACGTCGCAGAAAGTTTAAATTTGCATATTTGTATTCAGCAAACTTTAATCTGTTAAAACAGCTTAATTTTTGACAGCATAAAGGCTATCGTCCAAGCAATTCGAGTTTAAATCAATTTTGGTATGGTTTTGGTGTGTTTGCAAACTTTAGCAACTTTAACACGCGATAACTTTTGAACGAAACGTCGCAGAAAGTTGAAATTCGCACATTTGTATTCAGCAAACTTTAATCTGTTAAACTCAGCTTAATTTTTGATAACATAAAGGCTATCATCCAAGCAATTTGAGTTTAAATCAATTTTGGTATGGTTTTGGTGTGTTTGCATACTTTATCAACTTTAACACGCGATAACTTTTGAACGAAGCGTCGCAGAAAGTTTAAATTCGCATATTTGTATTCAGCAAACTTTAATCTGTTAAGCACTGCTTAATTTTTGATAACATAAAGGCTATCATCCAAGCAATTTGAGTTTAAATCAATTTTGGTATGGTTTTGGTGTGTTTGCATACTTTATCAACTTTAACACGCGATAACTTTTGAACGAAACGTCGCAGAAAGTTTAAATTTGCATATTTGTATTCAGCAAATTTTAATCTGTTAAAAACAGCTTAATTTTTGACAGCATAAAGGCTATCGTCCAAGCAATTCGAGCTTAAATCAATTTTGGTATGGTTTTGGTGTGTTTGCATACTTTATCAACTTTAACACGCGATAACTTTTGAACGAAACGTCGCAGAAAGTTTAAATTTGCATATTTGTATTCAGCAAACTTTAATCTGTTAAAAACAGCTTAATTTTTGACAGCATAAAGGCTATCGTCCAAGCAATTCGAGTTTAAATCAATTTTGGTATGGTTTTGGTGTGTTTGCATACTTTATCAACTTTAACACGCGATAACTTTTGAACGAAACGTCGCAGAAAGTTTAAATTTGCATATTTGTATTCAGCAAACTTTAATCTGTTAAAAACAGCTTAATTTTTGACAGCATAAAGGCTATCGTCCAAGCAATTTGTGTTTAAAACGATTTTGGTATGGTTTTGGTGTGTTTGCAAACTTTAGCAACTTTAACACGCGATAACTTTTGAACAAAACGTCACAGAAAGTTGAAATTCGCGAATTTGGACTCGGCAGACTTTAATCTGTTATACACTTAAGACAAGAATAACACAAGACTAGACAAAACTAGACAAGACTGGACAAGACTAGACAAGAGTAGGCAAGGCTAGACAATTCTAGAAAAGAGTGTACAACGTTAGACAAGACTAGAAAAGACTAGACAAGACTAGACAAGAAGTCAAGACTAGACTTTATAGACAAGACTAGGCAAGACCAGACAAGACGAGACAACACCAGAAAAGTCTAGACATGACGAGACAGTACCAGAAATGACCAGACAAGATCAGACAAAACTAGAGAAGACGAGACAACACCAGGCAACATCAGACAACGTCAGACAAGACCAGACAACATCTGACAAGACCACACAAGACCAGACCGGACCAGAGAACACTAAACAAAACCAGATATGACAAGATCAGGCAAGACGAGAGAAGACCAGACAAGAGTAGGGAAGACCAGACAGGACTAGACTAGACATGACAAGCTTATACAAGCCTAGACAAGATTAGACAATACTAGGTAAGACAAGACTTGACAAGATTAGGCAAGAACACACAAGTTATATTGGTATATTAAAACTAGTTTCAAGTTTTAATTGATTGAATTAGTCCAGGTGTGTAGCATAGTAAGCGCACACGTGCACACTTTTTTTACTAGTCTGCACTTTACTGGCTGGCGCCTTCGCTAGTGACGCACACTCACTTTATGCCAACTACACTAAATGAATAAGAAATATGAATAATCGACAAATATTACATGCAACGTTAAACGCATTAAATACAAAAAATTTCATCTAACTAATAACTACTTGGTCCTGTTTGGTCTTCTGTGTTTTGTTTGATCGATAGCCTTATAGTTTTGATCGTTAGCTTGTTTTAGCTCTGCGTCTCCTTCTAAAACCCATTGCAGTCCTAAGAATTAAGCTGAAACTATCATTTATAAAAGAACAAATGACAAAACGAAATTATTTTCCGAACGACCCAAAACAATATAATGAGATAACATTATTGAGACTTTTTAGGACTACCAAAACATATCTCGTGTGAAATTTTCCTATTGCAAAGCTGCACTGATAATGTTATAGAGCTCCGGAAAGGTTGTATATATTTATATATTCAGGCTGTGTGACTTTATTAAGTTGATTATATTAAGTTGAAACAACTACTTCCTGGCTAATATCACACAGGATGATAGAATTGTTCAACAGACATTTGCATGTTATTACTAGTCCCAGTCCATTTTCATGTCACTAACAGTACTAAACAAATAACATTGTTTTTAAGATCATTTATTTCTATTTCAATTAAGTGAATAGGCATCTGCAAACGTCTAGTTACTTCTATATAATAGTTAGTTATATGGTAGTTTGTATATAATAGTTAGTTATATAGTACATATTATAGTTAAGAGCAAAAATCTTGTTGTTAAATTATTATTTATTTAGAATGAAATGCGGCTATAAACTTCATTCAACACGACGTTAAACTCGTGAAAATAGAATTTAGGCAGTAAACCTTGATTTGGTTTGTATATTTAGACATTAATATGTAGTTGCAGTGGACGTGAATTTAAAGCTCGTTAACTGCCACCAAAAAAAAAGCGAGTTATTTTCAAACATCGACTCAATTAAACCCGAAATAAATCGATTTTTAATATGGAATTCAATGTTTATTAATAGTAGCTTCTCTACACCGGTTTAGACTATAAAAAACGTCCTAAGGCGGTCGTTTCTATATCTGCTATCTATATACGATTTTACGTTTGAACTATTATTTGCCAGATGATATCTAAAAAAGGCGATCTACGTAATTGCCTGCTGTATATAGATCCAGCTGGATATCGCAGATCCTCAACGTTCACTGATTGTTCTAATGTTTATTGCGATCTGAGCTATTGAACAATCGCCCATTCAGACATCAATCAAAACGTATAAATGTCAATGTAATAAGTTTTATAAGGAGATAACTACACAAAAAAAACTTTCTATTTATTAAGGCTTGACTATATATGGTTGTAGTTTACTAATTTCTTCTTGTAATCAAGCCTTGCATTAATTGGTTGTTGACTGTCTACTTTGTTTAGTTTTCTCACAATAGTCTTCTCTGTGTCTTCCTCGTACCTGTCTATTCTTTTTCATCAAATCTTGCCCAATAGACCTTTTCATAGTTGAATTTTTTTTTGTGCGCAAGTGTCAATTTCCGCTATGTTATACGCCAAAAAGTGCCCGAACTTGACTTATAACTGACGTATGACTAACTTATAACTTGACGTATAACTAAATATGTGCCCGAACTTTTTGACGTATAACTAAATATGTGCCCGAAACATTCATATTCCCGCCTTTGAAACTTGGCGGAAGCGCATGCGCTTAATTAACCGTAAAAAGATCGATGGCAAAATATCTAATCTACATCTTTATACAGTTACTATTACTATATAAAGTCTTTTAACGTAGTAACACTTTCTCTTAATAAACTAAACGATTTGAATATAAGTTTTGCAAGTCGTGTTTTGCAAGATTCGCGTCGATTTAGTCCTATGTACTACACTAGTACTACACGTTACACGTTAGCATTACACCGCGCAATATTCTCGCAATAAAGCAGACTATGATGGATTAGCACAAAATTGCATTCGGCGATTATGTAATTCGTAAGCCGGCAACAATGAGATTAGTCATCGAATGAAACGCAGAGATGATTCCAAATGTATTAAATGATGTACCTAGGCCTACTTCCGGCGTTTCAAACGGGACGTCACATCCGGCACAGACCTGTAGATCACCGGGCGACAATCGAATAAATTATAACTGAATGAAATGTTCATTATCCGACCCCGAATCTCACATACACGGCACGTTTTCTGCCGTTGCGGGTTTTCGGTTTTACTGTAAATGGTAACATTATACAGTTTCAGTCGTTTCCTTCCAATTAGTTTTAATAATTTCACATATAAAATTCACCAGTATCACCAGTTCTAAGTGGAACCTCGACTTACGAATGTCTGTACTTACGAGTTTTTCAAGATACGAGTCGTCTCTTCGCTGATATTTGGCTTCCAGCTGCGAGCTAAAATTCGAGTTACGAGCCTGCTGCTACCCTAAAGGAATGCGAAATATACGATACCGGGGTGCTCATACTAAAAGCGGAATAAGGCTTCGAGTTGTGAGCTAAAATTCGAGCCTCTGAAAACCCAACAGCTGTTAATGCTGCTGGTCCTCGACAATTTCTGTATCATCTATTCCTAGAAGAACCTCGACTTATGAGTGTCCTTCTTACGAGTTTTTCGAGATACGAGTCGTCTCTCCGCCGATATTTGATTCGACTTTTTCGAGATACGAGATAGACGAGTCGTCTCTCGACCGATATTTGGAGTCCTCCTCGGTAGTGTAATTGACAACATACCCGGCTGACAAGCAGGAGACTCGGGTTCGATTCCCGGTCGGGAAGCAACAACTATTATTAATATTTTATTTTACTATTATTAATATTTTACGGTTTTCATTAACCGTCCGTTTCATTAACCGCATTCCGCTACCCCGGAAGCGTATATTTCGCATTCTTTCAGGGTGGGGGCTCCCACCCTGAAAGAATGCGAAATATACGCTTCCGGGGTAGCTCATACTATAAGCCAGAGCGGAATAGGGCTTCGAGTTGTGAGCTAAAATTCGAGTTACGAGCCTGTTAAAATCCAACAGCTGTTATTTCTTCTGCTCCTAAACTATTTCTGTATTCTCACCATTCTTAGGAAAACCTCGACTTACGAGTGTTCCTACTTACGAGTTTTTCGAGATACGAGTCGTCTCTCGGATGATATTTGGCTTTGAGTTGCGAGTTATATTTCGAGTTACGAGCCTTTTAACACAAAACTGCTGTTATTTGTTCTGGATATTAAATTAGAAAAGATTGATTCGACTTAACTAGTAATTCGAGTTACGCGAACGAATTAAACTTGTAAGTTGAGCTTCCAATGCATTTTTTGTTCTTCAGGCCTTGATAAAAAATTGGTAGTTAATACAAGTCGTGTCTCGGTTGATATTTGGCTTACATTTGCGAGCTAAAATTCGAGTTACGGGCAAGTTAAAACCCAGCTGCTTTTATTCCTTCTGCTCTTAAACCATTTCTGTATCATCCATTCTTAGGGAAACCTCCTCTTATGAGTGTCCCTACTTACAAGTTTTTCGAGATACGAGTCGTCTTCGGCAGATATTTGGCTTCGAGTTTCGAGCTAAAATTCGAGTTACGAGCCGGTTAAAAACCAACAGCTGTTATTCCTTCTGGTCTTAAACCATTTCTGTATCACCCACTCTTAAGAGAACGTCGACATACGAATGTCCCAACTTACAAGTTTTTCGAGATACGAGTCCTCTTTCGGCCGATATTTGGCTTTGAGTTGCGAGTTAAACTTCGAGTTACGAGTCTTTTAACACATAACTGCTGTTATTTCTTCTGGATATTAAATTAGAAAATATTTATTGATGACATAACTAGTAATTCGAGTTACGCGAACAAGTTGAGGTTCCAATGTATTTTTTATTCTTCAGGCCTTGATAAAAAATTGGTGGTTAATACAAGTCGCCTCTCACTCGATATTTGGCTTACATTTGAGAGCTAAAATTCGAGTTACGAGCGTGTTAAAACCCAGCTGCTGTTATTCCTTCTGGTCTTAAAGCATCTCTGTATCACACATTCTTAGGGGAACCTCCTCTTATGAGTGTCCCTACTTACGAGTTTTTTAGATACGAGTCGTCTTCGGCAGATATTTGGCTTCGAGTTGCGAGATAAAATTCGAGTTACGAGCCGGTTAAAACCCAACAGCTGTTATTCCTTCTGGTCTTAAACCATTTCTATTTCACACACTCTTAGGAGAACGTCGACATACGAGTGTCCCTATTTAAGAGTTTTTCGATATATGAATCGTCTCTCGGCCGATATTTGGCTTAGAGTTGCCAGTTAAACTTCGAGTTACGAGCCTTTTAACACAAAACTGCTGTTATTTGTTCTGGTTACTAAATTAGAAAAGATTGATTCGACATAACTAATAATTCGAGTTACGCGAACGTATTAAACTCGTTAGCCGAGGTTCAAATGTATTTTTTGTTCTTCACGCCTTGATAAAAAATTGGTGGTTAATAGAAGTCGCCTCTCGGTTGATATTTGGCTTACATTTGCGAGCTAAAATTCGAGTTACGAGCGTGTTAAAACCCAGCTGCTGTTTTTCCTTCTGGTCTTAAACTATTTTTGTATCACCCATTCTTAGGGTAACCTCCTCTTATGAGGGTCCCTGCTTACAACTTTTTCGAGATACGAGTCGTCTTCGGCAGATATTTGGCTTCGAGTTACGAGCTAAAATTCGAGTGTCGAGCCTGTTAAAACCCAACAGCTGTTATTCCTTCTGGTCTTAAACCATTTCTGTATCACACATTCTTAGGGAAACCTCCTATGAGTGTCCCTACTTGCAAGTTTATTGAGATACGAGTCGTCTTCGGCAGAATTTGGCTTCGAGTTGCGAGCTAAAATTCGAGTTACGAGTCCTATAAAACCCAACAGCTGTTATTCCTTCTGGTCTTCAACCATTTCTGGATCACACACTCTTAGGAGAACGTCGACATACGAGTGTCCCTATTTACGAGTTTTTCGAGATACGAGTCATCTCTCGGACGATATTTGGCGTTGAGTTGCGAGTTAAACTTCGAGTTACGAGCCTTTTAACACAAAACTGCTGTTATTTGTTCTGGATATTAAATTAGAAAAGATTGATTCGACATAACTAGTAATTCGAGTTACGCGAACGTATTAAACTCGTAAGTCGAGGTTCCAATGTATTTTTTGTTCTTCAAGCCTTGATGAAAAATTGGTGGTTAATACAAGTCGCCTCTCGGTCGATATTTGGATTACATTTGCAAGCTAAAATTCGAGTTACGAGCGTGTTAAAACCCAGGTGCTGTTATTCCTTCTGATCTTAAACCATTTCTGTATCACACATTCTTAGGGAACCTCTTCTTATGAGTTTCCCTACTTACAAGTTTTTCGAGATACGAGTCGGTAGATATTTGGCTTCGAGTTGCGAGCTAAAATTTGAGTTACGAGTCTGTTAAAACCCACCTGCTGCTATTCCTTCTGGTCTTAATCCATTTCTGTATCACCTACTCTTAGGAGAACGTTGACATACGAGTGTCCCTACTTACGAGTTTTTCGAGATACGAGTCGTCTCTCCGATATTTTGCTTTGAGTTGCGAGTTAAACTTCGAGTTATGAGTTTTTTAACACAAAACTGCTGTTATTTGTTCTAAATATTAAATTAGAAAAGATTGATCCGACATAACTAGTAATTCGGGTTACGCGAACGTATTAAACTCGTAAGTCGAGGTTCAAATGTATTTTTTGTTCTTCACGCCTTGATAAAAAAATGGTGGTTAATACAGGTCGCCTCTCGGTCGATATTTGGCTTACATTTGCGAGCTAAAATTCGAGTTACGAGCGTGTTAAAACCCAGCTGCTGTTATTACTTCTGCTCTTAAACCATTTCTGTATCACACATTCTTAGGGGAACCACCTCCTCTTATGAGTGTCCCTACTTACAAGTTTTTCGAGATACGAGTCATCTTCTGCAAATATTTGGCTTGGAGTTGCGAGCTAAAATTCGAGTTACGAGCGTGTTAAATCCCAACAGCTGTTATTCCTTCTGGTCTTAAACCATTTCTGTATCACACATTTTCGGGGGAACCTCCTCTTATGAGTGTCCCTACTTAGAAGTTTTTAGAGATACGAGTCGTCTTCGGCCGATATTTGGCTTCGAGTTGCGAGCTAAAATTCGAGTTACGAGCATGTTAAATCCCAATAGCTGTTATTCCTTCTGGTCTTAAACCATTTCTGTATTACCCACTCTTAGGAGAACGTTGACATACGAGTGTCCCTATTTAAGAGTTTTTCGAGTTACGAATCGTCTCTCGGCCGATATTTGGCTATGAGTTGCGAGTTAAACTTAAAACGAGTTACGAGCCTTTTAACACAAAACTGCTGTTATTTGTTCTGGATATGAAATTAGAAAAGATTAATTCGACATAACTAGTAATTCGAGTTACGCGAACGAATTAAACTCGTAAGTTGAGGTTCCAATGCATTTTTTGTTCTTCAGGCCTTAATAAAATATTGGTGGTTAATACAAGTCGCCTCTCGGTCTATATTTGGCTTGCATTTGCGAGCTAAAATTCGAGTTACGAGCGTGTTAAAACCTACCTGCTGTTATTTCTTCTGGTCTTAAAACATTTCTGTATCACATATTCTTAGGGGAACCTCCTCTTATGAGTGTCCCTACTTACAAGTTTTTCGAGATACGAATCGTCTCTCGGACGATATCTAGCTTTGAGTTGCGAGTTAAACTTCGAGTTACGAGCCTTTTAACACAAAACTACTGTTTCTGGTTACTGGTTTCTGGTTATTTGTTCTGGTTATTAAATTCGAGAAGATTGGTTCAACGATTAATTCGAGTTACGCGAACGTATTAAACTCGTAGGTCGAGGTTCCAATGTATTTTTTATTCTTCAGGCCTTGATCAAAAATTCGATTAAGCGTATATAGGGTATATGAGGGTACATAGGTTATAGGGTATAATTCGATTATGGGTATTTTATCGATTAAGGGTAGGTTCGGTTAGCTTTTAGGTATATAAGGTATATGAGGGTATATAGGGTATCATCATCGTCATCATCATTCAGCTCTCTGTGTCCACTGCTGGGTATAAGCGGGGGAATGGCACATGGACATAAGAAATGGGGGAGATTTCGGCCATTCCCTCCTGTCTTGAGCTCTCTGTATCCAGTTGCCTGCAAATCTTTTTAGATCTTCCGTCCAACGCGTAGGGGGTCTTCCCTTATTTCTTTTATTCAATTGCGGTCTCCACTCGAGCAGCCTTTTCGCCCGTCCGTTATTCGTGCCGTTATAGCGTATATGAGGGTATATGGGGTATATGGAGGATATATGAGGGTATAGGGTATATATTCGATTAAGGGTATTTTATTGATTAAGGGTAGGTGCAGACGAAATAGTGTAAATGATTGTATTAGTCTTAGCCAGTGCGAACGCAGTTTATAATTTGCCGAAAAATCATGAGTCAACAAATTCGTTGTTTATTGAGATTGATAAATGAAATTGTGTCCAGTAATTTGTTCCATCATTGGCAACATCCTTTCTCGCAGACGGAAAACATTTGGCATGCAAAAGCGTCGTCGCAACATTCACACCGTCGCATTTCGCGAAAAAAAATCCGCTGTTTGCAACAATCCGTTCCTGTGTAGCCGGAAGTAACGCGTGGATTTTTGTTTATTTTTTAGGTTTTCGTCGTTGAATAAAATCACCATAAATATGCATGTAAAGCGCGATTTATTTTTTCAGTCGCGTTCGTTCCGTTTCAACGATATCCTTCTCACCTTACACACATAGCGTCAATTCAAGGTTGCATTCATCACATTCACTCCAAACATTTTACAAATCTGTAAATACATTATAGATTAAGACTAGACAGACAAAATTAGACGACATTTTTTTTTGGGTGGGGCATGGCAAGCATATCAAGGACAAAGTGATCAAGATAGTCCTCAAGATGATCACAGATAGTCCTGTATGCACTACGTACTCTGAATGCCATTTTTCTCTCTACGGGGGCTGTTTCATCTGTTTTCTCAGAGAGCATCTGTTTCATGTATGGCTTTAGCCCAGACCGTGGCTCCGTAGAGGATGGTCGAGTGAACCACAGAGCAGAGCAACTTTTTACTGCTTTTCAGGCTGCCAGTGTTAGGCAATAGTTTTCTTTATGAACGCTTTGAAAGATAGTTTCTGGTCAATAGCCATGCTTAGGTGCTTGTAACTTATAACTTCTTGCTTGTAACTGTAATTACAACTTGCTTGTAACTGTAACTGGTGCTTATAACTTCTTGTTTCGGTGTTAAGTCCTCATTTTTTTGTATTTGATAGATCCTATTGTACTGTTGCTGAAGCACGGTTTCTGTTTTTAAAGGTTTTTACGCTCTACCCATTCAACGACCTGCTTTATGGCGATCTTTGCCGTTCTCATTAGGTCTTCTTCAGTTTTCCCTGTTGCAAGTATTGCAAGGTCATCGGCGAATCCTACTATTTCCACCTCAGCGGGGAATACGAGCCTTAACACGCCGCCGTATAGTTTTGTTCCATAGTGTAGGGCCCATAACCGAACCCAGGGGAACACTACTACCGCTATATGATTCGCATTCGACGACCTCATCGCCGGATTCTATCTGTATTCTCGTATTGGCTAGATAGACAAGACTAGACAGAAAAGACTAGACAGACAAGAGTAAACAGACAAGACTAGACAGACAAAACTAGACAGACAAGACTAGACAGACAAAACTGGACAGACAAGACTAGACAGACAAGACTAGACAGACAAGACTAGACAGACAAGACTAGACAGACAAGACTAGACAGACAAGACTAGACAGACAAGACTAGACAGACAAGACTAGACAGACAAGACTAGAGACACAAGACTAGACAGACAAGACTGTTATCAGAATTTTAAACAGACAGTTTTGACATTCTGACATTTAAAATTCGACATTTGTTATCAAAATTTGACATTTTTGAAATTCTGACATTTAAAATTCGACATTTGTTATCAAAATTTGACATTTTTGAGACTCTGATATTTAAAATTCGATATTTGTTATAAGAGTTTGACATTTTGACATTTAAAATTCGACATTTGTTATCAAAATTTGACTTTCTGACATTTAAAATTCGACACTTGTTAAAATTTGACATTCTGACATTTAAAATTCGATATTTTTTATCAGAATTTGATATTCTGACATTTAAAATTAGACATTTGTTATCAAAATTTGACATTTTTGAGACTGATATTTAAAATTCGATATTTGTTATCAGAATTTGACATTCTGACAATTAAAATTCGACATTTGTTATCAAAATTTGACATTCTGACATTTAAAATTCGACATTTGTTATTAAAATTTGACATTCTGACATTTAAAATTCGATATTTTTTTATCAGAATTTGACATTCTGACATTTATAATTCGACATTTGTTATCAAAATTTGACATTTTTGAGACTCTGATATTTAAAATTCGATATTTGTTATCAGAATTTGACATTCTGACAATTAAAATTCGACATTTGTTATCAAAATTTGACATTCTGACATTTAAAATTCGACATTTGTTATTAAAATTTGACATACTGACATTCAAAATTCGATATTTTTTTATCAGAATTTGACATTCTGACATTTAAAATTCGACATTTGTTATTAAAATTTGACATACTGACATTCAAAATTCGATATTTTTTTATCAGAATTTGACATTCTGACATTTAAAATTCGACATTTGTTATTAAAATTTGACAATCTGACATTTAAAATTCGATATTTTTTTATCAGAATTTGACATTCTGACATTTAAAATTCGACATTTGTTATCAAAATTTGACATTTTTGAAATTATGACATTTAAAATTCGACATTTGTTATCAAAATTTGAGATTTTTGACATTCTGACATTTAAAATTCGATATTTCTTATCAGAATTTGATATTCTGACATTTAAAATTCGACATTTGTTATCCAAATTTGACATTTTTAGACTCTGATATTTAAAATTCGATATTTTTTATCAGAATTTGATATTCTGACATTTAAAATTCGACATTTGTTATCAAAGTTTGACATTTTTGAGACTCTGATATTTAAAATTCGATATTTGTTATCAGAATTTGACATTCTGACAATTAAAATTCGACATTTGTTATCAAAATTTGACATTCTGACATTTAAAATTCGATATTTTTTTATCAGAATTTGACATTCTGACATTTAAAATTCGACATTTGTTATCAAAATTTGACATTTTTGAAATTCTGACATTTAAAATTCGACATTTGTTATCAAAATTTGACATTTTTGAGACTCTGATATTTAAAATTCGATATTTGTTATAAGAGTTTGACATTTTCACATTTAAAATTCGACATTTGTTATTAAAATTTGACTTTCTGACATTTAAAATTCGACACTTGTTTTTAAAATTTGACATTCTGACATTTAAAATTCGATATTTTTTATCAGAATTTGATATTCTGACATTTAAAATTCGACATTTGTTATCAAAATTTGACATTTTTGAGACTGATATTTAAAATTCGATATTTGTTATAAGAGTTTGACATTTTGACATTTAAAATTCGACATTTGTTATCAAAATTTGACTTTCTGACATTTAAAATTCGACACTTGTTGTTAAAATTTGACATTCTGACATTTAAAATTCGATATTTTTTTATCAGAATTTGACATTCTGACATTTAAAATTTGACATTTGTTATCAAAATTTGACATTTTTGAAATTCTGACATTTAAAATTCGACATTTGTTATCAAAATTTGACATTTTTGAGACTCTGATATTTAAAATTCGATATTTGTTATAAGAGTTTGACGTTTTGACATTTAAAATTCGACATTTGTTATCAAAATTTGACTTTCTGACATTTAAAATTCGATACTTGTTGTTAAAATTTGACATTCTGACATTTAAAATTCGATACTTTTTATCAGAATTTGATATTCTGACATTTAAAATTAGACATTTGTTATCAAAATTTGACATTTTTGAGACTCTGATATTTAAAATTCGATATTTGTTATCAAAATTTGACATTCTGACAATTAAAATTCGACATTTGTTATCAAAATTTGACATTCTGACATTTAAAATTCGACATTTGTTATTAAAATTTGACATTCTGACATTTAAAATTCGATATTTTTTTATCAGAATTTGACATTCTTACATTTAAAATTCGACATTTGTTATCAAAATTTGACATTTTTGAGACTCTGATATTTAAAATTCGATATTTGTTATCAGAATTTGACATTCTGACATTTAAAATTCGACATTTGTTATAAAAATTTGACATTTTTGAGATTCTGACATTTAATATTCGATGTGTTATCAGAATTTGACATTCTGACCTTTAAAATCCCACATTTGTTATCAAAATTTGACTTTTTTGACATTCTCACATTTAAAATTCGAAATTTGTTATCAGATTTTGACAGTTTTGACATTCTGGCATTTAAAATTCGACATTTGTTATCAAAATTTGACATTCTGACATTTAAAATTGGACATTTGTTATAAAAATTAAACGTTTTTGACATTCTGACATTTAAAATGTGACTAAAATATGATTTGTGTTAAAAAAACTTTACTACTAAACATTTTATTGAATGTTATTGTTAAAACTCAAATTTCAAAGTTTATTTGTCAAACTTTTGTTTGATTTTTGTTTTCAAAATGTGAGTTTAGAATTTTGCTGTCACACTTAAAATTGACATCTTATCATATTTTCTTGTTTGTGTGTACGTTTGTTGTCAAACTTTTTGTTTAAACTCGGAAATTTTTACTTTCTTTGTCAAACAAATTGACATTTCAATGAAAGTTGACTTATAAATGACTAGACAGACAATTCTAGACAGAGAAGTCTAGACAGACAAGACTAGACAGACAAGACTAGACAGACAAGACTAGACAGACAAGACTAGACAGACAAGACTAGACAGACAAGACTAGACAGACAAGACTAGACAGACAAGACTAGACAGACAAGACTAGACAGACAAGACTAGACATACAAGACTAGACAGACAAGACTACACAGACAGGACTACACAGACAAGACTAGACAGAGCTATAATATGCATTGCATCATCGAAATATGAAATATTTGAAACTCTAAATATGTAATGGGTAAGTGAATAACGGAGAATTGAGTATGAATAGATTTTAATGTTTTTAAGCGTACACTAACCTACACAAAGTGTCGTGTCTTGTAGCAGGTCAAAGCGTGGGTTAACGTTGCGGTTGGGAAAGTGAAAAGTCTCTTTGTCCATCCGAGTCGGATTTCATTGTTTGTCGGTTTATTGGGCAATGAGATCGCTCGGTGCGATCGAAAAGCGTTTTATACCTGAATTCGATTTGATTGAAATGGGAGGACGATCGGGGTCGAGACGGCCGATGAATTGTTTGGCGGAGTTTGCACAGCGCGCCTCCGGTTTGGAATTCCGTCCGTGCTTATCAACCAGTTTTGCGGATTTTACGGGCTAAACCATAGATAATCCCTTTCCTACAAATTACAAATCTCTCAAATTACAAATTCAATTGAAAAAAATATACTAATCTAGTTGTATCTATGGACAAAGATACAACACGGGCAGAAGATTACAAGGGACAAGGGTACAAACCTATACAGACAACACTAAATGAACGAAATTGACTTAATAGACAAAACTAATAGACCATTTCATAGTTGAAATTTTTTTGTTCGAATGTGTCAATTTCCGCCATATTATATGTCAAAAACTGCCCGAACTTTTTGACGTATAAATAAATAAGTGCCCGAAGCTTTCATATACACCTTTTTACGGTTAGTTAAGCGCATGCGCATCCGCCAAGTTTGAAAGGCGGGAATATAAAAGTTTCGGGCAAATATTTAGTTATACGTTAAAGAGTTCGGGTACTTTTGCGTATATTTTCGGGCACTTTGACGTATAAAAGCGGAAATTGACATAGGCGCACAAAAAAATTTCGACTATGAAAAGGTCTATTCCCGCCTTTCAAACTTGGCGGATGCGCATACGCTTAACTAACCTAAAAAGGTCTATTGGACTAAATTAAGTTGTTTAAACTTTAATAGACAAAACTAAAAGGAATAAATTGAGTTTTTTTCTCCAAATTTGTCTCTATCAACTTGTAACTCCTATCTTGGCAAAACACTTTTCTTCTTCGACCTATTTATCTTTTTTTTTTCGTTAATTTAAAAGGAAAAATTGATGAAATGCAAAGCGGAGCGAGATAAAGTGGACAATACACAATAAACAGCAGAGCAGAGAAAAAAAATAAACATTTCCATGAAATGTGCGTAAATAAAATCTCATTAATCTGCGGCGTACAATGGATCGAATATATTTACAATAGATAAGACGTTTATGTCTTAATCAGGGGAAGTTGTTCTTGATTTATTTGTGATTTCCACGAAGAAATTTATTTTAAATCCTTTCATTGTCAGTTGAACGAAACTATCTAGTCTAGACTGTTCTATCCAGTCTATTCCAGTCAGTATGTTCGCGTCCTTTCTGGTTCATCAACTAAAAACATTGGAGTCTTCGATTATCTCTAGCAGTATAAAGTTAAATTACTCGATGTGATAATCAACATTCCTGCGCAGCGCGCACTTATCATAACTAGTAAATGTATTCATAAAATTTCGACGGGCACCTATAAAAGTCTTTGTCCGGTTTATGTATGAAACATTTCGGTGCTAAATTTAGAACGGAGATTTTCGGCGGGCAGGTAGATGGATTCTAGCTTTGTATAAAATGCGACAAGTTGGTCAAAATCAGATACAGCAGATAAACCTTAATGTATTCTTGTTTCTGCCTATCTAGTAAAATTATCTGATACAAGCCAGAATAATCTTGTTTGAATCTAAGCAGTATCTGCTTTCGTTCTTAGTTTCTCACATCTAATAAGATTATTTGACGACAAGTACTGAACTGTTTGGTCAGACAGACAAGACTAGACAGAGAAGACTAGACATACAAGACTAGACAGACAAGACTATACAGACAAGACTAGACAGACAAGACTAGACAGACAAGACTAGACAGACAAGACTAGACAGACAAGACTAGACAGACAAGACTAGACAGACAAGACTAGACAGACAAGACTAGACAGACAAGACTAGACAGACAAGACTAGACAGACAAGACTAGACAGACAAGACTAGACAGACAGGACTAGACAGACAAGACTAGACAGACAAGACTAGACAGACAAGACTAGACAGACAAGACTAGACAGACAGGACTAGACAGACAAGACTAGACAGACAAGACTAGACATACAAGACTAGACATACAAGACTAGAAAGACAAGACTAGACAGACAGGACTAGACAGACAAGACTAGACAGACAAGACTAGACAGACAGGACTAGATAGACAAGACTAGACAGACAAGACTAGGCAGACAAGACTAGACAGACAAGACTAGACAGACAAGACTAGACAGACAAGACTAGACAGACGAGACTAGACAGACAAGACTAGACAGACAAGACTAGACAGACAAGACTAGACAGACAAGACTAGACAGACAAGACTAGATAGACAAGACTAAACAGACAAGACCAGACAGACAAGACTAGACAGACAAGACTAGACAGACAAGACTAGGCAGACAAGACTAGACAGACAAGACTAGACAGACAAGACTAGACAGACAAGACTAGACAGACAAGACTAGACAGACAAGACTAGACAGACAAGACTAGACAGACAAGACTAGACAGACAAGACTAGACAGACAAGACTAGACAGACAAGACTAGACAGACAAGACTAGACAGACAAGACTAGACAGACAAGACTAGACAGACAAGACTAGACAGACAAGACTAGACAGACAAGACTAGACAGACAAGACTAGACAGACAAGACTAGACAGACAAGACTAGACAGACAAGACTAGACAGACAAGACTAGACAGACAAGACTAGACAGACAAGACTAGACAGACAAGACTAGACAGACAAGACTAGACAGACAAGACTAGACAGACAAGACTAGACAGACAAGACTAGACAGACAAGACTAGACAGACAAGACTAGACAGACAAGACTAGACAGACAAGACTAGACAGACAAGACTAGACAGACAAGACTAGACAGACAAGACTAGACAGACAAGACTAGACAGACAAGACTAGACAGACAAGACTAGACAGACAAGACTAGACAGACAAGACTAGACAGACAAGACTAGACAGACAAGACTAGACAGACAAGACTAGACAGACAAGACTAGACAGTCAAGACTGTTGCAAACTGATCGTCGGCCATCTCAGCTCTGACAGGGCTTTTGACAGCGGGTGCGTCTGCTTTGACAGCTGTCGCGGAATCGTTAAAGATCTGATGGACGAAAGAACAGAATGTTCTTGTTCGGCTCCGAGGTTAGCGCCGGAATGAGGCTTTCATGCATGCGCTGACCACCATCGGGAAGCTGTTGAGTTCGATGCCGACCAAGGAGGCCATGTCTGAGAGCCGAGCTGACTATTCTGAAACTCAACCTCCATGCAAGGGTTTCGCAGCCCATCAACAGCAAGGTAATGTGTCCGCATTCCATCCCAAGTCTCCGTGCTTAACTCCAAAGACAAGGCTCCTTACATAATCTATGTAGAGGTGTTAGAGGTTGAGGATATGTACAATTCCCGGCGAAGATCATGACTTCCTCCTTGAGGCACACCAAGTCCGAGGAGAATCTAGGTGGGGATTCCGCCTTCAGCATGTGTGGTATCTTGTGCGATGACACATGATGTATCAATGCGTTCCCCTTTGCGTTCATCCCTACAAGATTTTGTGTTTCTTTAGCGACAGCGGACTGATCTATCCTGAACACCGTCTCCTTGTACCAGGTCAAGAAGAACTCGTAGCTCTCGCTGACGGAGTTTGGCTTTTGGCAGCGGGTGCGTCTGCTTCAACAGCTGTCGCGAATCGTCAACGATCTGAGGGGCGAGAGAACAGGATGTTCTTGTTCGGCTCCGAGGTTGGCGCCGGAATTGGCGTTCATGCAGGCGCTGATCACCATCGGGAAGCTGTTGAGTTCGATCCCGGCCAAGGAGGCCAAGACTGAGAGCCGAACTGACTATGCTGAACCTCAACCTCTCTTCCAGGGTTTGGCTGCCCATCAACAGCAAGGTAATGTGTCCGCATTCCACCCCAAGTCTCCGCCGTGCTCAACTCCCAAGACAAGGCTCCTTATATAATCTATGTGGAGGTGTTAGAGGTGGAGGATATGTACACTTCTCGTCGAAGATCTTGCCTTCCTCCTTGACGTACACCAAGTCCGAGGAAAACCTAGGTGGGGATTCCGCCTCGCTATCCGCCTGCAGCATGTGTTGTATCTTGTGCAATGACGACCCCGATTGGAGTCAACAAGACGACGAGATTTCCCTCCAATATAATCAGTTGAGGAAGGCGCTGGATAGGAACACGATATCCTAGCTGAGTCAAGTCGAGTGATTCGCGAGAGCAGCCGCACTTCATCGACGCCGGCGACATCCGCGAGCGCTTCTCCGATTGGTTCCACGAGGACAAGACGCAAGCCTTGACCCCAAGAACCCCCGTGCCGTCGTCCTCAAGGAACTCTGGAAGGATAAAGTGAGGAGCGTGAGGGAGAACTCGCCGTACGGTCACCTCTCCAATTGGAAGATTTTCTCTCTCAATGTTCCAGAAGATCTGGGAGATGGAATGCGTTCCTCTCTGGTCCCATCCCTACAAGTTTTTGTGTTTGTCGAGCGACAGCGGACTGATCAAGCCCATCCTGATCACCGTCTCCCTCTACCAGATCAAGAAGAACTCGCAGCTCTCGCTGATGGAGGTTGACTGTTGGCAGCGGGTGCGTCTGCTTCGACAGCTATCGCGGAGTCGTCAACTATCTGAGGGAACAGAATGGGAACGAATGAACAGAATGTTCTTATTCGGCTCCGACGTTGCGCCGGAATTGGCGTTGATCGTTGATTGCCAGCGTTGCAGGCGCTGATCACCATCGGGGAGCAGTTGAGTTCGACCCCGACCAAGAAGACCAAGACTGAGAGTCGAACTGACTATGCTGAACCTCAACCTCCCTGCTAAGGTTTGGCTGCCCATCAACAGCAAGGTGACGTGGGCGACATCCGCAAGCGCCTCTCCGATTGGTTCCACGAGGACAAAACCCGGAGATCCCAGAAGGATCCCAAAGGATCCCAGTGCCGCCGCCCTCAAGGAACTCTAGAAGGACAAAGAGAGGAGAGTGAGGGAGAACTCGCCGTACGGTCACCTCTCCAATTGCAAGCTGTTGTCGGTGATTGTGAAGTGCAGGGACGATCTGCGGCAGGAGCTGATGGCGTCTCAGCTCTTGCAAATGTTCCAGAAGATCTGAAAGATCGAATGTGTTCCTCTCTGGGTCCATCCCTACAAGATTTTGTGTTTCTCGAGCAACAGCGAACTGATCGAGCTCATCCTGTACACCGTCATCGAAGTACTCGCAGCTCTAGCTGATGGAGTATTTCGTGCGCCAGGACGGCCCCGGCAACTCCGACGCTTTCCTCACCGCCCAACGAAACTTCGTCCACAGCCTCATATCATACCTCATACAAGTCGAAAGACAGGCATAACGGGAATTTCCTGTTGAGTAGTAACAGGCACCTGATCCACATCGACTTCGGCTTCATCCTAAGACGTCGCCGAAGAACCTGGGGCTCGAGAAGTCGCCGTTCAAGCTGACGCCGGAGTTCGGCTCCGGCTCCGACATGTTCGAGTACTTCAAGATCCTGATGCTGCAGGGCCTGATCGCGGTCAAGAAGCACCAGGACAAGATCTTTCCTCTCGTCGAAATCATGCGATCCGGTTCTCAGTTGCCTTGTTTCAAGTTGGGAGTGGCGACGGTGCAGAATTGAAGAAGCGCTTTCTGAAGAACCCGACGAAGGAGCAGATGCTCCTGGAGGTGGAGCGCCTGGTCGAGGACGCGATGAACTGGATGTCGGCGAAGCTGTACGACGGCTTCCAATACATCACCAACGGCATCCTTTAACAACGTTTTAGACAAGACAAGACTAGACAGACAAGACTAGAATAGACAGACAAGACTAGACAGACTAGACAGACAAGACTAGACAGACAAGACTAGACAGACAAGAATAGACAGACAAGACTAGACAGAAAAGACTAGACAGGCAAGACTAGACAGGCAAGACTAGACAGACAAGACTATACAGACAAGACTAGACAGACAAGACTAGACAGACAAGACTAGACAGACAAGACTAGATAGACAAGACTAGACAAGACTAGACAGACAAGACTAGACAGACAAGACTAGACAGACAGGACTAGACAGACAGGTCTTTTTTTGTTGTAATAGTGGTTCGGGGGAAGCTCTCACTAAACACCCTATTCCACTTTGGCTTTTAGTATGCGCCACCCCGGTATCGCATATTTTGCATTCATTCAGGGTGGGCAGCCCGGACGGTTAATGAAAACCGCCCTAGTTGTTGTCTCCCCGACTAGGATTCGAACCCGGTTCTCCCTACTACACCACCGAGGAGGACAGACAGACAGGACTAGACATACTAGACTAGACTACACATGCAAGACTAGACAGACAAGTCTAGGCAGACAAGACTAAACAGACAAGACTAATAAATTTCATGGAATGAATTGTGTATTAATCTATGTTATTGTAATTTTTTGTTGGTGATTTTAAAAGTTTCTCGGAATTGATCTCGTACATCTGTGTGGCATGTTTATTAAAATTGAAGGTTTCCGTTTTGTCGGTTGCTTTAAAATTATTGTAAAATTGGAATGACCGCCGCGTGATTATAAAGAAAAGCGGCAGGAATATTAAAAAATGAGATATAAATCTCATATATGATGAAAATATTTATTAAAATGTGAATGAAAAGAAATTGTTCCATTATGGAAATACACGGAGACAATCATCTTTCATATTCGCTATCATATTTTTTACATAAATTCCTGTTGGATTTTTTTTGTATTGATAACGGATTTTTTTGTGGTTTTGTTTGAAACCACAAAAAATTGTTTGTGTCCTTGAACTATATTTTTGTTGTGGGAAATGTAAGTTGAGGGAATTAAAAGTAATCAAGAATTGGAGCGGAAGTTTCATTAATATTGGTCAAGACTATATGTAAAAATCGTGGAAGAATTTGTTTTCTGTGTTAAATCTGTGACTTAATGTTGTGTCTCGTGTACTTTTGTCTGGATTTAGACTTTCTCGCGAATTACCTGTGGAAGTCTCATCTTTAAGCTTAAAGTTTTTATCATCAGCTGATATCGAATTAATATTTGCTTACGAATCAAATATATCATGTATCTAAATAAATAAATAATAAATAAATCATGTATATGCTTTGTCTTCATGAGTTATTAAAAAAAAATGAATTAATAGATTTGTCAAAACGGTCAGTAAACTGTCCGACGAATGCGCAAGATTTCAGTAGCAGTCCAAATGGACAGAGAGCTGTACGACGAATGCGCAAGTTTTCAGCAGCAGTCAAAATGGTCAGCAGACTGTCCACATTAATATCATTGCTGCTTGAAATATTGTGGCATATATCGGACAGTTTGTTGACCGTTTTGACTGCTGTTGGATAATATCTCGAAATCAAGTTGTTTTAATAAGAAAGAAATCATAAAAAGGAGTTTGTTCACATTTTGCCCGGTTTTATTTCTTCTGGGTAAATGTCCGGCCACAACTCAAATAAACTGTCCATTATTCCGGTTGTTTTGAGAAATTACCATGCCAGATGTGTTTTGGGCAAATCCGAAAACTCAAACGAAACCGTTTTGACGAATTACGCAATTTACTTTTAGTGCCCAATAAAACTATAAAGTTATTTCAAGCAATAATTTCGACAATATTTTGCAAAAATGCTATAATTTCAAGCTGCAATAATCACAGCAGATTGATTAATTTTCATTAATCTTGATTCACATTTATTTGGAACGTGCGAGGAGTCATTTCTTAACATATTTTGAAAATATGGTGTGTAATTGTGAAGAGAAACGGCTCGTGAAAGAAACGATAAGGACGTTTTATTGCTATTATTGTCACGTCCGATGACATTTTGTTGTATTTGGTAATGATCTCTATTTGTGTAATTTTAAAATCTAGTCCGCGACTTTCTCAAAAGGGAAATTTTTAATGCGTTTTGAAATATATACAGAGATAAAAATAAAACTAAACGGCTGTGAGTAATAATAAATTAGTACATTGTTTGATTTGTAACAATTAAACTAGCTAAGATTAATGCCAAACGTTTTACTTCTTCTGTAAGTCTAGTCATCCAGTAAGTAGCCCCCAACTATAGGTCTATAAAGCTGGCACCCCCACCTCTTCAAAATTCAAATTTGATACCACCAGAATTATGTGCTCTTTATGTGCTAATTATTTGCCGAAATCGCGATTTTTGTGCTCGAAGCCTTCAATGAAAGTATCAAATTTTACTAGTGGGAATGCTAACTTAACAGTCAAGCTGGCACCCACCCATCCAAAAAATTGGGATACCGCTACCAAATAAGCACTACAATTATGTGCTATTTATGTGCTTTTCATGTATCCTGGAGCGAATTCGCTATCTCAACCCCTTGTGCGAGAAACTCACTCCGAACGGAATGAGCCGTAAGTGGCGAAATCTATAATAATCGAGAAAACAAGTTTTAACCAACGCGATATTGTTGCAATAATTATGTGTTCTCCAGATATGATATTCCCGATTTTTGTGCTCACTCCCTTGTACGAAAAATTCACCCCGAACTCTATTAGCCTTAAGAGGTGAAATCTTTAATAATCGAGAACAATCGAGAAAATCAATAATTATGTGCTCTCCAGATATCCTATTTACGATTTTTGTGTTCAAACCCTTGTGCGATACACTCACCCCGAACGTAATGAGGCCATAAGAGGTGAAATCTATAATACTCAAGCACACAAGTTTTAACCAACGCGATATTATTGCAATGATTATGTGTTCTCCAGATATGATATTCGCGATTTTTGTGCTTTTTCCCTTGTACGAGAAATTCACCCCGAAATAAATAAGCCATAAGAGGTGAAATCTTTAATAATCGAGAACATAAATTTAAATGACGCAAAATTGTTTGAATAATTATTTGCTCTCCATATATGCTATTTACGATTTTTGTGCTCGCACCCTTGTTCGAAAAATTTACCCCGAACTGTATTAGCCTTAAGAGGTGAAAGCTTTTTTTTGCAGCTTTACCAACTTCTCCAAACTTCCATATATTAACTATTAAATTAGTGGATAGTAAAACTTTACGAGTTAATTATTAATCGTGCACTGATTACGTAATAACTGAATAGAATGCTTCTCTTCAGGTATTTAATTCAATAAAATTCATATGGTAATGATTATGCAATAATTAACGGTTTGTATGCAAAATGTAGTATACGAACAAGATTTTGTACAGTTAATATTCATCCTGTCAAAGTTCAAATTCGTCCAGTCAATGAACATATTTGCCCTGTCAAGCTCCAAAGTCGTCCTGTCAAGGTTCAAATTCGCCGTGTCTAGGTTCAAATTCGTCCTGTTAGTTATACGAACAGGGTTTGTTCACTTTACATATGTCCTGTCAAGGTTCAAATTCTTCCTGTCAAGGTTCAAATTCTTCCTGTCAAGGTTCAAATTCATCCTGTCAAGGTTCGAATTCGTCCTGTCAAAGTTCAAATTCATCCAGTCAAGTAGCATATTCGCCGTCAAGATTCAAATTCCTCCTCTCAAGCTTAAAATTTGTCCTGTCAAGGTTCAAATTTGCCCTGTCAATGTTTAAATTTGTCCTGTCAAAGTTCAAATTCATCCTGTCAAAGTTCAAATTTGTCCTATTAAGGTCTAAATTCGCCCTGTCTAAGTTTAAATTCGTTCTATCAAAATTGAAATTCGTCCTGTCAACGTTCAAATTGGTCCTATCAAGGTACAAATTCGCCATGGCTAAGTTTAAATTCGTCCGACAGATTTCAAATTCGTCTTATTAAGGTCTAAATTCGGCCTGTCTAAGTTTAAATTCTTTCTGTCAAAATTTAAATTCGTCCTGTCAACGTTCAAATTCGTCCTATCAAGGTACAAATTTGTCCTGTCAAAGATTAAATTCGTCCTGTCAAAGTTCAAGTTCGTCCTGTCCAAGTTCAAATTTGTCATTCGTACATCCAAATGCAGTATTCGAACAGTTTTGTACACTTGATATTCATCTGGTCAAAGTTCAAATTTGTCCTATCAAGGTTCAAATTCGGCCTGTCAAGGTTTAGCCTGTCAAAGTTCAAATTCGCCCTCTAAAAGTTTAAATTCCTCCTGTCAAAGTTTAATTTCGTCCTGTCGAGGTATAAATGTCTCCAGTCAAGGTTCAAATTCGTCCTGCTAAGGTTCAAATTCATCCTGTCAAAGTTGAAATTCGTCCTGCCAAGTTCAAATTAGTAATATCTAAATCGTAATATATTTCGGGCTGAATTTCTCGTATAAGGGTGATAGCACAAACATCGCGAATTCCATATCTGGAGAACACATAATTATTGCTACAATATCGCGTTGGTTAAAACTTGTGTGCTCGATTATTATAGATTTCACCTCTTAGGGCTCATACAGTTCAGGGTGAATTTTTCGTACAAGGGTTTGAGAACAAAAATCGTAAATAGAATATCCGGAGAGCACATCATTAATTATTGCAACAATATCGCCTCATTAAAAATGTGTGTTCTCGATTAAGATTTCACTTCTAAAGACTAATACAGTTCGGGTTGAATTTATTGCGAGTACAAAAATCGGGAATATCATATCTGGAGAACACATAATTATTGCAACAATATCGTGTTGGTTAAAACCTGTGTGCTCGATTATTATAGATTTCGCGTCTTATGGCTCATTCCGTTCGGGGTGAGTTTTTCGCACAAGGGGTTGAGTTAGCGAATTCGCTCCAGGGTAAAAGCACATAAATAGCACATAATTGTAGTGCTTATTTGGTATCGGTATCCAAATTTTTCGGATGAGTGAGTGCTAGGCTTGACTGTTAAGTTAGCATCCCCACTAGTAAAATTTGATTCTTTCATTGAAGGCTTCCAGCACAAAAATCGCGATTGCGGCACATAATTAGCACATAATTCTGGTGTTATCAAATTTGAATTT
The DNA here is from genome assembly GCA_944588485.1 of Phosphuga atrata. NCBI lineage: Eukaryota > Metazoa > Arthropoda > Insecta > Coleoptera > Silphidae > Phosphuga > Phosphuga atrata. The sequence goes on from OX155900.1 coordinate 64,672,146, forward strand.
TGAAGAGGTGGGAGTGCCAGCTTTATAGACCTCCCAACTATATTGGTCTTATAATAGGGACTAGGGCCAGATATAAACGGGCCGATTCTGTAAGAGGTTACGTTAAAAGTTAATTGAAATTACGCCGTTAACATTTCTCTATTTCCTCTGATAATAAAATAAATATAGAAATAAATATGTAAATATGCAGGATAAATTAATTAATACAGATTCTCGTGGAGATTAGTATCTCTATTAGTTTATCTATTTATTTTTAAAATTTTTATGGGATCAGGCGAAAATAATTGTTATTTATTATACAAGCGGATAAAATTAAGATATAACGAGCGGATTTAATGTCGCGAGTTGAAACTTAATTTTATCCGCGAGTGTAATACAATAGTATATTACGTTACAAGAGTTGTAAGAAGCATATTACGTACGTGCGGAACAGTTAATTTAAGAGCGGAATAGTAATTCCGCGTGTACGTAATTGCCTTACAACTCGAGTTATGTAATATACTTTATCTACGACCACTCTAATTTGTTTCTGTTTAATAAGAAAAATATGTTTGATGTAACACTTGCGACCTTATTTAACTTGATAGAAATTAAAAATAATTTCCGCGAGTACGTAGTTGCCTTATAACTCGAGTTATGTACTATACTTTATCTACGATCACACTAATTTGTTTCTGTTTAATAAGAAAAATATGTTTGATGTAACACCTGCGACCTTATTTAACTTGATAGAAATGAAAAATAATTTCCGCGAGTACGTAGTTGCCTTACAACTCGAGTTATGTACTATACTTTATCTACGATCACACTAATTTGTTTCTGTTTAATAAGAAAAATATGTTTGATGTAACACTTGCGACCTTATTTAACTTGATAGAAATGAAAAATAATTTCCGCAAGTACGTAGTTGTCTTACAACTCGAGTTATGTACTATACTTTATCTACGATCACACTAATTTGTTTCTGTTTAATAAGAAAAATAAGTTTTATGTAACACCTGCGAGCTTATTTAACTTGATAGAAATGAAAAAAAGGTTCCGCGAGTACGTAATTGCCTTACAACTCGAGTTATGTACTATACTTTATCTACGACCACACTAATTTGTTTCTGTTTAATAAGAAAAATATGTTTGATGTAACACCTGCGAGCTTATTTAACTTGATAGAAATGAAAAATAATTTCTGCGAGTACGTAGTTGCCTTACAACTCGAGTTATGTACTATACTTTATCTACGAACACACTAATTTGTTTCTGTTTAATAAGAAAAATATGTTTGATGTAACACCTGCGAGCTTATTTAACTTGATAGAAATGAAAAATAATTTCCGCGAGTACGTAGTTGCCTTACAACTCGAGTTATGTACTATAATTTATCTACGAACACACTAATTTGTTTCTGTTTAATAAGAAAAATATGTTTGATGTAACACCTGCGATCTTATTTAACTTGATAGAAATGAAAAATAATACATTCATAAAGGTTACATACTTTTTTATTTAGTACTTATTTGTATTTTTCGTTAGATTTAAACGTGAAAAAACGAAATGAATGACAGCTTCTATGTGAATGATGTGACGTTTAATGATTGTTTGGAAATCACGGAGTACTATATTTAAAAATAGTATCAACATGCAGTTCTCAACCAATCAACGAATCGTAAACCAAACGTTCATGGGTGATTTTGAATTGTTACATAACATTAATCGCGGATTGTTACATATTTGTGTGGTATGATGTATTTACATAGTCCACGAACTGTACAATAATGGGCATTTACAATTGTGGTCGTAGATAAAAAAAACTTTTATTCAATTTTGTAAAATCAAAGAAAAGTTCAATTTTCTGTTTGTGTTTTTTTGTCCAAGAAGCATCTCTTCGGCTATGATGGTGTTGTCATGACAACGATAAAATTGTTGTTTCGTACGTCAAAATTTTCTTTAAATAAAATTAAATAACTTATTAAATTAAGTAACTAAATTAACTTATGTTTTATTAATCATAAATTAAGAATTACATCCGAAGAATTATTGTTAGATGGTGATACAATTGCTGAAAGATTACTCCCGCAGAAATCAAGAGCTTTATTCAAAGTAAAAGAACAACGAAGTCAACATTTAGGGTTATGTTTACGGAGCACATAAATGAATTATTTTGACGCGTTGCCATGGATACTTTTATTAAAATATACAGATACACTAGTGAAATAAATTTTTTATTTCACTAGTGAATAAAACACTGTTTTATCATACATCGCTTTATAAGGCAAAATTAAATAAAGCTATTAACGGCACCTTTTCAATTAACTTTTAAAGTTTCCCTTACATCAGTGTTTCCCAAACTTTCTATCCACGTGTACCCCTTTCAAATATTTTTTATCACTCCGTACCCCTTAGTAGAAATTTTCTGAGATATGTTATTAAAAACAACAAACTGTACTTGTCTTATTTATATCTTGTTGAGTTTGAAGATTTTGATAATATTAAATAGCAGCATTTGTATCTTTTCTTCAAAGATTATAATTTCGAGGATATTATTGTATACATATCGTCAACAAAGTTAACATCATTTGTATAACTAATCTTTCTTTAACAAACTTTCTAAAAACAACTACAGTGATACCTCGAGTTACGAGTTTAATTCGTTCCGTAACCTTGCTCGTATATCAATTTGCTCGTATCTTAAAGCAATTTTCAATCCGCAAAAAATCAATCCGTTCCAGCTCCAAAAATGCTACCGCCCCCAATTGTTTTTGTTACGTGTTTTTGAATAAGAAACATGTATTTATAAATGACAAATATTGTATAAAAACATAATAAAAGAGAATGGAAAGCAACAAAAACTGGTTTTATAAAGTGTACATACATATTTGTATTTTTGTCACTAAAATGCAACTTACACACAACTTAAATGCTACTGTTTGCTTAATTTTAGCCACTGCTTTTCTCTTCACTGGTCTTAACCTTTTTCGCCGGATTAAAATAAACTGCCCAAGGATGTTTGTTTCTTCCTCCTTTTCATCCTCCCTTTGTCATTAAATAGCTCCGATGCACGACCAGTTGCAACTTTTTGGGGTATTTCTTTTCCACTAACTGTGAAACTCCCTCCCACATTCCCAACATCTCTTTTATCTCGCTTGCAGAGATAACCTCTTCCACCTCTGGCTCTTCCTCGAAACCAATTTCTTGTAGAAGCCCGGAATGCTGCTGGGAATGCTGCTCGGTCATCAGTTCCTGAGAGAGAGTGTTCCTCGACGAGACGTCTCTCTCATCCATCACCAGGCCCATGGCTTTTCTCAGAGACATAATCTCCTCCTCCACTGGCACTTCGGGTTCGAATCCTTAGAAGGTTCTTTCGGCTACAGCTTCTTCCATGCAGAGGTCAAGGTCCTAGTTGTAACACTCAGCCAGACCTGATCAATAATTCTGAAGCATATCACGATGTTAAAGTGGTCCTTCCAGTACTCTCGAAGGGCGAGGTTTGTGTTCATTTCCTTTTATTCATTCTTCTTCAGATCTATAATTCTGAGGCATATCACGATGTTAAAGTGGTCCTTCCAGTACTCTCGTAGGGCGAGGTTTGTGTTCTCTGTCACCTGATAGCAGCGCCGGAACAGGTGCTTAGTGTACAGCTTTTTAAAATTAGAAATCACCTGCTGATCCATGGACTGCAGGGTAGGAGTGGTGTTAGCTGATAGATAGAGAACCTTTATAAACTTGAACTCTTCGTGGGATGTCATCTTCGAGGTTGGGTGGGTGAGCAGGAGCATTGTCGAGGACGAGAAAGGCTTACATGGGTAGGTTGTTTTCCTGTAAATATTTCTTAACAGAAGAGCAAAAAAAGAACACAAAGAACTGCCTATTAACCCATTCGGGTTTGCCCTCCACACAACTTGCAGTTTTTTTTTTAAATCTTATGTGACTTACAGACTCTGTGGTTTTCCGAATGGTAAGCTAAGGATACCTTTCCGGCATCAAGCAGAGACTTTATCTTGCAGTCGCTACTCGCATTGGCGCACAGTGCGAGAATTAGTCTATCCTTCATGGGTTTGTGGCCTGGCATTATCTTCTCCTGTGCTGTTATGTTAGTCCCATTCGGCATCTTCTTCTAAGCAGAGGCTTTATCTTGTAGTCGCCACTCTCATTGGTGCACAGTTCGAGAGTTAGTCTATCCTTCATGGGTTTGTGACCTGGCATTACCTTCTCCTGTGCTGTTATCTAAGTTCTATTCGGCATCTTCTTCCAGAAAAGCCATGTTTCGTCACAGTTGAAGACTTGCTGAGCGAATCAATTGGCTTCTATCAGTTCGGAGAAAGTTTTGAGATAATCCTCAGCAGCCTTCACATCCGAACTTGCTGCCTCACCATACCTGACAACGGAGTGAATGCCGGTCCTTTTCCTAAAGTTGTCAAACCGGCTTCTACTGGCTTTAAACGAGTGTGCGCGAAAGTGCGCGGGGTCTGATTCAGCAAATCACCGTAAATCGCTCGTGTCTTCTCGCATGTGATGCCCTGTGTTAAGGTATCGCCTTTAAGCTGCTTCTCCGTCACCCAAATCATCAGCAGTTTCTCCATCTTTTGACGGAGAGAGCTCCGGAGCTTAGAAATTATCGTAACACCCTTAGCTGGCGTTATACTCTTTATCGACTCATTCTGTTTAAGCACAGCGCATATCGTTGAAGTACCACGCCCGCACTCACCAAGTCAACTACTCGCACACCTTGCTCATTTTTTCTATCATTTCACGCTTTAATTCAATAGACATCATCTTCTTCTCACCACTGACCTTTCCACTCACTTCATTCTTCTTCTTTCATTCATCTTCGGACCCATGGTTATAAAAAGAAATGTGATAAAGTCCAAAATATCCGAAAACGCTTCCTAACTGAGGTATAGCCCTTAAAAGGAGGTGGATTCACACAACATTTTTGATAATATCTCAGACGCAAGTAATGTTTTTTATAGCTGTTGTCTGCCCGTTGGGCATAAGTCTCCCTCTTGCTCTTTCACGTAGTCCTGTTCTGGGCCGCTTGGTACCAGACCGTTCGTTTTAGGTCGTCGTTCCATCGCAACTGTGGTCTTCCTACGCCTATTCCAGGGGTGGCGAACCTTTTTCCGATCGCGTGCCTTTTTTTTAATTTTCGCGTTTTGAAATGCTGACGTGCCAGGTCTGCTTTTCCAATGTGATAGTGAAAATCAATTACCATATTAGCGTGAATATTTGCCGTGTTTTGTGCGCCTTTTGAAATTACGAGCAAACCAATCGACGGATTTTGATAAAACGTAGTATCATTTGATATTCTTACGAGATCTCACAAATTCCCAAATTTAAAAATTGTAGCTTTGTAAATACGGCTTTCATGAATTTTTGAAATTTGTAAATTTTTGTGCGTCTTTTGCGATTACGCACAAACCAATCGACGGATTTTGATGAAACATGCTATGAATTGATATTCTTACAAGATATTACAAATTACCAAATTTGAAAATTGTAGCTTTGTAAATACGGCTTAGGTGACATTTGGAAATTTTTGTGCACCTTTTGCAATTACAGGGAAACCAATCTACGGATTTTGATGAAACGTGATAAGATTTGATATTCTTACAAGGTCCCACAAATTGCCAAACTTCAAAATTGTAGCTTTGTAAATACGGGTTTTGTGAATTTTTGAAATTTTTGTGCGCCTTTTGAAATTACGGGCAAACCAATCGACGGATTTTGATAAAACGTAGTATGACTTGATATTCTTACGAGATATCACAAATTCCCAAATTGTAGCTTTGTAAATACGGCTTTCGTGAATTTTTGAAATTTGTAAATTTTTGTGCGTCTTTTGCAATTACGGACAAACCAATCGACGGCTTTTAATGAAACTTGGTATGAATTGATATTCTTACAAGATATCACAAATTACCAAATTTAAAAAATGTAGCTTTGTAAATACGGCTTTTGTGATTTTTTGTGCGCCTTTTGAAATTACGGGCAAGCCAATCGACGGATTTTAATAAAACGTGGTATGATTTGATATTCTTACGAGATCTCGCAAATTCCCAAATTTAAAAATTGTAGCTTTGTAAATACGGCTTTCATGAATTTTTGAAATTTGTAAATTTTTGTGCGTCTTTTGCAATTACGCACAAACTAATCGACGAATTTTGATGAAACTTGATATGAATTGATATTCTTTCAAGATATCATAAATTCAAAAATTTCAAAATTGTAGCTTTGTAAATACGGCTTTTGCGATTTTTTGAAATTTTTGTGCGCCTTATGAAATTACGGGCAAACCAATCGACGGATTTTCATAAAACGTGGTATGATGTGATATTCTTACGAGATCTCACAAATTCCCAAATTTCAAAATTGTAGCTTTGTAAATACGGCCTTCGTGAATTTTTGAAATTTGTAAATCCTGTGGCGTCTTTTGCAATTACGGACAAAACAATCGATGGATTTTGATGAAACTTGGTATGAATTGATATTTTCACAAAGTATCATAAATTCCAAAATTTCAAAATTGTAGCTTTGTAAATACGGCTTTTGTGAATTTTAAAAATTTGTAAATTTTTTGCGCCTTTTGCAATTACGGACAAACCTTTCGACCGATTTTGATGAAACTTGGTATGATGTGATATTCTTGCGAAATCCCACAAATTCACAAATTTAAAATTTGTAGCTTTGTAAATACGGCTTGGGTGAATTTTTTAAATTGGAAAATTTTTATGCGCCTTTTGCAATTACGGGAAAACCAATCGACGGATTTTGAACACTTCTTATATTTTACACCATTGATGTTGCACAAAAGTAGATTGAGAAACTTAAAAAATTGTTTTACAAAAGATAGTTTAACAATTTTAGAAGGCATGCGTGAGTAATAGTTCGCGTGCCAATAAAATTTTCTCACGTGTCAGCTGTGGCACGCGTCCATAGGTTCGCCACCACTGGCCTATTCTGTTGTTCCTTGCTGTTTCCATCTTATGATTTTTCCGCTCCATTTGTCTTCATCTCTTGCGACATGGCCAGCCCAACTCCATTTCTGCTGTAGTATTTCATGTGTTACATCCCTTACTTTTGTATTCTCTCTGATCCAATCATTTCTTTTCTTGTCTCTCAGTGATATTCCTAGTATGCGTCTTTCGATTGCTCAGATGCAACTAATGTTGTTTTTAGCTATTTTCCCGTTGAGCATAAGCCTCCCTCTTGCTCTTCCATTTAGTCATGTTCTGGGCTGCTTGGTACCAGTTAATGCCTTCCGTTCGTTTCAAGTCGTCGTTCCATCACATCTGTGGTCTTCCTACGCTTCTTATATGGTTCCACGGTCTCCATCTTATGATTTTTTCGCTCCATTTCTCTTCATTTCTTGCGACATATCTGGCCCAACTCCATTTCTGCTGTAGTATTTTTGATTTTTCCGCTGCATTCGTCTTCTTTTCTTGCAACATGGCTGGCTTAACTCCATTTCTGCTGTAGTATTTTATTCTTTGATTGGTCAGACGCAACTAATGATTTTTTTTAGATGTTTGTCCGTGGAGCATAAGTCTCCCTCTTGCTCTTTCACGTAGTCCAGTTCTGGGCCGCTTGGTACCAGTTAATGCCTTCCGTTCGCTTCAGGTCGTCGTTCCATCGCATCTGTGGTCTTCCTACGCTTCTTCTGTTGTTCCATGGTCTCCATCTTATGATTTTTCAGCTCCATGCGTCTTCATTTCTTACGACATGGCTGACCCAACTCTACTTCTGCTGTAGTATTTCATTTATTACATCCTTTACTTTTGTCTTCTTTCTGATCCAATCGTTTCTTGTCTCTCAGTGATATTCCTAGTAGAGATGAGCATGGGATCCCATCGTCCCATGGTATGGGGCCGTCCATTAATCAATTGATGTTTTTTAGCAACTTTTTAAGTTTTTAGCGAAATGAAAATTCAACCTTCCATACATTAATTGTTAACTGGGAAGGCAGACAACTATAATACGACCTTGTCTATGAAGTGTAACGAAAGCACCGATATTTCTGTACAAAAAGTACTAATTTTTGATTTTAAATATCTTTAAATATCTTATAAATATTTTAAATATCTTATATATTATTAATATAATGATATAAATTACAAAACTGTATTTGTTGGTATTTTGAAAGTCGCACATTGTGGCATCGGATATTATTTAAATGCACAAAAAGCGCAAAGACCTAGAAGAACGTAGCAAAGATGCTTCGACCTCGAGATAAACAATCGAGGACCTCGAGGTAATAAACCGTGTGCAGCTGGCTGTTCCTCGTATCTCAAATGTCGCTCGTACAGCTCGTGTACATGACAGCTCGTATCTCAAGTTACTCGTATATTAGGGTACTCGTATCTCGAGGTACCACTGTACTTCACTGGCAATGTCAGTCGTGGCGTTTGCCAGTGAAGTAGTTGTTTTGAAGAAAGTTTGTTAAAGAAAGATTAGTTATACAAATGATTGTTGACGATATGTATACAATAATTTCCTAGAAATTATAATCTTTGAAGAAAAGATACAAATGCTACTATTTAATATGTCTTTTTTACGTAATATACAATCTCGAGATTGGGATTTTAAAGATAAAAATATAGTTATTTATTATACAAGCGGATGAAATTAAGAGTTTTAAATTCGCGAGTTAAAGCTTAATTTTATTCGCTAGTGCATACAAACTTTTAATTAGTTTTGCTTTTCAATTAACAAGTTAAATTCAAAGAAAAGTTCCATTTTGTTTTTTTTTAAGAAAAGCATCGAAGTCGCCCATTATTGTATTGTTGTCATGACAACGATAAAATTGTTGATTCGTACGTCAAAATCTTGTTTAGTGTTTAATTAATTTGTGTTTTATTAACCATAAATCGATACATCCAAAGAATTGTTAAATGGCGACGCAGTTGCGGAAACATTACTCCCGCAGAAATCAAGAGATTTATACCAAAAATGTGTAATGAGTTTTGTAATTGGGGATCAAAAAAGAACATCAGAGAAGACAACATTTAGGGTTGTGTTTACGGAGCCCAAGTGAATTATTTTGATGCGTTGCTATGGATACTTTTATTTCACTAGCGAAATTTTTTTTATTTCATTACTGTTCATTTCACTGTTTTATTGATCCGCATCCAAGGCATTAAACATGACTTTTTAAGGTAAAATCGTATCAAAATTGTTATCTTAAGAAAAATGTTATTCTTTATTTAAGTACTTTATTTTAGTTCACTTTAAGACAGTTTATGCTTGTCTGTATATACGTAAAACAATCTGCAATCATTTAATCGTGAGAAATTAGTAAAATAATCGATTGGTTGTATTGTATTAATTAATTATAAAAAAATATTAAGCTGAATTATTTTTAGATTTCAAACACTTTATAAAAAGTAATGTTTGATGCAGTATTTTTGGATGTAATTTAAATATTGTTAAACTTAATAAAGACGGAACAAAGCTTGAATATATAAATATACTCAACCTTTCCGGAACTCTATAATACTAATGAGTCTTTTTAGGACTACCAAAAACAAATCTCGTATGAAATTTGTCAGTTATTCTATAACTTTCAGTCCACCTTCGTGGCACTCAACAAAAACCATAAAAATAACATTGATTTTTAAGATCATGTCTTTCCGATACCTTGAGTGGATAGCCATCTGTGGACGCGTTTCGAGATTTATCTCTCGTCAGCACAGCTTTGCTTCCATGTACAATATTTTGTAAATCACTCACTTGAAAACCCATGTGTTGATTAGGGTTAGATGTTTTTAATTTTGACATTTTGTGAGAGAGACATGAACTTAGCAGGTTATTGATATAAATGATAAATTTTGAATTGGTAAAACCATACAACATTATAGATAATCAAATAAACTTAATAAAGACGGAACAAAGCTTGAATATATAAATATACTCAACCTTTTCGGAACTCTATAATACTAATGAGTCTTTTTAGGACTACCAAAAACAAATCTCGTGATTGATTTACAAAATATTTTTCATGGAAGCAAAGCTGTGCTGATGAGAGATAAATCTCGAAACGCGTCCACAGATGGCTATCCACTCAAGGTATCGGAAAGACATGATCTTAAAAATCAATGTTATTTTTATGGTTTTTGTTGAGTGCCACGAAGGTGGACTGAAAGCTATAGAATAACTGACAAATTTCATACGAGATTTGTTTTTGGTAGTCCTAAAAAGACTCATTAGTATTATAGAGTTCCGGAAAGGTTGAGTATATTTATATATTCAAGCTTTGTTCCGTCTTTATTAAGTTTATCTGATTATCTATAATGTTGTATGGTTTTACCAATTCTAAATATTGTTATTTTGATTGCCCGTTTTTGGGTGCAACAAATGGCCGTTTGTCAATTCAAATTCAAATTATGCTTCGCGCACGCTAATATTCAATAAAAATCGATAAGTTACATAAAAACATTTGAATAAATAAAATAAACACAATCAAAACCTTAATAATTAAAAATGTGACGTGAAAGTGACATTTTTTTCGTTACAAAATAAAAATTAAGGAAAACGTTTTAAAATGACTGTAAATTCGATGGTGATCCCAGAGACTGAGGAGAGTTCTTATGACGAATTCACACAATTGAAAAATCAAATTCTTCATTTTTACTTCGTTTTTTTTTTGCCCCTGGACCACAATTTTGTAAGATACGTCCTCTCACATGAGTAATAAAAAATATTATCTACAACTCGTGCGGTATTGTGAATTGCGAAAAACGAAAACTCTCACTTCGTTCGTAAGCCCAATTTTGCTCTCGTGGGCAATTGACAACTTACCGCCCTAGTTGTACAATATACTATTTTCATCTTATATATGTTACAGTTGAAGTATAAAATTCAGTTAGTGCATACATCCACCAGTCAATGTATACTTCTACGTATATTTTTTGACAAAGTATCAATTGAAAAATAAGATGCATACTGTATCTAGTTAAAGTATACAATACCGCGATAATGCGTACTTTCACGGCGAGGCATTAGTTAAAGTTTGAATGTGTACTCTAATTTAAATATAGAGTAGCATTATCTAGTGAAACTATTCATAAATTAATTTATATACACTTTGTCTAAATGGTTCAGTTAATGTATGCTTTTACCATTGACCGTATACACCGACTGTGTTAACGCTTTGACAGTAACATATACCTACACTTTGGCACATATAAAAAAAAAATTAATATTTTGGAACTAATGAATTGAATATTTGGAAAATGGAAATGGGAAATGGAAAAAATAAATTGAATATTTTTTCGTTTCGTACCTGTTTCAAACCATTCACGTACCCCAAGGGATACGCCTACCACACTTTGGGAAACACTGCATTACATAATGAGGCCATATGTATGTCAATTTTGGACAGTTTTGAATCTGAAATCTCAAAAATTTCCAATACTGCCTAGTTTCCAAGTTATTTTCGCACAAAAAATCTGTATTTTTTTACCAATCTTTATTAATATAAACCTTGTTTCATTGTCAATAAAAAACTCGTGTATGTTGGACGACTTTTTTTTCCATTTAATAAATCCAATTTCTAATACGTAATTTGTGGACTGATTTGTTCTGTGTAAGCTGCATTCAAAAGTTCGTTTATTATTTGCTGTGTATATTAAATTATCAGAAAATAATTTATTATTGTTGAAACAGTGACAAACTCTTGTTTTCTTAGTCTCTAGCCGGGGGCGATAGTGCGCACAAAACAATACATTCTTCGATAATACGTTTAAAAACTGAAACGGTTTCTAACATAATTTATTACAATCCACCAAGCCAACATTTATTGTCCCTCTAGCCGTAATCTTATCCAGTCTATTAAGTCTTTTCTATTTCGTTGTCTAATTCTAGTTGCATGTCTATTCTTGTCCAGTTTAGTAAAGCCTTTCTTCTTTGTCCATTTCGTTGTATAATTCAAGTTGCTCGTCTATTCTTGTCTATACTAGTATGGAATCACCGTTGACGGACAGTAAGTTTGTTTCTTCCTTGTGTGGGCCACCGGTGGCTCACACAAAAATTGAGACTAAAAAAATTGAGACTAAATAGTTAGGTACTTACGTACTAACGCCACCACAGCTACAGATTTGAACAAAATGTATGGTTAGATTAGGTTATAACGCAGCAGATAAATCCATACCACATATCGCGCGGTAGCGCGACCTCCCAATCCGGAATAAGAAAAAATATTGGATAAGGGTTAGATTAGGTTATACTAATCGCGCGATAGCGCGAACTCTCGCTGTGGTGGCGTTAATACGTAAGTACAAATAGTGTGTATGGACATTAACACTGTCGGTCAATAGTGATCAGCAGTAAGTTTGTTTGCAGCGCCGTGGGATCACCGGTGACCGACAATAAATTTGTTTCTACCTTATGTGGGCCACCGGTGACCCGCAGGTAAATTTTTGCCGTGAAATTAGCGTGGCATACTAGATCATCCTAGTAATGAATAATGTAATGTAATCGTAGTAATGAATGAATAATTAATCTCCACAAAACGTCAAAATAGTGAGATTGTTGAATTAATAAATATTTAATTCTGTGTGTTGTTGCCATATTGATTGCATTTGGCTAGTTTTGCTAATAATGTGTTTATTGTTTGCAGGCGTCTATGGATCTGCCACCCGATAAAGCGAAACTGCTCAAGAACTACGACTTCGAGAAAAAGTGGGATATCATCTGTGACCAAGTGAGTGTCTGTCTATTCAAGTTACTCGCTTCAATTATCCACAAAATCACCTTAACTAGATTGTAGATTTGGTGGTGACTTAATAGATCTATTGTACCCCTGATCTATATAGACCTCCATAGATCTATTGTAAGCTGTTTGCTGAAACTCCCGAGAGTTTTTCACGTGACGTGAAGTTTAAGGCAATCCGCTTATCGGTATTACTTGTTTCGTAAAACAACGTTTTATTTTTCAACTTTCTAATTAATTAGCGTTTGTTGTGGAAAATCGTTGGGCAACAGTTTTCGCTCTATTTCGCCCACGCAACGTTTATTACCGCGATCGGAATAACGAGATCTAATGCGGATGATTAAGCGAATGCTCGAAGCCGTAGTGTAAACTCGATCTGGACGTGTTCGTTAACATTCAAACCAACTGCGTAATTTTGCAAATAATTCCGTTCGTTTTAATAACATTCCCTTCATTTTCTCAACTCATCAAACATTAACAATCGTCAAATCATTTTTTAAGTTCAGTTCTTTTAAGTCTGATCATTGGCTAACATTTAAACTAGTTGCAAAATTACGCAAATAATTTGCTTTGTTTCGTTTGGACAAGACTGGATAAGACCAGACAAAAACAGACAAGACGGGATGAGATCTTACATGGCCAAACAAGACAGGACTAGACAAGACTAGACAGACAAGACTAGACAGACAGGACTAGACAGACAAGACTAGACAGACAAGACTAGACAGACAAGACTAGACAGACAAGACTAGACAGACAAGACTAGACAGACACGACTAGACAGACAAGACTAGACAGACAAGACTAGACAGACAAGACTAGACAGACAAGACTAGACAGACAAGACTAGACAGACAAGACTAGACAGACAAGACTAGACAGACAAGACTAGACAGACAAGACTAGACAGACAAGACTAGACAGACAAGACTAGACAGACAAGACTAGACAGACAAGACTAGACAGACAAGACTAGACAGACAAGACTAGACAGACAAGACTAGACAGACAAGACTAGACAGACAAGACTAGACAGACAAGACTAGACAGACAAGACTAGACAGACAAGACTAGACAGACAAGACTAGACAGACAAGACTAGACAGACAAGACTAGACAGACAAGACTAGACAGACAAGACTAGACAGACAAGACTAGACAGACAAGACTAGACAGACAAGACTAGACAGACAAGACTAGACAGACAAGACTAGACAGACAAGACTAGACAGACAAGACTAGACAGACAAGACTAGACAGACAAGACTAGACAGACAAGACTAGACAGACAAGACTAGACAGACAAGACTAGACAGACAAGACTAGACAGACAAGACTAGACAGACAAGACTAGACAGACAAGACTAGACAGACAAGACTAGACAGACAAGACTAGACAGACAAGACTAGACAGACAAGACTAGACAGACAAGACTAGACAGACAAGACTAGACAGACAAGACTAGACAGACAAGACTAGACAGACAAGACTAGACAGACAAGACTAGACAGACAAGACTAGACAGACAAGACTAGACAGACAAGACTAGACAGACAAGACTAGACAGACAAGACTAGACAGACAAGACTAGACAGACAAGACTAGACAGACAAGACTAGACAGACAAGACTAGACAGACAAGACTAGACAGACAAGACTAGACAGACAAGACTAGACAGACAAGACTAGACAGACAAGACTAGACAGACAAGACTAGACAGACAAGACTAGACAGACAAGACTAGACAGACAAGACTAGACAGACAAGACTAGACAGACAAGACTAGACAGACAAGACTAGACAGACAAGACTAGACAGACAAGACTAGACAGACAAGACTAGACAGACACGACTAGACAGACAAGACTAGACAGACAAGACTAGACAGACAAGACTAGACAGACACGACTAGACAGACAAGACTAGACAGACAAAACTAGACAGACAAGACTAGACAGACAAGACTAGACAGACAAGACTAGACAGATACTACTAGACTAAGATACTACTAAGACTAGACAACTACTAAACAGAGAAGATCTTCTAAAGTGGTATTATGCAGAAGTGCAGTCTTTGCTGTCCTACGGCATTATTCTATGGGGAGCTTCGTCACAAATAAAATACATTCAAATTGCACAGAAAAGAGTTATTCGAAATATCATAGGGTTAAAATGTACAGAATCATGTAAACCTCACTTCAAAAAAATCAGAATTCTAACAGTTGTTAGTCTATATATCTTCGAAACCACTATGTACATACACAAATCGCGAAGTAAGTTCCAAAAAAATGAAGACAAACATAATTACAATACGAGAAGTAAACATCTTCTCTGTACAGAAAAAAGAAACTTAGCCCTCTGTAGGCAAGGTGTAGAAAATAAAGGGATCCATATATACAATAAGCTTCCCGCAGACCTTAGAAATGAAACCTCCGATAAAAAATTTCGTAAGAAATTAAAAGTTTTATTAGAGTCAAATCCAGTATATTCTGTTGATGAATTTTTGTTGTTGTTGTAATTTGTATTAATTATTTTTATACTATTTATCTTTATACTATTGTTGACACATCCTATAGATACTATGTATCTCATTTGGGAAATAAAGATTTTGAATTTGAATTTGAATTTTACTAGACAGACAAGACTAGACAGACAAGACTAGACAGACAAGACTAGACAGACAAGACTAGACAGACAAGACTAGACAGACAAGACTAGACAGACAAGACTAGACAGACAAGACTAGACAGACAAGACTAGACAGACAAGACTAGACAGACAAGACTAGACAGACAAGACTAGACAGACAAGACTAGACAGACAAGACTAGACAGACAAGACTAGACAGACAAGACTAGACAGACAAGACTAGACAGACAAGACTAGACAGACAAGACTAGACAGACAAGACTAGACAGACAAGACTAGACAGACAAGACTAGACAGACAAGACTAGACAGACAAGACTAGACAGACAAGACTAGACAGACAAGACTAGACAGACAAGACTAGACAGACAAGACTAGACAGACAAGACTAGACAGACAAGACTAGACAGACAAGACTAGACAGACAAGACTAGACAGACAAGACTAGACAGACAAGACTAGACAGACAAGACTAGACAGACAAGACTAGACAGACAAGACTAGACAGACAAGACTATACAGACAATACTAGACAAGACAAAACTAAACTAAACAAGACCAGATAAGTACGGACAAGACCCAACAAGACCAGTCTAGACTAATCTTTTATGTCTAGTCTTGTCTCTAAACTTTTCTATGTCTAATATGTCTGGGTAATCTTGCCTATCTTATTGTTAAAGTCTTAAACTTGTTGTCGCATTTTGTTTTCGCAATCGAATAATAATAACTCTTTTTGTAATCTTGTTTGATTGCCTATTGTTCTTGTTCTGCAAAGCTGAATTACAAATGTTAAGATTGCTGGTTGAAGCAATTATAAAGTCTCATCCATTTTAATGGGTGGAGAGAAACCGCTGCTACAATGCGTGATAATATAGACATAAATTTTGTCTTCTACGCTACGTTGTGGCGACGAGATTACGAGCAAAGAACACTTTTCGGGCACTTTTTGACGTATAACATGATATAACATAAAATTTCAACTATCAAAAGGTCTATTAAACAAATCATAATTCTAATTATATAAACCGATTGATCGCGCTTTCTTTTTCAATTACTTCTTCCAAATTTTGGATTTGGCACAGATCGAGTGAGAAGAAGATAACAATTAGGTATCGATTTATTACGATTCGACCTTCGAATTTAATCTTGATTTATCTTTTGAAGGCCTAGTAATGTATCGGCCATAAATATTGCGCAAACAATGAAAAGGAATCGGAATAAAATGATTGGTCTGTTAGTCTTAATAGAGACTTCTTTGTCAACTAAAACTATATAAATAAAACTTTATTTTTAGTATCACATATGACACATCCGGCTAATTTGCGGCTGTGGATTTCTTCGGAATTAATTTTGAGTAATTCCGTGCTTAATCTAAGTCTTCCGAGAATCCGCACGCATTTATCAGATAAAAAATGATTAATCTCGCCGTGTAAAAACTCACTGTTCAAATATGTTTGCGATTTATCTTCGCAACAAACTCGGCCCTTTCTGCCGCCCGAAATCGAATAAAGTCGCACTTTAGCGAATTAAATTTGAATATTTCATGCGGGTTTAACGGATTGCGGCTTCGATGACGCGTTCGGGCCCACTACCACATCCTTTCCAGTATATTAAAACATATTTTTATTTAGAAATCGATAAATTGGACTAGTTTATGCGGCTTTTCTCCATAATTTAAATATTTTTGTTCGGTTTTATAAAATTTACAGAAAATATTATTTGTGTCAATATGTGTCAATACGTATCAATACATATCAATATATATCAATACATATGAATATATATATATAATACATATCAATACATGTCAATACATATCAATACATATCAATACATATCAATACATATCGATACATATCAATATATATAATACATATCAATATATGTCTATACATATCAATATATATCAATACATATCAATATATATCAATACACATCAATACATATCAATATATATATATATATATATATATATATATATATATATCAATACACATGAATACATGTCAATATGTATCATTACATATCAATACATATCGATACACATCAATAGGTACATAACAATACATGTCAATACGTATCAATACATATCAATACGTATTAATACGTAAATCGTAGTCAACAATAAACTAATGATTTTAATATGTTTTCGTTTTTATGACGATAAACTATTAGGACGCAATTGCCTTCGAGAGATAATTGATTTATGACGATTGAATTCTAAGGGTCGAAGCAAAATACGTTTAAAAATATGTACATAATTGTTATGTTCAACTCAATTGCATTTGTGACACATCCAAAGTTACAACAATAATAGAAAAGTT